>VWYH01011121.1:1008796-1090241 GCA_013399365.1 Pampusana beccarii
GGGCTGGGCGCTGGCCGAGCCCCGGTGCGCCGCGCCCCGCCGCCGGCTCGGGTTACCGGAGCCGCGGCCGCCGCAGCCAATGCGGGGCCGCCTGGCGCCTTCAAACGGCAGGTACAAAGGGACGGGGCCGCTCCCTCCCTCTCTCCGCCCGCCCCGCCGTGCCCTGCCCTGCTCTGCTCTGCTCGCCGCAGCCGGGGCTGGCTCACCGCTCCCACCCCTCACGGATCTTTCACCCCCCTCTTTGCTTTTTTTTATTTCCTTTTTCTTTAAAGAAAAACTACCGGAGGGAGCACCAGTCCGGGGAAGGGTGGGGTTGGACAGGCAGGAAAACGCTCCCGCCGGGGAAGCGGCGCCGGAGCGGCCCCGGCCCCGCTCTCGGCAGGCGCGGAGAGGGACCCGGAGCCGAGGGCGGCCCGCTCGGGCTGGAAGCGGAGCGGCGTTTCCCGGGGTACCTCCGCTGCTACCGCCCTCCCGCCACGGGCTTTGTCACCGGGGCCCGGCCCCGCTCTGTTCTGTTCGGATGTCCGTCCTCCCCCTGGGGCGGCCGCCTTTGTGCCCGGCTCCTTCGACCCGCCTCGGCCAGAGCCCGCAGGTTGAAGGAGCCGGCTCCAGCATTCCTACCGCCTCTCTGCTCCCGGGGCAGGCGTATTGCTTCAGACCTCAGCCCCGCACCGAGGTGTGGGAGAAAACTGCCCTGAAGACGCAGATACCGCTTATTCCTCGGTAAAATCTGCCCAGGTCCTGGTGGTCCTTACTGTCAGGAGGTGTGTCAGCATCACTGCTGCACATGTTGGACATAACCTAGTAAAGCGTACAGAAAGTTAATAAAGTGGATTTCCTAGGCATCATGTAGGCAGATTTCCTATATCCTTGCATCGTATCCCCTGACTTTTTGTCTAATGCACGTTTCCTTGCACTATACTGTGTCTCTGTAGGCTACTTCTGTAAAAATGAAAGATGCACCAGGACAGAGCAGTGCTGCCAGCTATTTTCCACAAGAGTATCCTTAAGAAGCCCCAGGGAATCACCAGCTTTGTGTTCCTGAGGAGCCTGGATAAGTGATTTTGACTCCAGGGTTAACTCAGTGCAACCTGAGATTTCTGACCACACTGACAAGCTGGTCAAGACACCCTCTAGCTTTAAGGAAACATCAAATTTAATGCCAAAGCGTGGGATGCAGAGCAGATGGCCTGTGCATGGAGGGAACATCAGAACAGAGAGGGATGGAGGATTGCAACTTCTGCCTTTTGGAGTTATTTTCCTAAGCCTCAGTCAGCAGAGCAGCAGTTTCTTGGATGCTTTTCTACACAAGTCTGTGCTTCTTGTTTTCTGAGCCCAGACATACCCTTGGCAAAGTGAGTTAACTGCCTGTTCCCTGATGAAGCAGAACAGCAGGACTTTTCTGCTCCTGGGAGAGTTCGTCCCCTTCACGGGTGCTGCCAGCCTTTCTCCTAAAGTACCTTTTATCTCTTTATTATTAAAATAATAAGAGGAGTTTGGGACAGAGCATGGACAGTAGTTCACTTCATGTGGGATAAGCAGGTGATGGATCTTTGGTAACAGTTCAGCAGACATGAAGGTGTTAAGAGGACAGTTCTACCCTAGCACGTACCCACACCAGCGTGGTTCGCTAGACAGGAGGCAATTGTGCTGTGCAAGGCAGTGGCAAGGCCGGTTTGCTCCATTCAGGGGGGGATCACCCTGGGCATGTGGAGCAGGGGCCACCCGGGGCCAGCTGTGCCCTGACCTGTGTGCCCACCTTGGTGGCAGCTCCCCAGAAGCCACAGTCCCGCCTGTGGCTGGTCAGCCCCTCCTGAGTCAGCCCTTAGGACACTGGAAACCAGCGCAGTTCTATGTGTCAAGAAGTCGCTGCTCCTGGGGTCTGGGACCGCTCTGATAGGGTCCAGACAGGCCATGGCCAGCGTGCTGGGTGATCATGCTGTGCCCCATCTCCTGCTTCTCACCACCCTGAGCCAGGCCACCAGAAGGCAGCGCCCTCTGTAATGGGCCACGCTGCAGCTGCTTGTGGCTGCATCGTGTCTTGATAGCACCCAGGCGTTTTCTGAGCCAAGACTTCTATTTACAAGACTTTAATCACATCCTTCCCCACAGGAAGCGGAAAGTGCTTCTCCCAGACCCTCCCAAGCGGTGATCTGGCTAGCAGATCCCTGGCCAGCGGCTGTGGGAAGGAGGACCAGAGCTGGAGGACCCTGCGGAGCAATCTTTCATCACTGGATGAAGTCAAAACGGGAGGAGAAGCCGCTGGCATCTGCACCACAGACACAGGTGCAGCTAAGCCATGGCGGTACTTGGCCTGGGCGACGTATTGCTAGGCCTGCCTGACATTTGCTTGATCTTTTTTTCCAAGAAAAGCTGCTTTTTTCTAGGTGAAACCTTGCAAAGTTTGAGCTTTATTGGTGCTTCTGCAGAGTCTGAACCCAGCAGACAGGGGGGCTCCTCAGAGGAAGTGAGAAGATTACTAATATCCACAGAGGAAGTCCTCGTGATGATTAAGACTTGCTTTCAGTACTCTGTGGGTATGGCTGTGCTTTCAGAAAAGTTAATGGCACAGATCCACCCTGCTGCCATCCACAAGGGCTTTGCTGTCATTCTGGCACCCAGGTGGCCATTGAAGCACGGTGACCTGCTGTGCTTGGGCATCCAGAGACTGGTATGCTCTGGAGGTGGCATTGAAGCTGCATTTAAAAATCTACTGGGTGCCTTGATGGTGTCTGGTCCTGACAAACACCCAGTGAAACACTCCTCCATTAACAATGGAGAGAGCAGGCTGGGGTCAGCAGTTTTGAGCGAGACCTGAATCAAGTGGACACCATGCATCATCGCCTGTTCTGCTCCCTCGTCCTCTCTTCGAGGCAGACGTTGCACTGCAGAAGAAGAAAAGAAATCTCTTTAGCTTGGGCAGGCAAGGCAGCAGTGCTAGAGCAGAGGGGCGAAGCCTGGAGGTATCAGAATGTGTCTGTGGCCCAGATGATCTATGCGCACAGTGGAACCGATGGCTGAGATGAGGCAGGTTTTTAAAGTGCTTTGATACATTGGAGCATAGTTTTATGATCAATAGCAAACTCAGTGTTGCAAGCACATTTTTAATCAACACAAAGAATACCTAATGTCAGAGTATTTTTCATGGGTTTATGCTTTTTAGTTCAGAAGGCATTATGATTTCCCTGTGCCAATTTAAGATGAAGCGTAGGAGAAGTTGGTAAACAACACGCTACAGATTCCCTTTTGTTACATCTGGCCATGGGGCCTTCTGCAAGCTGCCACTGAAAAGCACTTCTAATATGCATGTCATCTTAAGCTTTTGATGCCCATGTAAGACAGCATCAAAGCCTATCCCTTGCGCTGCATCAAATGGACACTTCCACCCTCTTCAGTCAGGGATGAAATTTTAAAGTGAATTATAGCATGATAAGAATTTTAGAAAAAAAAATCTACTGGGTAAAATTGCTCTTGATGTTAACTCCTGAACTCAGCAGGTGACACAAAGAATTAATTTGTTCCCTGGTAGAACAGTCACACACAGCCTTACTGAAGTCTTACCGAAGCATTCCCTCTACAGGGCTACATTAGTATTACACGAGTCACCACCACAGCTCAGGTCTGTGCCATCACCTCCCTCGCTTCCCCGAGAGGGGTGGGTCTCCCATAGCCCACTCACCAGGTGTGGGAGTGGGTGGAGGGGCAGAATGAACCCCTGTGGGACTCTCCTAGGACCTTGCTTTTCCAAGGCAGTCTCAGAAGTACCCACTGCTGCATGTGCGTCAAGGCCGTGCTCTAGTGTACACGTGCTGAGGACCCGTCCTGTAAAACATGTACTCCATGAATCATTTACATGAGTTGTAAATCTTCTGTGGCATTGGTATTTTCTCATAAATCAGCGCCAAGGACTAATCCTTGATTCATGTTTTGAAATACACCATCCAGATTGCGACAGTGGGAGCTCTGTTTCGTGTAACAAAGCTGTGCGATAACAAAAAATGTGCTACGCTCTTAGCCTCTGCTATCAAGATAGTTACCTCACTTCTAGCCTGATTAGGAAGTATTTCAACTAGAAATTTTTTTTTCCAAGTAACAGCTACCTGAAGACTGTCATGCAGCATTCTTATTTTTTTCCCAGATCAGCTGAACCTTCCTGTGAAAAGCCTTCATCCTTCCATTTGCCCATCTGGCTGAGCTACGAGGAAAAAGCAGTCTCTTAGGAGATTATGCAGCACTCCTTAATGCTGGCTTCTGGCAATATAACTGGGCCATCCAGTTCATTCACTCTCCTTATGAAAGTAGTAGGTGTTAGTGGAAGGTTTCATCTTGTGTCCATAAAGCCTTTTTATTTTGTGCCCTGAAACTGCTAGTAAAATTCTAAAATGCACCAACTTGTTTGAACGCCTTCAGGATATTCAGAGAATTCTGGTGGTGACCAGCAAACTCTTTGCCATGCCAGAAAAACAGGTCCTCCAAAAGGCATAAGCAGTAGCCTCTAAATGCTGTTACAAAGAGTAGCATCCAAAATGGGGACCAGGGGAGATGGAGAGCTGGTCCCCGAAGGCATGGGAGGTGTGTGTGCTTAAGGTGTGCCTTAAACTATAGCTATTTGGCAGCCCTGTTTCAAAGTGTCTGGACCTGAGAGGTCCACATTCACATGTTGGCTCCAGAGCTGCCCCGTGGAGGCACCCTAACAGGCCTCTCAGAGCAATACCAAGTCAGATCCTTTGTCTTAGTAGCAGCTACAGAGCAGGCGTAAATTGTATGTTTGAGTCAAATAGAAAAAGCCCATAAAAATCCCCTTACCCACAGTGTTTACCGAAACTTTGTTTTCATTGACGTTTCTAACAATTTCTTGCACAATGGAGGGGTTTTTCCACCATCCCTAATCTGTACGTTGGTAAAAGACTGGAAGCTCAGTCCTAAGAAGCAACAGGCATGTGCTGCTCCTAGCTGGGAGCTGTAGGTGACTGACATTTCCCAAACTCATGCATGATATCTAGAACAAAAATTTTCCTGATAGTTAACTGTGTGGTGGGGATCCAATTTCACTGTGCGGTCAGAAGGCTGCATACAATATCAGAGCGATTTTTTTTCAGGTGTTAAGAAAACCCCCCAAACTCCTCTTACAACATTTGAGTCACCAGGATCTCCATGTGCCTGTGAGCTGAGGCCATGTGCTGGTGAACTGAGTCACCTCCTCTGCCATCATCTGCACAAAGAGGAGTGCCACTGAGACCTTGAATCCAATTGTGTGTCAAGAATTTTGATTAAACTTCTCCTGAATAGGTAAGAAATCATCCAGTAGCAGAAATAAGGAGGCAGGCAGACTGGATCAGAGCACCGGCCCCTGTATTGTCTCTGCCAGTGGCAAATACCAGATGCTTATGAGAACACTGTGAAAAACCTGCCCATAGGGTGAGTTTCCTCCTCTCTGCCATCTGGTACTGCTTGGCTTCTTCCCAGAAGCATTACAATTTACATCCCTTCCAAAAATATTTACCATCCTATCTAACATGGGAAGAAGGCCAGAGATAGCTTGATACATCTTTGCCTTTTGTAAATACTCCTTTATAAACATAGATGATGCAACAAATAGGTGGGAGAAATGGAAGGTGAGGTTTCATGTCTGTCTCAGCATCCCTAAGCTGCACCCCTCAGTCACCATGACATCAGGGTACACCCTGGAGGCCAAATTCCGGCTGGAGGTACATGCAGAGCTCACAGAAGGTGGCTTTCTGTATCTGGGGAGCAACTTGGTCTTCATAGCCTAGAGGTACTCACAGGAGGTTATTTTGCAAGACAAAAGCCCCACTCCCAGGTTTTAGTTAGGTCTTTCCTGCATGCACAGCATCCACCCGTTGCACAAGGCCCTGGACGTTCCTGGGATTTAGACCTGCATCATTTAAGCCATTGGTGATTTGAACAGTGGTTTTGCTTTGAGTATATTCATATTACATGATTTTTTTCTCTCACTGCCTCTGTATTTTCTTTACGAACTCTAACAACCATTTGCAAATGTTTTGGGTGAGGCAGTGTATGGCAATAGATTTAGACCAGCTTCAATTGAAAGATCGTTGTCATCACTGATTTAAAAACAGGAGAAAAACTAACACAAGAATGGAAAAAAATGTCAGCATTGTTCCCAGGGACCATTCCGTTTCATGGCAAGTGGCTGTAGCCCAATCAGCCTCTGAGCTTGGCACATTGTCCCCAAACAGCCCACGCCCTGGGGGATGCAGCACCCCCCCAGGCTCTTCTGGGCTCCCCTGCTGCCGCTCTGCTCTGTGTACATCCTGCTTTTCCCTGGCTCAGCTCCTGCCTGGGCCACACGCTGAGCCTGACACTGGTGGCTGCAGAACAGACACCTCGCTATTCAAGCAGATGAGGCCATTGGTATTAGCAGCATGAGGCTGATGAAGCCCCAGGGCTTCTACAACAGGCAAAATAGATGATGTTACGCTATTCCCCATCTTCTGTACACTCTTTATTTTTCATATCCAAATGAATAAATGACCTCTCGGTTGTATTGATGGACCAGCGACATACAAATACCCAGTTTTATACTACAGGCTAGGCATGTTGGTACCATTCATTCTGCGGTAAAGTGTATTTTCCACTTGCAAGACAACAATGCTGCTGAGGACTTTATTTTGCCTTCTATGGCTCACTGAAGCCACTGGGATTTTATAGTAGATGAGAAAGGAGAGTTATGCCCTAAAATGCTGACACTACTTCTGTATATCATAGAGATATCTGAATAATTCATAGTGTCAAGCAGCACAAGTTAAAGGAACAGTGGCATAAGTGACAACATCCAGTTTTAGTACACTCTACACAAAAATAAAAACTCCACAAATTTCTTTCTTACACAAAAGACGTCAGTAGTTTTTCCAAGGAATAAATACAATAGTGTTATGAGGTGTGGGGTGATAAACAAAACATGGGGATTTCCTTGTGATTGGACACATGACCCTTTACCCCTTTACCTTTGCCTTGTGTGGTATTCGAAATGAAATTAAATCGGACCCAGATTGGAAAAAGGGACAACATGTCCTTCCCCAGCAGTCATTCTAACACACAAAGAAGACCCCGGATTGATGTCACAGCTCTTCAGGCTGTGACTCACTTTCTGTTCCTGATAACGACTGCCTTTCAAAACAATAATGTCCAAAGCAAAGGCTGGAGATAAACTGTTTATAGTCCTGGTGCATCAGAGATCCCTGAATTCTAGGATGTTTTGAATCAAAGCCAGACTCGTGTTTTTCCAAAAGGCCCTCATTGTCACACCAAACTGAATGAGGGAAAGCCCTCTGGGAAATCACACTTGCAATTCAGATAAAAATGTAGCACTTCCAGCTCATCTCTTATTGTGCATGTGAAAATAAGAAATGCCCTGGAGTGTGCAGATTGGTTTTCTACTTGATGCTTCCTTCCTCTTACTTTGGACCTGTGACCCTTGCTGGCTCTGACGCTTTGGGCCAGGTGCTGGGGAAGGGATGCTGTGCAGACACCCACACCTTGCCATGGCTTGGGGCTAGGACCATGTGTTATGCTGCAAACCTGAACCGAGCAGGAAGCTGGTGTCGTTTTAGACATCCTCACTGGCACCCCTCTCAGTCAAAACACCGACTTATTTGGCCAAAATGCCCTCCCAGGCCTGGGTGGCCGCGGCAGGTCCTGGCAGCAGGTGACTCCGCTGCCGCTCTGCATTCTGCCCACGTCCTCAGCCGCTGCCGGACAGGGACACCGTAACCAGCAGGGACACCATCTGAATACAAAGCAGAGGCAGGACGGCGCTCTCACTGGAGCCTGGGGGAAGCCCAGGTGACAGCAGGGTATTCAGATTGCCCTGGCAGGGCTCAGCACCTTCACCAACATGAAACTGCCTGTCATTAAATTTCCTGCTCCCATATCAATGCTGCTTGGGGTCACCTTCCCCCCAGCTCAGTGGGTCGCAGCAGCACCAGTCTGGTTTGGGTTTCTCCTTCCAGCTAGCAGGTTGCAATACCTTTGTGTTTGCTGCTGATTCTCTGCTGGGTTCTCACTTACTGCTTCGAACCCTGCGCATCTTGCTGACCCACATTATTGTCCATGGCAATCCTCATTGCCACAGAAGTAAAACTCTGGAAGTGAGGAATTAATTGCCTTAGGGCTCTGATCTTTTTTAACGGTGCGGAGATAATCTGTCAGACCCACAAACCGTTCTAGCACTGAGCAGCCAGAGCAGCAAAGATCCCTATCTTTATTATCTTATTTTTAGCCTCTTCCCTTCTTTTCCAGAGCAGACAAACTTCAGGATTCACATTTTGGGTACAACTCGAGTTTTGCTCTGCAGATACTACTTTTAACCATGATGTACATTGATTTTGATAGCATGCAGGATGTACCAGGCTTAATTGATCAGCCCTGCTTGCACATTTGAGCTTATTTGCCATACTCCCTGCTTTGCCTTCATTAGAAGTGAATTTAACGCTCAGGAAAGTTTACAGAATTGACAACTCCGGAAATCAAAGTTCCAGCTGAACAGAGCGAATCAAAGCAAATTTATTATGCCCATGTGCTCCCTGCAGCTTAACCCCACGTCCTTTAGGTCAGCCTTATTGCTGGGATCACCAACAGCATTGCTCGTGAGGACCAGCCCTACGGGTGATGTTGCGCTGGTCTAGTCACCTCCCTGTTGAAATGTGCAGTGGCTTGAACAACCGTCCTGGTGCTTCCAGCTGGGCCCTGTGGGCTTCTGCTCTCTGCTGACTGCTGTAACTGAGCTACTGCTGAGCTGGACCGGCCTTCTGCCCAGGGCTCCAGAGCAGAAAATACCACAGGATGGTGGCAAATGGTGTAGTGCGTACAAGGGAACAGCACACGTTGCCACCAGCAAAAGACTGGATCCAGTCTGCCCACAAAGCTTCCAAAGCTTTATCTTAAGGGTTCTGATTTTAACAAGTCTGGCTTGTGTATTTGATTGCAGAAACAGTCCCAAGCAATGTATTTCTCTGCATCAAGAAAAATAGTTACTTCTGTACATGGTACTTCTGGTTTGTTTGCAGCTGAGGGACCTGCAGAGGACACTGAAGGAGAGAAGCTGTGGGAAAGGGAACTTTTATGCTACCTGAACTGGGAGGCACATTTCCCTGCAAACCTTCTGTAAGCAATGAAAAGAGAGATGGAAAAAAAAGCAGGGGAAATTCCCCCAGCAGGCAGTTCAGGGCACGGGTCTAGATTGGGTCTAACTCCAACACAGGGAGTCAGGAAAATATCCCCCAGGAGCCAGCCTGGTGCCTGGGGAGCAGAGAGCAGTGATCAGAGCCTTTCCTGACCCTGCTGCGCATGGGATGGCCCCTTCAAGCACCTGGTGTTCCCTCATCCCTTGCAGCCTGTCTGCTGCTTGCTGCTTTCAGAACCACGTCTGGGCAGTATCTGTGATGGCACAAGAGCTGCAAATCCCTTTCCTACCTCTCAATCACTGAGCACATCGACATCTTGCACAGTTTACTGTGCAGAAGGATTGCTGTTGCTGCTCTTGCACAGATAACCAAGAGCAAATAGTTCCTATACACAAGTCTGGTGTCCTTGAGAGACTTGCTGGTCAGGAGGGGAAGCATTTCTCCATCCAGCACTGTTACCTTGCATGGGCTGGAATCTGCAACTGGGGACCACAGAAAGAACTGCCACTGAAATTTTCATTTTCGTTTTCGTTTTCATTTTCATTTTCATTTTCATCTTCGTTTTCATAATAACAACAACAACAACAAGAACAACAACAACAACTGGAGAAGATTTCAGACGCATGCCAACTCCTCACACGTCATGATCTACATCAGAAACATTTCCTTACCTCTAAATCCTGAGCAAAGGTCCCTCTTTCCCTGCTGGGGGCCAGGGCAAAGGCAAGGTGGGCTGTAGGAGCCACGGGTCACTGCTGCTGCCCCTTCCCCTTCCCACACACAGTCGTGCTTTTGTTCTTTGCTTCACTTACCGGACCTGACAGACTGGAAAAACCGCTGTGGCCTGGGAGGGGACCCTGCCCACCACTGAGCACCAGCCGGGCTGGAAGCAGCATCCCTGCCAGGGCAGGAGCCGTTTATTTTTATGGGCAGAGCTCAGCATCACAGGCTGAAAGATGGGGGAAGGGAAAGAGGAAGCTGCAAGGGATATTTTTACATGTAGTTTCTTCAAATAATGGTTTATTGCCATTTCTATTCCAGAAGCAGGCTGTTTAAGGGCTTATGAATACAGCCTGGCTAGTACTCGCTGCTGGATTAGACTCCTGATAAATCAAAGCCAAAATCAAAGTGCATTTGGCTGCTGGTATTTTCATGCATCTTCTTGAAAGCAGATTATTTTGCAGTCCCTGTACTTATCAGATATGTTAGACAGGTAAGTCTAGTCATTTGAGTTTCACTGGATGAGCTGAATCCTCTCTTGGGATAAGTGGGAGCAGCTCAGCTAACTTAGGTGGATTTTTTACCTGTCTATAATTTGGTGCCCCTACCTCTGTCCCCCAGCTATTTTAAAAGGCAACACATCGTAGTCTCAATAAGAATGTATTATAATAAACCCACAAAGCCCCTTTCCCGTTTGGAAGTACAGCGGGCGCTGGGATGCAATGGGATGCGGGACCACAGGAGCCAGCAGAGGGGATACAGCCTGCAGTGCGGCCCTGTCACCCAGCAGCCTGTCCCAGCAATTTTTGGGTGCAGAACAGTGCTTTTAGGTGCTGGACAGTTGTGCCTCTGCAAACTTCTGCCAGTGCAGGTTTTTAGACACGTAGTTATCGCTTTTTGACAGTGATGCAAGAGACATCTGCTGTGAGGGAACAGGGTGGCTCAAGGGACCAGCATTAACGAGATAGGAACCCTTTGTCTCTGGGTTACTGGTTCAAACCTAGGCCAGATAGGCAGTGACCGGGAGTCATTATCGCCTGACAGCTGCTAAATAGCTGGTGTCAATTGGGTCAGTGTCCTTGGTCAACTCTCTCATTAACAGGTGTCCACATCTCAGCACCACAAAGAGAACCCAAATTACCATCTCTGACAGTGATTTAGCAGACATGGGAGAGATAAATTACTTAGTCACCAAGATGGGCTTGTAATTATTGTCCAAGCCAGGAGTTGGGTGTTGCTGATGCAGGTAAAATGTTTTATGCTAAACTACCCCTTCACTTTTCTACTCCTGGGATAAACAGGAGGGTTAAGCCTTTGGAGGTACCAAGCTTACACTTTTCAACAACTTCACACACTTGTTATTGCTCCTGCTCTTTACTGTGATAGTGCTAAAAGACTGCTGCTTAATCTTAGGGAAATTGTCGCTGCCCACCAAGACTTTTCTGTATAAGGCAAGAGATAGCAGATCTGGATTTATAGCAGTCAGAGAAAGAGTTACTAAGATTTTTGGGTTTTTTTAATTACATCATTAAAGTGCTTTAAATGTTAGGCTAATAGTTTTAGTTAAAAAAAAACCAAAACAAAACCAAACAACCGAACAAAAACACCCAGATGTTTAAAATCTCAGAACTGCAACTTTTTTATCTTTGCATTTGGCAACTGAAACACAAAAGGCTTGATACAGCAAAAAATGCAACTTAGGCTGAAGAACACTGTAAATATTCCTTTGGCTAAGTAAGAATAGGACTTGCTTTCGTGCAGCATGATCAGTCTTAAATAAATCTTAAATACATGGCTGGGAAAAGGTGAAATGAGTTTGCAATTGATAAAAGAGATAATACTTTTTGTAATGAAAAACATTATTTTAACTGATTATGTAATTATTTAATACTAAAATTATGATGAGAGGGCAACCTGATGCCTAATGTAGCTTAATATTTTCCCTTCCCAGACCCTGTCTTACAGTCTTGTATAATATTGGCTATGAGCCCAAAATACAGCACTTGCTGCAGGAAAAAAAAATGGCCAATGAAGAAAACTGGACAGCTAATGAAAGTTGTTCTTGCTTGCCCACATGTTACTTCATTAGCAGAACTCAGAAATGAGATCCAGGCCTCAGCTCAGTCATTGTCTTTTCACCTACAACATATGAGTGGTCAAACCTTGCTGAAGAACTGCAGGGAAGTGTTCCACTGGCAGCAGGCAGGGTTGATGGGTGATTTTTAAAAGCCTGTTGCCCCTGAGCTGAGAAAAAAGCAGCCCATCGTACAGGGGCAGCCATCCCAGTTCACATACACCAGCAGCAGGAGTGGTTCATGTCCAACACAGGAATCATGCTGAACTGCTCAAAAGCACTTTTAAAATAAACTTTTCCTATAAAACAAGGGGAGATGTTATTTCTGCTATAGAAAGATAAAGGGTGCCCATTTATACATAAGTTATACTGTCCTTTTTTTTCCAGTTAGTGGGAGCCAGGAGCAGGACTCTGGATTTTAAGTCACTCACTGTGCTTAATCACCACTAAGGAAGGTGACTTTCCCATAACCAGCATGGCCAGAGGAAAGCTGAATTCTCTGTGAAAATGAGGGGAAAAGGGAAACAGAGCAGGATGGACTCGATCTTTACAGCTGGACTCGATGGTCTTAAAGGTCTGTTCCAACCTAAATGATGCCACGACTCTATGAGAGGAGAGGGTCTGTGTCACCCGAGGCACCAGGAGAAGAGGCACACTGAAGCTTAATCTGCACAATTCGCTCTGAAAATAAACAACAACCCTGAAGGACAGCCCAGGATGCGGTGCTGGCAGCGCGGGGCTCCTGCACCACCACTCCTCACCTCCATCCTCACCACCCCAGCTGCACCCACAGCCAACTCTGGGCAGCAAAACCTTCACCCGCAACTGGGGACTAATGGGAAAGGTTCCAGTTTGGGTTTCTTTCTTTTACACACTACTGAAGGTATTACTTTAAGGCAAATTATCGTTTTCCTGCAGCCTTGGCAACACTGTAGTTAGAGTGATCATAATACGATTATTACTGTACGAGAACATGAAATCAGCCATGAACTTGATGAGGTTGTTATCAGTGTCCAAGCTGATTATGTTATAACAGCACAGACAGGGAAAACCAGATTTGGCTTTTTTTTTCCAAAGTGATTTATTTAGTATAATTTAAATTCTCTTTTTTGTAGTCTTAAAAGGAAGGCATGATTTTTATAGCTACACTTTTTCTTATCTTCAGGAGTGCATAAAATAATCCCTCATAAATTCCTCATTCTTTACAAAAAACCCATATTACTAATTGGCTGATCAGATAAAATTCTTACTCAGTTACATAGGAACAACTATAAAAACAATTTATTTACAACTGCAATGATATTAAAATTAAACTCAAGCATGAAAGCTGCTTCTTTCTGAAGGTCTCTGAATGTCCTTCCAGTTTATAAGTAATAAGTTCTCACGGGACACATGAATTCATGCCCTTAATCCATTCTGACTTTAAAAGTCCAGCTTCTTTTATGGAATGTCTCATTATACAAGCTCTTGCTTCAGCAAATGCACTTCCATCAGTTTTCTCTGAAGTCTGTTTAATATAACATCTTCTGAATTATTTAATGGGCAAACATATGGATTAAATAAAGCAAACACATCTACTAGAACTTATATATACCGGACAAACTTGTGCCCAAAACTTTCCAAACTTTCTGCAGCTCACGTATAAAACGCCTAAGCCTCAGACCTGGGCAGCATTGTGTTCTCCATGCCAGCCCTAACACCGCGGCAACAGGTCCTCAGGGTTCCCTCCCCACCCTGCGAGAGGGGCAAATCCCAGGAAAAGAGCAAATCAGGGGTCAGACTGGAAAACTGTCTTGAGGCTAATGATGGCATCAATTAGTGCAGCTCTCAGGTTGCCCCAGTGTGTGATATGGATTGGCCGGGTACACCTAGGGTTCATATCCATCTGTTTTCCCTGCCTCATTGCTCCCCAGTAGCTGCTGTATGGTTTTCAAATTCAATCACAGCTTTTTTTTTTTCAATGGTTTACATTTTGTTCACTGCTCTGTAATTCAGTTCTAGATTATATTTCCACGCTTTGGAGTGATATATAGCCCACGGTGAATGTTTACCGATGTAAGTGTAAGTCGGTCTAGAGCCTTCCTCTGATTAATTTGAATTTAAATCTGCTTTTCATTTCTCCTGACCTTTGAAATCTCCCTCATGACTAGTCATCAGAAAACCTTGATATGATAAATTAGAAATTCTTTTAGATCTTAGACCAGATTGGAATAACAATCATCCTGCTCCCCAAATACCCATCTCAGGCTTTGTTAGTTTGTTTCCAGAAACTGTAGACAGTCCAAATCATAGCAGTTACAAAAATTAAACTAGGAACATTTCTACACATGAGTTTAAGTGTTATTTTGTAGTAAAAACTAGCCTCCCCCTACCATTGCTTTTTCAGGCTTTAAAACCCAGACAATATGACCACAGTTTTAGATATTAGTGACCCTTTTCTGAACTGTTCTGACACCATGGCTTCCTTGCTTTGATTAGTCTCATTTGTAGCTGAAACTGTGAAGTAAACGCAGCAGCGGATGCATCTGTTAAAGCTGAGAAACTGAAATGATGTTTTTTATTAATAGCAATTCAGGTGCAAACCAACCAACAATCAAATGAAACCCATTCGCAAAATAATTGCTGTGTGAGTCAATTATCAGATTTATTTGTTGGTGCTGAACAATACCAAACAAACAAAGAAACAAACCCAGCTCAAAATTTGACAAGGTATAAAATAAAACCAGGCTCCAGCCAGAAGGTGTTTGAGTCTGGGCCAGGTGGGCACAGAGGGGCCAAGAGGCTTGGCAGCTGAACAGCTGATATTTATCTTTAGTTTGGGTGGAGCAGAGAGCTAACCAGCAGGGACGTGAGTGCTATATTCTGTCTAAATGATGTCTTTTCCTAGTAAAGGGATGTACTCTCTAGGAAGAAGTCTTAGAGCTCGTAGATGATCACCACTATCTTTTAATACTAGATTGCCAAATGGGCAGGGATACTGGGGAAAAAAAAACAAAACCCACACACGCACAAAACCAACCAAACAAAAACAAACAACAAAAAAACCCAAGCAAACCACAAACCAAAACCAAACAAAAAACAAAACAAACAAAAACACCAAAACAAAACCAAACCAAACAAACAAAACCCAAACCAACAAGATTTGCACAAATTTAAGATTTCATTAGATCCATTAACAGGAATTGTTGGATTTCCATCCATAAGTAGTCTGTTAAGGAAAGAAGCATTTGAGTGTCCCAAACTGGAGGTCTACAGTCTTTGCAGTGACATTTCGCTTGCTCCCAGCATCTTCGGCCTGCAGAATCCCAGAGGACAGGTTGGGCTCTCTGCTGACTCTGGCACCAGCAGCACATCAGTGCTTTGCTCCATGTCCTCTGCAGCATTTGGGCTCGTGTTGGGCTGGAATACCATGGAAAAGCAAAAAAGATAGATAACGCAGTGCTACCGAGAAGAGCAGAGATCCCAGCAGCGTCCCTGGCTCTGGCATGGCTAATGGCAAGCTGGATCTGGCTAGTGTAGCCAGAGCTGACCTGGCTTGTACTCAGACACCCCAAATCTGCAGCACCACGGTCCCAGCAAAGTGCAAGGAGCCAGCTGCATCCCAGTTGGTAGAACCAGAGCCTGGAGGAGCTTGGGGCTGCAGGTGGAGCTCCTCTGCCCCTTCCACCACCCCTAGGATGGTGCCAGCCAGAGAGGCTGGTGGCAGCTGAGGAGTGATGTGCCATGAAGTCAAGCAGGACCTGCAATCCCGACCCTGTTTGTTGAATTAATGCTTTTTCCTTTGTTCCTGTTTATAGTTTTTAAAAAACCATTATCTTCCTCAGTGCTCCCTTCTGCAAACTCGGCCTTTAACACTTCGGGAAGGGTTTATTCCAGTTCTCCCAGAGTTTGCTGATGCAGGGATAGGCAAGATTACTTCTGAAGCTTCATCAGCAGAGCTGCCAGTCAGGCCAGGGAGTCAGCTCTGGGCTTTCTTTCACCACCAGCCTGCAGCACCTATTGCATTTTCTCCTGAGCCCACAGGCCCCCCACCTGTGCGAATGGCTGGTGTTCCTGCAATGCTTGCTACGGATATGTCAGCCCATCACTCACTGCATTTAAATGCTGCTCATCACTGCACATACATTGTAAAAACTCCTCCTTAACCCTAGTTTATGCTTTCTTTAGTCTTCTCTTTTGTAACCTCCTTCCCATACATAACAGTCAGGTTTAAGATTTGGAGGCCTTGCACTAGCACCTGGGATCCATCCCTGGGAGCTGGGGCCAGCTGTGCTGGGTGCTGAATGAGCACCCAATAAACGGCTTTTAGCTGCAAGGAGTTCGCTGTCCAATTGACTGTGCTGTGTTTTGGAGACAGGAGCTTTGGCTCACGAGTTGTCTGCAGCGTACAGCTATAAACTCCATCTGAGTGATGCACCCTGGCTGCATTATCCATGGTCTTTTCCTTTCTTGGTGGGTTATGTTAAACTTTCTCACTTGCAGGTTCACAGGACAAAATATCCTGGCTGAAATTCTGGCCCTAAGGAAGTCAGGGGCTGTTCTGCCATTGACTTACATGGGTGAAGATTGTGCCTGCACAGTCGTCGGGTCTGAATTCTCACAGCTGTATTTATTTCAGATTTCTTTTCTTGCTTGGTGTCAAAATAATGGAATTATATCTGGAATTATACCAACAAGATGTTGTCTGTCCTTCATGTGGGTATACAGGAGACAGAAAATCATTTTCCCTCAAATGTCATGAAATAAATTTTCATAAATATGTTTCACAAGGCACTTGGTTTACTTTCAGCGAGAGTTCATAGACCTCTTCCCCAACGAACTGGGCTATACAATTACATTTTATCACATAGAAGACCAGGTCAGTTCCAAAGTTCCACCTGATGATACTAGGTACACAAAAAGAGCTTCTTAGAAATTCAGCTTTCTTTGCCTGATTTACCAGGTAACTTTGCATCTCTACAAAGACAACATCCTAGAATAATGCAAATAATAAGAACAATTTAATTTGGAAGCTATTATAAAAGTAAATTCAGTTGATTTGCATCTGTGCTTGCAGCTAAGTAATTTCCCATTGCTTTCGCAGCAGAGGGTTGCTCCTTTCTCACACTCAATTTAGTATTTTACTTTAATGTTTTAACAGTCATTTATTTGGCTTGGGTGATTCCAGTCCCACCAAATATGGTAAAAAGGCACGTTTTAAAGCCAGGCTTACATCTTTGAGCTCAGTGGGAGTTTTGCAATAAATATCATGGATTAACAGTGGCGCCTTAAAGAAAGAGAGTATAATAATGTATTGTATTTAAACTGCAAAATTGGCTGATTAGTCAAAAAAGTAATTTCAAGCATTTTTAATGTGTTTTAATTTTTTTTCTACCCTATCCCATTCTAAGCGTTTTTTATCTTTTCAGTAATGTACTGGATTCCTGTACCTTGTTGAGATCTAGTCTCCTGGACATGACGGATTTTTGACAGGGGCAGAACAGATTGGGAGCTTGACTTGCATTTCATGCCAAGGTCCCTAGGCCTGGAGATTTCTGGGCAGCAATTACAAATGTCGTAGAAATATTATGGAATTACTGACTGCATCAAAACTGTATCCACCACATGGTTTAAATTCGATCCATGGGGCTACAAAGTCTTTGAAATGGCCCTGGGTAATGTAAATCTTGACTCTGCCAATGTGGCAGAGCTCGTGTGACCCAGTTTCAAAGACTCGGTACAGTGACAGTGCGGGAGGAGATGGGCAGAGCCTCCTTTTGCCCAAGCCCAGAGGAATTCCCGTTGCATGGGGGGAGCTGCTCGCACATAAAGGACAGCTCAGACTCATAAGCAAGAAGGATGTGAAAATGATAGGGAGAAATAGGACGAGGGGAAGGGAGCGTGCATTCATGTGCATGCGTGTCTGCGTGCAGGAAGGAGCGTGCTGGCTTTATCTGCAATTTCGGAGCCTTGTTCTAACAGCAACAGACAAATAATCCAAGCATATATTACTGCTCCTCTGCTATATTGCTCATTGCACAGACAATGTGGTGGTAAGTGAGGAAAAATGCCCAGGGAGAGCAATGCAGCAAAAAACTCTGTGTCCTTTCCTACATTCACATTTATTCTGCAGTATTAACCGAAGCAGACAGATGCCCAGACATCATTCTGTATCAGCCCATTCCGTGTTATCAGAGCAAGCGCTAACAACACACAAGTAATTGTAAGGCACAAGGTTGTTTTGTTTTGCGTGGAGCGTATCTCCATTTGATAGTAACCATTTTAAAGTCTGGAAGAATTCTGCACTCACTAAGCTGATTTTACAAGCAAAGAGAAGTGCTTGTCAGCAAAGGTTAATGTAGCTGTCACTGCAGGAGAGCCCTGTGGGTAGAAAGTCTCATCTGGCTGTTTTTAAAGGGCAAGAGTCATCACTGTGAAGGAGGAATTTTTCCATTTCTAGGAGCTTTCACATCGCTGTAGTGAATTTCTGCATAAGTTACCACTTCTGCACAGACTTTCTGTTTTCATAATTATCAATATTTGTTTCTTTTACTTGTATTTTAAAGTCTTATGAGATGTTCTTGTCTAAAAATCAATAAAATCTTTATTTGAGAAGATGAAAAGAGAACTTCTGGCTGTTTTTATGGCTTGCACTTGTACCATATTAGAGTGCTATGAAGTAGTGAAGGACTGTCTCCCCATTTTACTCATGGGAACAGGGGCAAAGAGAGACTAAATGCTGAAATTAGACTCTGTACTCCAAGCTCTTGCCTTGCATATCACAAGCACCTTTAATACATGACGGTCTTGTTATAAGGGAGTTGAATGCAAATCTTCAACGTCCGGGCTATTCCTTCACCACTGCCTGAACTCAACCTTCCTTAAGGCATCAAAGGTGAGATCCATGGAGGTGTGGGTAAATACCCGTAATTTGTGTACAACAGCTGTAACGGAGAGAGATTTGGCCATGTCAGGCTGGCCTGACCACAGGAAAGTTTCACACTGGAGGCATCCAAGCCCTGTGGTGAGCTCCAATTTATGTCCCCAGGATGTCACCAACACATCCAGGGCACACACATGCTCATGTAACAGGAAAAGCTCGAGAGCGTTCCTGAGATTCCCAAATAGCAGCTGGCTTTATTTACCCCTGGTTACCAGGAGATGGAGTCATGCAACATGAAGTGTAGATGCAGACAACATTTTGCTTCATAGACAGGATCTTTAGCTGAGATATTCAGGAAATCTTTCCTCAGAGCTTCTAGAGTAGAAAGCTGGCAGTGTTGTATGCTTTGATGAAGCAACATGGAAGAAGGAAGGCTGACCGTGAGTGCTCTCTTGTGAGGATGGCCCTGTGGACAAGGCAGTTTTCCATCCGCAGCAAGCTAGAATTTAGGCTAATAAAGACATCATTGGATACAGCTCACATGACAGCTGTTTGTATGGTAACAGCTCTTAGGTGTTACTGAACTAGATTTGAAGAAAAGATTCCGAGGTGAAACCTGGATTTATATCCACCAGCAACCAAAATACTGTACACATGTTGCATAAAGAAAAAAAAAAAAAAGGCACTAATACTAGACCCAAATGCATCCCTAGCAGTTACAGAAAATATCCATAAAGTGGTAGGCTATGCATTTTTGGGCATCTCCACAACCTGGAGTGCTGACAGAAACGGTTGTACCCTGGTGGAGCTTCACACATGAGAGCCCAGTGTGGCTACAAGATCTGTGTTATTCCAACAGGCCAACCATCTCCTCCAGTGCAGTGTGGAGACAACCCATCCTGGAGCACCTCAAGGCGTGCCTCGGGCTTGCAGCGACTCTGCAAAGCCACCTTCTCTGCTCCCCACACAAGAGTATTTGTGTTTTGCCAACTGATGGAGTCAACAGGAAGGACACAGACAACAACAAGATTGCACTTATTTTACTGTCTATTTCAAGGTATTACATTAAAAAGATGTTGCATTTAGTTAAAACAATAAGCTTATTTTGCTCTAGTTTGGAGCAGCAAAGACAATGAGCAAGTAATGCACCTAATCATTACTACATAAGGTTAGCTATAGCGATTAAGAAAGAGGTATCACCAGTTGCCCTGATGCTTTAGTATCATCCACATCCACAGTTGCTGGGGAGCCCTAGTTGCAGCGAGGATTTGGAGACCCTGTCCCATCAACTGGGAGGTCCTACGCAGTACGTACACACATAGGTGGGGTCTCCAAAGTCACTGAAAGAGGGTCCAGCTTTTATACAGCTAAATAAATATATTTCAAAATGCAAAGTGCGGAAACGTCTGGTGTCGTCTTCTCTGTTGGCTTCCACCCAAAGCCTGGCCAGGGCTCGAGGAGGAGCTTCAAGGGAGCTTTTCTATCTATTTTGGCTTTAACCACATATTTCTCAACAAGGCCAGGCGTCTAGCTTCACAGCCTTACAGAATACCTCTAAACAAAGAAAGATTTCTCAACAAGGCCTGACATCCAGTGTCACGCCTTACCACATGCCTCTAAATAGAGAAAGATTCATCCACTGATTATCATTACACAATAAGTGTTACAACAAAGCTTTTATAGATTGTCATCAAAATATATATGTATTCATGCTACAGTAGATCAATAATTCGGTGCATGTGCAATTGATACTATGTATACTAGATACATTTCTGGGTTGTGAGATTCATATAGAGGTCAACTTTAGTTCGAGGCCTACTGTTCAGACCTTTAGTACTTCAGTTTGGAGGTAGTAAAGAACCGAGGGCCCTTGAGAAGCTATTCTCAGTCAAGGGATAAATGGTGGCTATTTCATGGACCATTGCCTGGGCTCCATAAAACAGGGTCTGAGTTTAGAAACGGCACTGGATCCTCAGCAGCTGACGAGCAGCCAAAGCACCAGGAGCAGCGATGCTTTTTTCGCTGCTGCTGCTTGCTTAGAGGGGATTTCCTTCTGCTCCTGACCCAGATGTTGGTACAGTGAACCAGGCTCTGCTCAGTCTAGCTTGGGTTACTGCAGCACGCCCCCAGGGCATCCAGAAATAGCAACGCTGTGTGATCTCCAGTGACCTCCTGGTTATCTCTGTGTGTGACTCAGGCTGTTAATTTCGACATATATTAGCTGTAATTAGTTCAAGACCTCCTTACCTCACCTTCCCCTTGCTGTGACGGCTTAGTTGCTGGGGCTGTGGGAGGAGATCAGACCACGGCTTCCCAGATACAAACTGCTCAGGGCTTGCTGCAGGTCACTGCCAGAGAAAATCCCTTTGCTCCTGAGCTTTGCTCCTTCCTGCCTGTGAGAACCAAAGCTGCTGATTCCTGACACCCATCAGGCCCCCATTGAAAATGCTGCAGTCAAGGGGAGACCAGGGAGGAGCCAAGGGTAGAAACTACTTTAAATGCATGCACTCCTACAGCAACAGATACTATTGTTCATGAATTAAACATCAAATAAATATGGTTCTTAATTTTATAGCTATTTCCAAGAGATCTTAGAAAACTCTGCACACATAAAAATTCTGTACTACACCTAGAGTGTGTACCCGAGCCTTGGACTGTTGATGCAGTCGTGCCTTTTTGGCTGTCACTGCTACATTGCTGCCTCGCTTTGTAGGTAGGTGCCACATCTGTTTTAGCATTTTGAGCTATGTCAGGCTGACTCACAAATCATAACTGATACACAGAATATGAAACTTTTTTATTATGGCAAAATAACTATAAGTGTCTGAAAGTGTAATTTTTAAAAAAAATTTAGAGTTTAATCCTATGATTTAAGTCAATAAGAGTTTAGACCTGGATTTGCAAAGGTCTACAGGCATGTATGGACAGTAGGAATGCCAAAGATGCTGAAGGAGGTCAGACACTGAACCTGCGTGGAGACCAACAGAAGGCAGGCATGTAACCCACCTGGGACTCTTTGTAGAAGGCTTTTCATTACGAAATTCCACCAGAGTTATGTTGTGAGAGAATTTATCAGTCCACAGTACTATTGCTCCGTTACAGCCTTTTCTGTGGTGCAGAACAGCTGGCAGAAAGGGAAGCAATCTGAACCTCTTCAGAACTTTCCTCAAGTTTCAATTCATTGCACTGAGAGCAGGTTTTGTGTGAGGCTGTGAGCCCCTCTGAAGCCAATCAGTCCAGTTCTGCAGTGTCCCCAGCCCGCTGTGGCACTTCCTGCTGCTGCGAGAGATGTTTGATGATGCCGTGCATCGGGCAGATAGTAGTTCTGGGGTCAAAGCCCTCCTCAGCTTTGGAGAGGCAAATGATCACACATCTCTTCTTGACTTTGTACAGAGAATGTGAAAGAAAACATAACAAATCAGGGGATGCAGGAGCATGATCTCCTTGGCCTTCTTTAAATGCCATACTTCTCTAAAGAAACTGAAAACTTGCTTATTCACTTAGCAGAAAATGTCATTCCTTGCATATTTCATGAAAACACTGGATTTGATTGGAAACCAGTGGCTGTGCAGTTACCAGCTGCCTGCTAGTACTGGGGCAGTTATGCAAGGAACATAACTACCCAAGAGCTGCCATTTTGGGTCAAGATTCTCCAGGAGTCCTACACTATGTGTAATCTGCACTTCCACGGCCCCTGTCCATCCAGAAGAGAGCCCGCTAGGCTGTCCACATGGACTTGTGTCACTTCTTTTTCCCTTCCTCTTCTGCCGTTCCTGCAAGATTGTTTGGTCCCTAGATATGTCTTTTATGAAACATGTCTGATGGCTTGGTAAAGCTGCCAATGTTATGCACCTTGTTGCTCAGTCACAAAGTTTTCAGAAACACTAAATTTGCAATCTCTCTGTTTCTAGACCAGCATCTATACTCTTTTGCTGTAAGACCTGATTACTTTAGGGAAGAATTTTTTGAGTTATAGCTTGGTTTTATTTGCTATGACTTGTATTTTCAGCTATTAGAAAACATCTGAACAGCCTATTTTATCAGCTCCTTGTTCTTCAATAGGGGTAGAGTAATGGCAGCATTGGCTGCTGCTAGCCTTGTTCCATAAAAGTAATATTTCTGTGGTTGTTAATCAAAAAACCCCTTATTTTCTCCAAACTAGAGATGGGACTGAATGATCCTGGGACAAAGGCATGGATCTAAACTGGATTTTCCCTTCTCAGTATGGGCTCAAACTATGATTAATCACCTCTTCTTTCAGTGTAATATACTTGCTTCTGTAAGTGAGCTTTTTCATGTCACAGAGGGAACTGAAAAAACAGGGTATCTTATTATGCCTTGGACTACTGATGAGGAAAAGCTCATTTGTACAATTCACTGAGCAAGTATTCTGGTCTGTTTCTTGTTACAGACAAATTATATGGTTATATGTAATCTACAACACAAAGCATTCAAATGTTACCTAAAATCAAGACAACACTTTCTTGAAAGAAACGTACATCTCGATGCCTTTATTATTTTTCATGTGACCAAGAAGGGGAAAAGATCCTTGTGCTGTAAAATAGACAGAAACCATTTGAGGGTTGTTACTTATTGTTGTGTAACTGCAGAGAAAATAGTAGTAATTTAAAAAAATTCGTTTCTGCATGATCTGCTCTTGTGTGAGCTGATAAGAAAATATGTTCTTTCTGTACGTGCAACACATAAGGAATGTTTACTGCCCATCTGGTTTATTTATGGGCCTTGCAATAGAATTTCTATGGTAGCAAGTTGTGAGGCGAAAGAAGTCACGGAGTTATACGACTATTGTAACACTGTGACACCTACATCCTGCCTATGTATAAAATGAGCATAAGAAGGACAGGAAAAGCATTTAGCAGCATGCTGCCTGTATGGGAATCCTGGATATCATATGCAAGGCTATGCTTGAGCTCTGCTGATTTACACTGTCTGCGGGGCTGCCCTAGTGTTTTGTCTGAATGTTTGCTGTGACATATGACACAGAGCCCAGGAATGTGCAGCAGACGGTATTGCTGAAGCCAGAGGAGGTGCTTCATCTCAACAGGACTAAAGGATATGAAGAACTCATGTGGTCCCATTACCAAGAGAAATTAGGGCTTCAGTGGTGCAGCGCTACATTTCATTCCACATCTGAGTCATCTCAGCATGTCTAGAGGCAGCAGGATTTCCGCATATCAAATCCTTTGACAGTATTCCCAATATAGCGCATGATGCCGCCTGCAATGGGCTGGGTGCTTTGGTTTTCTTGCATTAAATGCTTCCTTAATATCAAAACGTGTCGGTAGGTCTGTCACAGCCAGCGTGACTGCAGCTACTGCTCAGCATATATGTGTTCCTTCACAAATCACCTTCCATGAGAATATGCCCATTTGGTTTTGTCTGTGTTGTAAAACTACAGTGCATGCACCTTTCCAAAGGCTTAATATACTGTTTTCTGTCGTTCATGTAGAATCCTAAGAGCTGTGTGAATGAGCAATCTCCACACCAGTGGATCATTTCCCCACTGCCCAGTGTAGATTCTCTTTGCTGAAAGGCAGGCATCACCTTGCCCACCCCTGTGGGTTTGTGTGTATTTCCTACGTACAGGGATACACACATCTTCTTCTGTTTGTTCTCACAATCATAATCTGTCCTCAGTGTCTTCACCAGTAAGGAAAATAAAACAGTTAGAAGACAAATGAGGAACAGAAGGGTTTTGCAATTAGATGCGTAATGAGAAAGCAAAGCCTAATTTCCTCTACGAAGAGTTATAGCCCTGTATTTAATTCCTGACTGTTATGTTATTAGGGATGGTGTTCACAGTTGGCTTGCGTGTGAGCAGTGTGTCCTTTGGCTTTTAAAGCTTAGACCGTTAAACTCCTCCTAAGGATGGAGTTCCAGACACTGGATCAAACATCGGTCATTT
The DNA here is from genome assembly GCA_013399365.1 of Pampusana beccarii. Taxonomy (NCBI): domain Eukaryota; kingdom Metazoa; phylum Chordata; class Aves; order Columbiformes; family Columbidae; genus Pampusana; species Pampusana beccarii. The sequence continues at coordinate 1,033,546 of VWYH01011121.1, forward strand.
GATCACATTCCTAAGCAATGTGCCCACATTCTCTCTGTCCAATGAACACTAACAACTTCCAATCTATGCGGAAAGAGTGAAAAAAAAAAAGGACATTGCACATTCAAGGAGCTCAGCTTGAGGGACATAAATAAGACTGTCTTTTTGAGCTGCAGAGTATCTAAAACTATGAGTTGCTTTAATTGTCTCTAAGTATTTCAGGTTTGATACCCCAAAATTATCAACATTTTTTAGATGTAGGCTTTTTTGTGCTTTAATGTTGTGTTGTTTGCAAGCAAATACTGCACTTTCAAACCTGGTTTCTTCAATTTCACCCATCAATACAAACACTGATTCTGAGGATTAATTGAAGTCAACTAGTAAAATTCCTATGGACTTCGGTGGGAATAGGAGCAATCCGATATCTTAAAAAAAAAAAAAAAAGTATGTTTTCCATAGTTAATATACAGCATAAAATATTAAATTGATTGATTCAGGTCATTAAGCACAAGGAAGTGTGTTCAAATTATCCAAATTAAAAATGAGTAATTATAATACAAAACATCATGCATAGCAAGTTCTCAAACTACCATGTGATTTTGATGAATACTGCCTAAATCAAACCTCATCCCCATTCTGCAATTGCTCCATAGACGCGTTTTATTGCCCTCAGGTAGCAAAAAGTGCAACTTCAAATTTAGAATGTCAGGTCAAGGACAGCAGCAGCTCCCTTCCTGAATTTAGTCTCCATAGATGGCTCAGCAGAGAACTCATAAAAATAACGAAACAGTGACTGAAAATATCAATAAACTAAATCTTTAAATTGTGCCATGAGGTGAGTCACCATTGACTATCCTTATTTTATGAATGGGAGACTCCAGGGAGAAAGACAGGGACTTGGGAACAGAGTAAGTGAAATCTCCAGGCAGGGCTGGAAAGAAAAGCCAAGAGCTGTGTGCTGCTACCCACCCCAGCACAGATCCCTCAAACACAGCCCATGAGCTCCTACCTGTGGCCTGGAAAGCCTCAAAATACAGCTCAGAACAGTAAGATGTAAAAAACCCACAAGCCATCCTTGACAGAACTAGCTCATTATTGAGATCGAGGCAGCTACGGTCTCCATTTCATCAGTGCCTTGCCCATGATCTGCTGTGCAGTCTCCAGCCTGAGGGGTAACCAAAAAATTGTTCTGTCTGAATGGTAATATAAATGCACATAGAAGACTTTTGAAATTTATTTTACGCCATTTCGTTGATCAAATCTGCAGCTCTTGTTCTACAATTTGTTTCTAAACATGTACAGCATTTAATTTTCCTTTCATTTCTGAAATGTTGCATGGATGCCAAACTAATCAAGAGCTGTAATAGCAAATCAAGAGGCTATAGGATAAATCTCATTATCACAGAATATGTTTGGTTACTGCAATCCATTTTTTGTACATTAAGAATTCTTACAATGTTAATTAACAATGGCTAAAAACAATCACAAACATTGAGACAACAGCTAGTGTTAACCACAGGAATAATACATTAACTGGGATTAATAAGGAGATGCATTTACATTGGTCGTTTTTATACAAATATGGGATTGCATAACTGCATACTTTTTTTTTTTTTTTGCATGGCATGCAAAGTTTTCAGGGGCAACAGCTAGATCATGTGCTTTCCAATGCACTTACCAAGGTTACCCATGAAAAAGTGGTTTTAAACAACCAAAAATAAAAGGCCAGAGATTCCCAAGTGAGTTCATTGGGTTTTCTGGTTGCCTGCACATATGCAAAGTTTTTAGTGACCTTAGCAGCAGTTACATAAGCATATGGAGAGAAAAACAAACTCATATTAAATGCTGTAACACATATGGTCTCTCCTGACAGGATATTCCAAGCCATGCAGTGATTTTACAGTCCATATGCACTGTACAGCAGTTCTTTGGTCTCAAAGCGGGAGTCAAAAATAGCATATCAGCATGAACTCCACATTCTTTGTCTTTTATGGACAGTCTGCATGTTAATAATGAAATACACAATACACTGCAACTTGCTGCATTTAACAACAGAAAAAGTGTACAAGTAAGATCAAGTCTACATGGGACTTGATCTTAAGTAAGATCAAATCTACATGGGACTTGATCTTACTACATGACAACATCACATATGATATATGATATATGATATATGATATATGATATATGATGATCTATTATATGATCTATGTTATGTGATCTATGATATATCATATATATAATATATATAATATATATCATATGAAAAACCCCCAGCATTTGGAGTAAATATTTTCCTAGGAAAGTATTATCAGCAATTGTATTTTGTTTGGGTAGGGAGTACCTGGACAGCATGGAAGGAGCACCATTCTGAATGGAAAGAGTATTTTCCTAATGGGAAATATGTTGGGCTCTCTACACTAAACAGTGTAAAGCCTATGCCAGACCTTTCCAGCCTCCAAGCTGAATCTAATGAGAATCTCATCCCAGGACAAGATAGGATGCCAAAGGAAGTAGAAGCACTAGTTGTAGCGAAGCTAAGTTTTCTTGGTTTTAGATATGTCCGTCAAGTGTACAAACTCAAAATGCTACTATCTGCCATATTTTGGTCATATTATATAAAAAATTCAATAAAAGAACCGAGCCAACCAGTCAGCGCCTGGGGAGTCATTCTAAGGAACTTGTTCCCAGTGTGACATATCCCAGTGTTAAACACTCCAGTGTGACACCCTGTGCTGACTGTACAGCCAAGTACCTGCCAGGTTGCGGTCTGGGTGGAATCAAACTAAAAACGCCTTTCCAAAACCATCACCGAAACGTAAGCGCGTTGTGCAGAAGCCGCGTCTCTAAGAGCCCAGTGCTGCCGAGCCAGAGCCCCGTGCCCGGGGCCGCCCGACCTCGGCGGCGGGGAGACCTCGGGGCGGGCTCGGCGGGACGGGACAAGACGGGACGGGACGGGACGGGACAGCCGCTCTCCGCGCCCCTTCTGCCGCGGGGGGGAGCGTGGCCCCGGGGCCGGCGCGGCCGCACCCGCAGTGCCTGGACTTCAAGCCGCCGTTCCGGCCGCCGCGGGGCCTCGCCTTCTGCCGCCGCTACGCCGACTTCGGCTGCTGCGACCTGAGCCGCGACAGCGCTCTGCTCCAGCGCTTCTACCGCCTCAGCGCCCGCCTCGACGGGGCCGCCTACGCCGCCTGCGCCGGGCACCTGCAGGACCTGCTCTGCCAGGTGAGGCCGCACCGGGTTCCCGGGGGCTCTGCAGCGCAGGGGGCTCCTGCTGTGCAGACGCTTCAGCCGCACAGGGGGCTGCCGCTGTTGCACGACACAGGGGGCTTCAGCGTGGTGCTTTGGCCATGCGTGGTGCCCTGGCCCACGCATGGGTGCTACAGCGCTGTCAGGGTGCTTTGGCCCAGGTGTGGGTGCATCTACCTGTGCAGGGCTGCATCAAACCCAGGTATGGATGCTTCAGCCTAGGTATGCGTGCTTCAGCATGGGTGCGTTGGTGTGTGGGGATGCACTGGTCCAGGCACAGGTACTTTGGACCTCACTGGGATGCATGAGCCATGACACAGACTCATCAGCCCAGGAATGACTGCACCCACCTGTGCAGGGCTGCATCAGCACAAGTAGAGGGACTTTGGACAGCCCAGGGATGTGTGAGCTGTGGCATTAGTGCCCAGCCCAGATAGGAGTACACGGACCCCCAGACGCATGCATCAGCCATGGCATTAGTGCCCAGTCCCAGGAATGGGTGCATTGACCCATGTGTGGGTGCATCAGGGATTAGTGCAGCAGCCTTGACGTGTGCTTCCAGGGACTGTCAGGAGCAACTGTCCGTCATCTGTGGACTTTTCTGCCTTTGGCAGGTGTTTGAAAGAGGTATAGGGATGTTCTGCTTTAATTTATGAGCAGCAGTGCTATAAGATGGGTGTGTGGGCAATTATAATTTGCAGATCCCCCTCACCTGGCCAGGGTTAGATGCTTGGAAGTGGTGAAGATACACAAGAGGGGACCTGTCTGCACAAAACAAGTCCCTCGTTACAGCAAACTCATGAATGGAATCGGGTGGTTTTTTGTACTCGGTTACAGCATCCTGAGGTGCTTTTGGCATGTGCCAGGTGCTAACAGTCCTGATGATGGGTGCAGAGTAATGCCTGAGGATGTGGCCTAGAAACCTCTGTGGTGGCCATCCTGCGCAGGGGAAATTTACACTCAGGGTTGATGCTCTGTGGCGAGATACGATAACAGGATGATCACAGTCTGTGCAGAGCAAAGCGTGTGACCCTATCACCAGCAGTGGCCTCGTGTGTATGAAAATGCCCCTGAGACAGAACAGTGGCAGCTCTGTGCTGTGCAAGTGTAAATCTTAAATTAATTCAGACAGCGGGGTCTCGTCTGCTGTGCTCAGATGGGATCAAAGTGGCTTTGTAGAAACCCCACTCTTAGCATTGTGCAGGGTACCTCTTGTGTTCCTGAAAGCGTGAAGGGAAAGACAAGCCTTTTCCACAACATCTTCTAGAGATTTGACTTTTATTTCATCTCACATTGTACTAGAAGCAAAAAACCTTTGAATATGTTCCTGAAGCATGCAGTGTCCAAAAGTCCATTTGCAGACGGGAAACCAGTTAGCAGTGCCCGCTAAACACTGCTTCTGCCTCTGGAAGTGATAAGTAAGTCTTCTGTGTGCATCAGAAACCTAACCGTTGAAAATTTGTTTAGAAGCAGTGAAGTAAATGGGGATGGGAAGAATGATTCACTGAAATGTTCTGATGAGCTAAGTGCATCACCAGCCCAGCTGTGGCTACAAACCACCACCTCTGGCCATGCAAGCACAAAATGGAAGTTCAAGCATTGCAAACACTCCAGAGCACTCTGCTTCCATTCATTCATTATATATACAATTTATATCCTAGATCTGAATTAATAAGTGGGTTTCTGTGACTTACTCAGCACACTTCTATATCTTTCTGCTCACAATTCATGATTTCTCTCAAATGTGATCAAACTATTTTGACAAGCGTCTCAGCTTGTATTTGTGGTAAGGATTCCTACTTCTCTTAAATTGTGATTTGCTACATAGTCCTGTTTCTGTTCCTTGTGGAAGGGCAAATGGAAGAGCAGCAACATCCTTCCCTCTGCACTGCCCATGATCCCCCAGCCCCAAAACAGGTTTTTTCCCCCACCCAGAAGCAGGCTGAGAGGATGACTTTGGCAGTGGGTCATCTCTCTGCCTGCCCCACAGCCTCAACACCTGGAAGTATTGTGATGGGGGGCAGCAGGTCTCAGGGGCATGTGTGGATGTTGATTATTGCGTGGTGGGAAACAGGACACCAAACTGTGGGAGAGCAGATACCTTGTTCTGCTTCTCAGAGAACAGCTTGCTTAAAGGCTTGAATTTCCAGATGGAGGCGGACAGGGAATGTCAGGGCTTACGTGAGGAGTCCCGTTGCTTCCTCTGGGCTGAGAGCAGCAGTAAATAAGCCATTGTTTGATGTGGGTGTTCGTCCAAATTTAGATCGTTGCAATTCCTCAGATAAGTAGCTGCCTCTGAATTCCTGGAACAGATAGGATGGATTTGGCTAACGTGTCTTAATGTCACTTGTTTTATTTTCTGATCAGTTATTTTCATAGAGCAAGCTTGTTCCAGCCCTACTGGAGTTACTGATCATCAGCCTGTTAGTTTCCTTGGTCTTTGGACCATGTAATAGTTTAAAATGAATGAGCAGACTATGTCATTTGGAAATGAGAAATCAGATCTGTTAGTGAGGCTGGGCTGTGAGCGAGTGTAGAGTTTCTCAGTGTTTCGAGTCGGTGAACATGACAAGACAATGCGAAGGGTGAAAGACCGCAACATTTGATTCAAAAGCAGGGAAATTCAGGATCAGGCATCAGGGTTCATCTCTTGTGGAACAGAAGTTGGAAGATATTGCAAATGTATCTGCAAAATGAACTGAACATGTGCTCCGGTAGTGTCTGGCTAGTGATAGATCTCTGTGCATCACTGCCAGTGTAATGCCACTATAGATCGCCGTGTGCCACCAGGAACATGGTAAGGAGTGAAGAAGTCATCCACAACTGCTCCTCAAACACACCTGAGGCTGGGCTGAACAGCCCACAGCAGCAAAGGGACGGGGAAACCACACCACTGTGCTATTTGTAATTCTGATGCTGAAGCCAGGGCATTGCTTTAAAATGCCTGGGATCACTGCTGACTTTGAAGGAGGTTTTCAGAGAACCAGGTACACCCTGGCACTCAAGCGATGGTCTTCTTTGCTCTGAATGTGTAACCCCTGTAGGCAGCAACAGACTGAGCTCCCCTCCAGCCCTGCCTTCGCGTTCCCTTTCTATCTCGTTTTAATTTTGTTTTTAAGGCCAAATTTTCGGTCATTAACTACTGCATCGGCAAATGCCCCAACTCTTTCTGTCCCTGGCACACCTCATGTAACCAAGCCGAGTGTCATTACCCAATCTGCCCATAATTTCAGTGTTTTGTGTCACACTCAATCTGCTTTTTACCACATTAATTGCTGCTCATTTGAAGGCATAATTACCTTCATTTTGCAATGAATGGCTTGACATTCCAGAAGGAAAGCTTATTGTACACTAACAATCTGTTATATGGCCTCTCAGTTTATAATGGTTTGTAATGGAAAATAAAATAAAAATTAAATGTTGTGTGTACTTATCAGCTAATTTAAATAGTTCAGTATCTCAGATGTTTTATCATTTCAGCTATTGAATAGTGCTGTAATCTGCATTAAGAAATAGCTCCCCATAGATTTAGAAACAGCTCCCTATGTTTTTTTTAAGTAAGCTGGCTTTGCGTGGAAGAAATGCCATCTAGGAATTAAAAAATGCAGAATTTATTCAAGAAGGATAGTTTCTCTTCCTACCTTTCTTGCCTCAGTTATTTATCTGTTCTATGAATATAACTGAGCCTCCACTGAGTCATGTTATGTTATTTGGAGAGCACTTTTGAGATGCTTGTCGGGAAGATGTATTGCAAGTGGAAAATAATGTGCGTTCATTACAAAGAAAAATCCTTGCAAAGCAGAATTGAGTCACTTTGGTCAGTTTGTAATTTACAGACAGTTTTACTGGATTGCAGTGGCTTTTTACATAAGGAAAATGTGCCTGTCAGAGTTCTCGTATTGGAGAATACAAGTGAGCTGTGTAAACTCGATTCAGTCTTTAGGCAAATTTCCAAGGCTGCACCTTCCATGCAGTAGGATTGTGCTGCAGCCACTGCCAGTGGACCTTGCCTGGATTGCAGCCATTTGGTGCTCATTCTCTGAAATCCCATAGCCTGAGCCTCCACCACAGAACTCGGTGACCAGTGTCATGATCATGAGATTAATTTCACCACTTCCAATCAGTTATATAAAGTGTCTGTAGGCAAATACCCACCAGCAAAGGCAGCTGGACCCAAGCAAGGTTGGTGTGTGCACTGACAGCATCCCAGGGCTGGGTCTCCTTCTCCTCCTCTCCTCCTACACTTTCTCATTTCGCTTCGTCCAACTTGTAAATCACATCTGTGTTTGAGGTGCATGTCTGGGTTGTTAGATGACCAGGTATGAAAGTCATAGGCTTTTGCCCCGCTGACCTGTCCTGTTCCCTCCTTCACCTGGAGAAGCAAGATCTGAATCTTCTTGGCTAACTCATACATAAAGTCAGAGCATCCAAGATAGAAAAGTCTCTTTGTCCTCAGTACAGTCTGCTAGGGTGATGCAGCAAGATATGTGTCATTGCTCGTTTTCTTGTGTTGGTACTATGGCTGGAATAAATGAATAACAGCATACAGGAGCCAGCTTTCACCAGGAATACTGAAGATCATTTCTGTGAATGCTGAGATAAACCCCCTTTCTAAGATCTTTTTCTCTGTTGATATATCTTCAGAATATACTACAACATATGTTGTAATTAAGGTGAAATTTCTCCAATTAGTATTGCTGCTCAGCTGTTTCAAATCTGGTCCAAGAAAAGGCTTGAAGCTTTTTCTCTGTCCCTTTAGGAATGTTCTCCATATGCGGCTCACTTGTACGACGCCGAGGATCCCTCCACCCCCGTGCGGACGATACCAGGACTTTGCCAAGACTATTGCCGGCAAGTGTGGCAAAAATGCCGCTCCATTTTTCGCTATCTCTCTACAGACCAAGAGTTAATCGCACTGGAGAACAACATGGCAAAACTCTGCCGCTACCTGTCCTTGGAGGACACAGACTACTGTTTTCCACACTTGCTGGCTAACCAGAACCTTAACCAAAACCTGGGGTTAGTGACCGCCGATGCGGAGGGCTGTCTGCAGCTCTGCCTTGTAGAGGTCGCCAACGGGCTGCGCAATCCTGTTGCGATGGTGCATGCCAACGATGGCACCCACAGGTTCTTCATTGCGGAGCAGGTTGGCCTGGTGTGGACCTACCTCCCCGACAGATCCAGGCTCGAAAAGCCATTTCTGAACATCAGTGAAGCCGTACTTACCTCACCTTGGGAAGGAGACGAGAGAGGTTTTCTAGGTATTGTCTTCCATCCTAAATTCAAATTTAATGGTAAAGTGTATGTCTACTATTCAGTTGAAGTTCGTTATGAAGAGAGAATCCGAATCAGTGAGTTCAGAATTTCTGCTGCTGACATGAATGCTTTGGACCATGGTTCTGAAAGGTATTGTACACATGTTTCTCTAGCAAATGTATTTAAGATCTCAGAGGGCAGCTTGTGCGTTTTTAAAGGCAATTAATTAATGAGACTTATATAGCTTGATGCTGTTCTTGCATTCCAGTGTGGTAGCAAGTCAGTCTAAGTCCATGTCTAGCTTACTGAGACAGAGAATATGCCTGTCCTCTGTGGATGAACTGCACCCGGGGATAAATCTTCTGACATTTCTCAGTTCTGGTATGTCAGAAGATTTAGCTGAACATTGATGGAATGTTATTTACAGTTAGTATTTTGGGGTTTGGGGTTTGGCTTTTGGTTGGGTTGTTTTTTTGGGTTGGTTTTTTTTTGGTATTGTAATGATTACCCTTTAAAATAGACTTCTGCAAAGCATGAGTGAAATTCATTCCAGAGCCAAAGGTTTCCAAAATCAGTACAAACAAGCTCAGTGATACTGGAACCAGGATGTATTTGGCCCTGTGTTTCTTTATCTGAATGACAGCTCAACCCTGTGATATTACAAATTTAATATCAAATTAAATAAAATGTAAACCACTGTGCTATTACTGAGTACATTTTGGTTGGAAATTTCATTTCTTTGACTCTGATCCTGCAGTCGATCCACATTAATATACACAGATAATGAGAGGTTTGTTTGTGGAGTCAGTCTATATATTTATCTGTTGCAGAACCACATAATAGAACCACTGTTTTAAAAGACCCTGGAATATTATTAATGTTAAGATTTTTGCTTTGTTACATTGATTGTATTAGGGCTTTCCAGATACTCAGCAGTGGATGATTCTAGCTCAAAAATGCACGTATCCTATTGATAGAAATGGGAGGCTGGTTTGTCGAGCAATTACAGCAGTTCAGTGTAACTAGTACTGTAGATGACAGGTAAGGGGGACTTAAATGTGGTCCCCAGGAAAGCAAGTCAGTTAAACCTGCAGATGTCAGAGCCCATGAGCTGTCTTGTGTAAAAATCCTTTGTAACATTTTCTGTGCTTATTTAGCTGATGGTTAGTATGACAAAAGCTTAAGAAAACAAAATTGTGGTCCCATTGTGCTTGTGTAGGCACGGCTCCCACTGACTTAATCCCGAGATGCTGCCCAAGAGGGAGCTGGGGCCAACATGTGCTGTGCATTGCCTTAGCAGGAAGGCCTGTGTCTGTTTGCTGGCAGATTTTTGCTCGATGTGTTTTGGTTTTTTCCATCTTCTTTGGGAGCATGAGAAGGATTCACCTTGGTGTCCACACAGGATCCTCCCTCGCTCCTGCTGCCTGTGCGCCCATGCGCAGTTCCCCCAGCTCAGAGGTGGGATGTTCAGCAGCAGGTGACTGAATAATTGCATAGCTGGGTTGTTCCTTCCCAAAATTAGCATTCTGATCACGACTGTAACAATCAGTACTTTCAGAAGGGAAGAAAACTTGCTAAAAATGAGGTGGTATAAGCATTATAATTTGGTTTTGCAGCTATTAAGAGGCACTGTCAGCATGAAATCTGGACTTTTTTGAAAGCTGGAGTAATTAAATTTCAATTGTTATACCTGGCAACCTCCGCTGCATGTATTTGTGGCTTCACCTTTCTATAAAGTTACATTTTTAGATATTTCGTTGTTTTCTTACTATGAAAGGGATGCCAGCTGCGTAAAATAGACAGATAAAAGTAAGAGAGAGAGAGACAGGTTTTAAAATTAAGCTAAAACCTGCTGGTACAGCTTTGAATAACCTTTGTCAAAACGTTCATTTGTTGGTGGGCCTGCTTTTAGCCACTCTTTAAGCTCATAAAGTCCTGTGTATGTAATTATCATTTATGGATTCTTCTCTCTTTAAGAATTCAGCTATTACTCAATGTTTGAAAAGTTTTAGGTTCACCTGTCAGGATTGTGCCAAAAGCTGTACAGATACACACATGGATTGGAATCCTTTCTCTCGTAGTTTACAATTGGATTTAAGCTGAGATGCCTTTTCTAAAAAAAAAAAAAAAAGTTTAACAAGGAGGAAGAAAGAATCAAAGAAAAGTATAATTAATTAAAAGTATATTCTGTCATGTGATTTCCCAGATTTTCCTTATTACTTAATTTGGTGTTTCTGTAATCTGGAGAATACACTGGAATTATTCAAGGTTAGAAAACCAACTAAACTATACCCAAGTAAAATTCAGTGGTGTGGATATGGAGGAATTTGCATCAAAACTGGTCTGTAGCTGTTTCCATGTGTCAATGGCAACACTGGAGTGATGTTGCTCTGCCCTCTCCTTAGGGCTTGTGCAGTAGGTAATGCCTCCTCCCTGGTTTTGCTTAGGATAATCCTGGAAATAGAAGAACCCGCTTCCAACCATAACGGAGGAGAGCTGCTCTTTGGAGATGACGGTTATCTCTATATATTTACTGGAGATGGAGGCATGGCTGGAGATCCTTTTGGGACCTTTGGAAACGCCCAGAACAAGTGAGAGACCCTAAAACCTTGCATGTGCCTTATGTCCCTCCTGTCACCCTGGGGTTGAGAAGAACAACTGGGGGATGTAAATCGAGGGGGATTTTCTGTCTTGGGTTTACTGTTTCCTTAAGGCCCACACTGATGTTTATGCAGACATGTGGGCATATAGACAACTCCTGTACCTCCTGTTTCCTTAGGGGACGTTATCAAGGTGTGTCTTTTTTCCCTGTGAACAGTGGTAGTTCTTGAGCCTTCCAGCTGTCTGCTCAGAGATCAGTTTTTGGCAAGTGGAGGGGTGTCCATGATATGGAAGGAGTGGACCCATCCCTGTGGCAGCTGCAAGGCACCAGCGTGCATCTGTGGGCCAGCGGGTCCTGGGATGTCAGTGCCACAAAGTCAAGCTCTTTGGTGGCATGGGACAAATGAAATAGTCTTCAAATGGTTGCTTTTTTTCAGAAATATTGAAAGACTTGTCTTTTCCAAACCAGAAAGAATGAAATCCTAGCCTGCTAAAAAACCCCATCCTGATGTTTAACCAAGGTCTAGTTTTATTTAGGTTTTTTTTCTTTTCCTTTAACTTCTTCTCCCACCACAGATCAACCCTGCTGGGCAAAGTGCTGCGAATCGATGTGAACAACAACGACCGCGGGCCCCTGTATCGGATCCCTCCCGACAACCCTTTTCTTGATGACCCCACGGCTCGCCCCGAAATCTACGCGTATGGTGTGAGAAATATGTGGCGCTGCTCTTTCGATAGGGGCGAACCTCAAACCAAGGAAGGGAAAGGGCGGCTCTTCTGCGGAGATGTGGGGCAGAATAAATATGAAGAAATCGACATTGTTGAGAAAGGCAAAAATTATGGCTGGAGGGCAAGGGAAGGATTCAGCTGTTATGATAAAAAACTTTGCACCAATTCTTCAATGGGTAAATAGATATTGTCTCTAAATTACTTGACTCTCACCATGCAGTTTTCTGCACCATCATTTTTAATTCCTGCCTCCAAAGCCTGGTTATTTGGTGGAAAACACACATTTCAGAGATGCAAATCTATGGTGTTTCAGCCTAGAAGGGAGCTGAATTGGAAATAAATATTCGAAGTCCAAATGTTACTATCTTTGAGTTAGGAGGAAAATGAAACATGCTAGCTTTTGTTTTTCTAGGTGATCTGTGTTTTTAGTCAAATTGCCTGGTGGTTCTGTTATTTGGGGTGACAATTTCATCTTTTTCACATAAAATAAGCTTTCCTGCAGAACCAAAAAAAAATTTGGAGCAGTTGTATTTTTCTCCATAACTCACAATTAGTGTCCTTATTTAAAAAAAAAAAAAAAAAAAAAAGAAAGAAAAGTATTGTGTAATTTTGTCAACCAGTATGCAAACTCCCTGCTTTGCAGGTAACTAGTGTACAGTGTATTTTTGTTTCTTTTAGCTATGCCAAAAAGAAAACTTTTTTTTTTTTTTTTACCTTTTCAAACCTGGATTCAGTGCATTGGCTGGCTGGCTAAATTCCAGTGTACGACGTTTTTAAGTCAGAATGTATTGTGTTGCAAGGTCTGATGTGGACCACATCTTGTGCTGGAGCATCTCCCCAGAGACCCAGGGGCGCAGTGGGCTGGCACTCATTTGCACTGGCTGAGATTCTGCTATGTGGTGGTGTTTAACTTCCTTTTATTAACTTAGTTTAACTTCCTTCCTTTTATTAACTTAGCTACAAGGACAGTTGTAGTGTTTAAGTGATTTTTTAAGAAAAATTTTGAGAGAATGGAGCAGATTTTTTGCAATCCTTTTAATCCTTTTGCTGAAGCAGTTGTTCAGAGAGCCCATTTAGTGCTCTCCTGTGTGACAGTGCCTGCATGAGCTTTCATGGCAAGCACTTTACTGAAGTCTCCAGGGATTTGGAACAATTTCTTATGCCCTTAGAGGCCCTTTTGTTAGAACAGTGAAATGTCACAACCCCTTTAAAATGATAAGTGAAGCTGAAGTGTAGAAAATACCAGGTTTAGATTCAATGCCCTTGGTGCAAGTACCTTGCTGGCAGAGCTGCTGGCTTTGCTACTTGAGGCATCTGCTACATGGGCAGGGAGAAAGGCTGTGAGGAAGAGGAGGGGTGGGTACCATGAGGAGATACCTGTAACACGAGGGCTACAGAATACGTGGAAGGAAGCAACCAGTGGAGACCCTCAAAATCAGGGCATCTTCCTCTGTTTTGCCTCTGTCTTGTGTTTTAACTTACATTTTACAATGAATATGCCAGTGTTACATCTTGCCTGTGCCACACCATAAATATTTGATGGCTCTTTCAGGTTAAACTCTCCCGTCTCAGAGAAACAGAAGCTATTTGTGCTGACATCTGACATATCTTTTCATCAGTGCCTGCAGTCTAGAGTTACCTGTCTCTTTTTTTTCCCTTTCACCACCGAAACAAAGCTGCATTGGGCAGACATCTCCTGCGTGGGTGTGCTGACTCTAAGAGCAACCTGCAAATTAGCATCATAGAATCACAGAATAGTTCGGGTTGAAAGGGACCATCAAAGCTCATCTAGCCCAACCCCTCTGCAATGAGCAGGGACATCTTTACCCAGATCAGGTTGCCCAGAGCCCTGTCCAGCCTGGCCTTGAACATTTCCAGGGATGGGGCACCTACCACCTCCCTGGGCAACCTGGGCTGGTGTTTCACCACCCTCCTTGTAAAAAATTTCTTCCTCATGTCTAGCCTGAATCTCCCCTCTATTAGTTTAAAACCTTTACCCCTTGTCTTGTCACAAAACATCTTCTAAAAAGTCTGTCCCCGTCTTTCTTACAGACCCCCTTTAAGTACTGAAAGGCCGCAATAAGGTCTTCCTGGAGCCTTCTCCTGGCTGAACCCAACAAGCCAGGTTGTGTAGAAATGGGCCAGAAGTGTGTTGTAGCAGGAAGAGAAGGGCTCAGGAGAAGGGTGAGGTGTGTGGGTGATAGAGAGCACTCAGGCTTTTCAGGGGTTTGGCTTTTGTTGGAAGTGAAATGCTGGCCAGTCTCGCTGAGCTGGCTTGTCCTTGGTTAGCACAGCCAGCGTGGTTCTGAAAAGGTGAAAATCATGGTTCTGAAAAGGTGAAAATCACACTATGACTCCATGGACACTTCACTTCATTAGAAGATGCTCAAGTAAACCTGATTGTATTGTGCTAGATAAAAGAGCTATTTATTTATCTAGATAAACAGCTATTCTGCATCATGTGTAAAACAACACAAGTCACAGGTCTTTTCCCCCCTACAGATGATGTGCTTCCAATTTATGCGTATCCACACAAAATGGGGAAATCTGTTACAGGAGGCTATGTCTATCGGGGTTGTGAGTCTCCAAACCTGAATGGCCTGTACATATTTGGTGATTTTATGAGTGGGTAAGTAAATAGTTCAGATACTCATGGAGCTGTACCCCAAGCTGAAGTCCTCCAGTGGTACTACACTTGCCTGCAAGTGCTCATGCAGTCTAACAACAGAGGACATGCTGCTGCTCGTTGGTTGCAAGCACTGCACGGAGCCTGACTGCTCATTACAGCAGGTTCACGTGGCATGTTTTATATAACCTTTATTCCATGGTGCAGGAATGCAATCTTTGCATTCCAGCAGCCCTCGATGCTGCTGATTCACATTGCACTAGTACAAATAAAGGGGGAATGATACGGTGTTCATTTAAAGTCCTGGAAGTGGTGTAAAAGAACACTCGAACGCATCCTAAAAAAAATTTTTAAAAAAAGAAAAAAACACTGATGCAATGCTTTGAGACACTGAAGTTACTGGAAGAAAAAAATATATTGTCCAACAGTGACTCTGCTGCAAACACATGGCGAGGCAGGCATGAGACTGCCTTGTTTTCCCCCCACCTCCTCTGCCTTTGCCGTTGTGCATCCCTCAGCCCTCCCAACCAGCCCCCGCACCGCCTGCCCCGGCTGGCGCGCTGGTCCCAGGCACAGAAGAGATGCTCCAGAGCCACGGTGAGGCCAGGTGCTCTGCATCTGTGGCAGGGCCCCGCCAAATAGTCTGATATCCCTTAAACCTTTCTCTTTTTTATTTTTCATGTGCTTGTTTCGCCTTTGAAAGACAAGGTGTTGCGGAGGCATGTAATTCACTTGTTTTAATATTAACAATCCTTTGTTTTTCAGAGGAGCTGCAGTTTCTATTGCAGCTTATGTGGGTAGGAAGCATTAAACATCCTTTCAAGTGTCCTCATTACTGTTCATAAATCACCTTCTTGGTTGTGTTGCAGAACTGTTCTTTTGCCTTGCAGACGCCTGATGTCTTTGAAGGAGGATCGTGCTACCAGAGAGTGGAAGTACAGTGAAATCTGCATGGGGGCAGGACAAACGTGCATGTTCCCTGGGCTTATCAATAACTACTACCAATACATCATCTCCTTTGCTGAAGATGAAGCAGGTAATCTTTTAACTTTATGTCACACTGAATGGCATGCTTGTGGTTTCTCTTTGGAGTAAAAGATAGGAGAAGGGGTCAGAGAGGACTCCTGGGAGGTGGCGGGTGGTGGGGAGGCAGAGCACAAGTCTCTCAGTCTTTAAAGTCCAGGTGGGTGAGATTCCCAGCATCTCACAAATATCAGACCAAAGTTACAGTCCCAGTTTTGAGGCAGGGGGATCTGGAGAGGCAGTTCCTGCAGGAGTGAGTCTGAGCGTGCTGCTGCCCACACCCCCACAGTAAAGCACAGCTTAGAAAAGAAACGCCGTTCTTCTTCTTCAGTGCCATGCTGTGGGGAATACAGGCCCTGAGAGGCTGAACAGGTGATACCCGAGCTAGAGCAAATCTATGCTCTTGGCTAGTCAAGAAGGCTGTTGATGGATACAAGGAAGCAGATGTGATGAACAGTAATTACGAACCGGCTCACCCTGACCTGGAATATTAGTACCTCTTGAGGTGAAGCAGAATGAAAGCCCTATTTTATGTCTTGAGTGAGGCATCAGCAAAAAGCTGCTTAAGTCCATATTTTATTAGTGCCAGCTGGGATTTTGCCTTGCATGGGACTGAAGGATGTAGTCTCAGTGGAGCTTTGCATAACTGCATTTTAAGGCTGGAGACATTCTGCTTTCTAGGAGGGAGCTGCTGTGGTTTGAAAAGGAGGAAATAAAGAGTCCGGGGTGAACGCTGGTGGTCGCTCCCTTTGTTCGTACAAGGGTATGGTTAATTGCTGAGCCCTGAAGCGGGGCAGGCAGAGTGTGCAGCCCCTGGCTGGGGACTTGGAGAGGGTGAGCCCCACAGTGTTTAGCCCCATTGCTAAGTAGCCTCGTGTGCGAGTTGGCAGTGCAGGAGTTTGTGTTCTGTCCTGTTGTGGGAAGGTCTTGGCTCGTGGTCACAAGTGCCTGCTTCCAGAATGCCCCAGCTTTTAAACTTCTGTTTTTCCTGTAGATTATGTCAGGCGTAGATGTAGCACAAATGCAATATGCATTGTGTTTCATATAAATCAAAATTTTATCATGTAAATGCAAATATTTTAAGTATTAGCTCAAAAGTTTGACTCTGGAGTTTTATCTTTTTTGGTGTTAAAATCCATTTTCTTTAATTGTTAATGTTCATGGAAGGTAGAGCTGGTTTGCAGTACTGTGGAATAAAGGATATCTTACTCTAAAATCAGAATAACAGTCTAAATCAGCTTTATGCGAGTTCAGAGGGCTGCCAAGTGCAGTATCAGGCTGTTAACTGCAGCCCTTGCTCAGGCACTTTTGGGGCAGCATCTGCCTGGTCCTGCACCTCTGAAGGGGTGAAACACTACCCTGCACTTTTCACACATACTTTGCATAAGTATAATAGAGCTGAGTGGAAATTTGGGCTGGAGTCTGTTCTCAGCGGTACTTATTTGCCTTGTGTTTGCTTTATTATAATGGAAAGAAATCTCCTGATAAGAGTTTAGTGAATTTTCTTTATCTGCAGGGAACAGTCCTCTCTTGCACCTTTTTGGTGTTCCAGGAGCCTGTTTTTTTACAAGTTTATCACACAGTTTATTTTAACAAGCTTTTCTTCACAGAAGCGTTTGTTTTTTGAGGTTGTTGCTCTGATGAATATTAATCCAGCTAGTGCAGTGGATGTGTTTATGCAGTGGGGACACCTATATTTTTGGCTCATTGCACAGCCACTACAAAGCCAGCAGCCCCGTCCCCTGGCAGCTGAACGTGTCGGGGACACCCCAGGCACTGTGCTGTGTCTGCAGGGCTCACGTGTGACAGCCCGTGTGCTTCATGGCCAGAGCATCCATATTTCTGCTCCATAATTTCCAGGGTAGAGGGGTGGGATGCAAGTGCACATCGCAGCACCACAAGATGCAGTGCCAGGTGATTCACACCCTGTTTGGACCAAGGCCACCTCTGGCTGTGGTTAATGGAGCTCACCAGAAAAAGGAATAAACCAGCCAGGAGTGGCCAGAGGCATCTGGTTTCTGCCCCAGGAGCACGTGGAGGAGCTCGGCCTGGGCAGCAGGAGAGAAGGGAGGAGGAGGGAGGCTCAGCAGCCACAGAACCAGCTGCCACCAACTGCCCCCACCTGCCTTTGCCTACTCTGACCCCTCTGCTCCTTCTCCTCTTCCACTTGGAGTACCCATAAGATCCCCAAAGAAATCTGCCTTGCTCTTTAAGCATGTCTTCTTTGCTTCTTTTTCTTCCTTTTTTTTTTCTTTTTTTTTTTTTTTTAAATATTGCAAATTTGTATTTTCTCTCCTATCATTTTAATTGCACTGCTCAAGCACTTGAGCTGGCAAAAGAGAAAGGACAGTGATGGAGGGACTGCTTAACCCAACCTCGCCTGCGTGACAGGAGGAAAAGGATGGAAATGCAGTTAAGAGAAAATAAGTCAAATAAATGGTGATGGACATTGTCTTGCTGAAGGTCAAGCCCTATCCATGTGACCTGACAGAGCCTTTCATGACCAGACCTGCCTTTCATGTGAGATACATCTCATGTTGTGAGTGTGCTGGAGAAAGGAAAACCAAAATCCTGTTCTCTTGTAATTCACCTCAAAGGAGGGCTTCATCCAAAAGAGCAGGAGACAGTGCGAACAATCTTAATTTCCTTTCATTTTGATCCGACAAAGGGAATTCAGGGTCTGACAGTTTTGCGTTAGTGAAGTTAAAGGACACAGACCAGACTGAGATGACAGCTGAAGTCTGGGCAGCCTGAACCTGCAGAGGAAATTCGTCCAAATAATGTTTCATGACGATATGTAAAAGCTCCCACTCACTAAGAGTATTTTATGCCACTAGACTGCAGTTGAACTCTCGCTACAAACCCAAATACAAACCCGCCTTGTTTTTCTCCAATAGCCAGATATCTGTGTCAGTTCCAGGTTTCTTGATGCTCTGTGAGTTAATGCCCTTGTGCCGTACAGAACAGAAACTCCATGGAGAGTTTTCATGGCTATGTTTGTGTTTTTTCTCCAGGGGAACTTTACTTCATGTCTACTGGCGTACCAAGCGCCACAGCTCCCCATGGAGTGGTGTACAAAGTGGTGGACACCTCTAGGTATGAGATGTTTGTGTTGCAAAGCCTAAGTGTGGTGCGGTGTGTCCAGCTATAGGTGTGGTGGATGATGTTGACTGACTAATCAGCTCTTCTCTCATGCTGGGTCCTTCTGTGGACCTTGATCAAGGAACAGCTGGAGCAACCCGTTGTGAGTCTGCTTTGCTCCTGCAGTTGTGGGACTCAGTGTTGCTTGGTTATCACGAACTTGTTATGGGTCCTACTGGCGTTATGCAGCTTGGGAGATTTGTTCTTGAAAGCTAAAGGAGTATTTTATGGGTGGGTTATCCTTACTGGACACAGTTTCTCTAGATTCCTGCTCAGAAGGAGGCCGTTTTTCTAAAGGTAGTTTATTCTCAGCTCCTCTCCATCCCTTGTAGTCAGGTGCATCTCCCATAAGACCCCCACACCCAGGCAGCTGCAGCTGAAGCTGATCCAGCATGACCTGCAGTGCTTTCTCAGGAAAACTAGAAATGAATGTCAAAAAGTACGTTCTTTTTTGTGTTTCAAAGAGGAAAGTGGTTTGGACAAGGAAACAAGACCGTTGTTACACCTTCTGGATCCCATGTGCGCATATCTTCAGACAGGGCAAGCAGGGAATAGCTGTGTTTTATGAGAAGACTTATAGCTGTTTTTTCCATCTTCCTGTTTTTTAAGTGTTACTATTATTGGCAAAACACCAAAATACTTTCAGCCAGACATTCAGAGTGAGACTTTTGTAGCTTTTATTTTTTTTTTTTTAATGGATTAAATTTATAGCTTTAGCTATGTGAGCATTTTGAACCGAACCCCTTTTTTGGTTTTATGTTGGAACCAGACCCCAAAGTTAAACAGCCCCCAGAGCTGCCACGTGTTTTCCTCCAACTCTCCTCTGTCAGGAGCATTTTCCATTATCTAACACAGTGGAAGTGTTCCTGTAAACTGGGTATTAAGAGGCTGGTATTATGCAACCCTTGCAAAAATAAAGAAAGCGGAAGTCAAAAGAACATTGTAAGTTTAAGTTTAAAAAGAATTTTCTCTGGTGTGTAGAGTACAGAAAAAACTCACAGGAAAATTCATAAAAGTAGGGAACGTCCCTGTGGTAGTAGTCCAGAGAGGAGCTCTTAGCCTTCCACAGAAATGCAAATGCAAAAAGTCCTAATTGCAAAGGAGTTATACCCTCAAAATGCAAACATCAGGCATTTCTGAACCAGTTTGAAAACCTCTGAAGAAGGTTGCAGATTAGTAAGCCAGACAGCATAGGAAAAAGTGATGATGAACTGGATGCAACTTCTCAGAAGTGAGATATTCCTCCAAATTTGTGTCAAAATAACATGTTGTTCTAAGAGGAAGCCTTCGTAGGAGACATTTAAGAGTTCTTGTTTGAAACCAATGCATTTTTGGTACTGCTTTTGTAGTAGTTTGTCTTTTGTTTTGGCTTTACATACGCAGTGGGTGATTTCACGTCTCTGAAGACAGCCTGAAAACTTGTGTACACATGACCTTTATGTCAGATGTTCAACATACACTGTCTAGTTTTGTGATTTTTATCTACAGTTTGATTAATCTTTTTCTATAATGCTCGAACCTGCCAATGTTTTATTCCCTTAATGGATTCCGCAATAGCAAGTGAAAACACAGCCATAGGACTCCACTGCCTTGTGAATATTTGGACTTTGATCAACAGAGATATGTGATTGTTTAATTATGTTTTCTACTGTGAGAGATTACTTGGATCATTTAAACAGACATTTTTTTTTTTTCCAATGAGCATTACATTCATTAGAGAACAATGGGAAGCAAAGACTCACAATGCCAGGGGAAAGGAATTAATTGCACGCTGTATGTGTCCCTTTTTTCACAGGAGAGCACCACCAGGAAAATGCCGAGTTGAGCCATCGCCAGTGAAAGTAAAAAGCAAGCGCATCCAGTTTGTGCCAAAGGAAAGTAAGTGTCACTGTTGCTGTTTATTACTGGTGCATGTTAGCTGGCAGTAAATACAAACTCCAGGCTCGCACTATCTCCACATGTGTGGAGACCACCCACAACTTCACTCTTCGGAGTATCCTCAATATTAATTCTCACCAGCTGTTTTGGATCTGAACAGTTTGTTCAAATAAGGCATAAGGTATTTTCCCTCTCCCAGATGTGTTGAATCTTCTCTGCAGTTTCTGCCCCTGTAGGTTTTTCCTTTTCCATGCTACATCGTACCTGTTTCATTACGACCGCTTTGGTTTCCTCATAACTCTACTGAGGTCCTGTGTTTGATGGTGCTTTTCAGTGCTAAGTGATTTCTCGATGCCTTCGGGTAGTGAGGAGCGCTTCAGGAGCTGAAGGACATGATGGCTGAAGGGTTGGGAAGTGGCTCATTGAGCAAGGTGGGGGCTGAGTCACTGTTAGCTGTGGGTGAGAGAATATGGGGTGAGGAAACACTCCCAAAAGAGTCGTCATGATCAGCCATTCAGATGAACTTTTGGTTTATCCAAACCCTCCAGGGCTTTTTGTTTGCATCATATTGAGTGAAGTATTGTACTGCTGAAGCTGGAGCAGTCAACGAGGTAGCTGAATCTGCAGCAGACCAAATACTATTTATGTTAAATGGAAAACTGGAAATATGCTATTAGGATTTCAAAATTAGATTAGGCACCATCACCTTTCTTTTCCCCTGCGCATTTTGTTTTGCATTTTGTTTACCTAGGCAGTATTCTAACCACTTTGCCATGAAGTTACTGTAGGAACTCTAATGTCAGAATACTCCAATTTTTAATTACATTAATCGTTTTACACTGCATTTGAGTCACTGACAGTTCCTACAGCTTTGACTTCAGTGGGGATTGAGGGCACTCAGCACATTGCAAGATTGCGTCTTTAAGGTGGAACAAGATCTAAGGGTAATTATTAACTGTTGACATGCCTGAGCACTCAGCACATCTTCAGAAACATTCTCCTTTGCAAGCTATGCACAGTTTCCAAACACTGGTAACTTGGTTCACGTTCAGCCAGCTCTGTCTCTGTTTCTGCTTATGCATTATTCTCTATGCAAGTCCAGCATTCATATTTTTAAACTACATGTATAGTAACATATTTTGAGGTTGTTTACAAGGGAGTTTTTGTCATAAAAGAAACAGTAGGAGAGATTCTGCTAAGTGTCTCAAGAACTAAATTCCTGTGTAGGTGAAAACCAAGCATGAAGATTTTGATTCAGAAGAATGCAAACAGGACTTGTAGCTGTAAATATTTTGCTGTTTTGGTTAGTGTTTAGTGTGAATGCAACCGAATTGCCAAAGCAAGCAGCTTGCATTAGCTGGATGAGTGCATTTGTTGGAAGTGTATTTAATAAATAGCTTGACAAAGAGTAATATATAATAACAACTTGATTCAGTGAGGTGAAAAGCACTCCCAGGTGGCCATTAGCGTTCAGGCAGCCCTACATATTATTTTATGAGTTCCAGGATTTTTAAGTGCTTTGCCAGATTGGGCTCCGGCAACTGAGGTGTGCGCAGGTAAGGCTTTCACACTTGTTTCTTGCCTTCAGAACCTCAGCTTCCAAAGAAAGGAAATATTTTCATGCCACAAATACAATTCCTCTCCAAAGAGTGTTATTTGGAAAAACTGGAGTGCTGTATGTGTTTGTCTTTTGGGGACAATAGATATTAAGCACAAATAAGACGTATTTTTCCTTGTCTCTGTACTACAAGTGATGAATGAAAATGGATAAATGTTGGATATATTTCAAAAAGTTGTGGTGTCTTTGCAAAATCTATGTGACACCATCCCAGCTCAGTAGATTGTTATTCTGAGTAATTCTGAATTTCTTCTTCTGACAAGCTAAAACTTATTTTTAAGCTAAAAATAGAGTGCTTGTGAATAAACAAGTCCAGTAATGCCTGGAAACTGTGACAGCAAAGAATTTTCAGCTCTTCAGAGTTCAAGGCTCTTTTATTTTTTTCATAAGGAAGAAAAAACCCAAGCCCAAATCCTGTTTTATGTGTTGTCCTGGCAACTCTGCTCCTTTTGCACATTCCAGTTGCCAGAGAGAATTGATTTTGAATGTTCCTGATTTCAGCTCCTTTGAATAAAGCATCTGGCCCAGTGGGGAGGCCGAGCTCCTCTGGTAACGATCCAATCATTAGTAATGAAGAGAAGAGCAGAAATAGTGCCGGTCTTTAAAATGCTTTCAGCAGGGGAGAAGGGTAGGGTGGAGAACTCCTTTTCTGACCGTGAAACTCCAGCGCCCACCCTTTAGTGGCCAGGCTGAAGTTTTGCCAATAAATCGCTTGGATTTTCCTTCTCGGGAGAGGATTACTCGTTGGCACTGAGCCCCGCCGTCCTCTCTGCTAACTAAAAGCAGCCGACATTTTTCGCTGAGGAAATATTGGCTCACTGGGAGCGTTGTTGCTTCTCAACGGCATCAAGTCAGCAAATTCCAAGAAATGAGTTAAGTAAGTCAAAAATCAGTGCTAGTTTCGTATAGTTGTATTTAAGAAGCATCCATAGAGTGACAGACTCATGGTTTCCTGGGTTTTCCCCCAACAGAGCTTATTGTGAAAACACCGACACCACGTCCCCGGCTGAAGGCCACGGCCGAGGTCCCAGGGGGAGGCAGGACAGACCCCAAAACCCCCCACGCACCGGCCGTGGACTGGGTGGGCCAAGCCCCATCGCCACCGGGAAACCGGAGCTGGATGCCCCCCACGCCGACACCCAGCGGCAGGACCCCCAGGCCCCGCAAGGGAGGAGGGCGGAGGGGGCAGCGCAGGAAGAAGAAGCCCCCCAGCACGGCCCCGCCGCTGCGAAACGGCGCCGTGCGGCTCATGGAGCAGCGGGGCCGCGGCCGGAGCCGGGGCCGGGTGGAGGTTTACATCGAGGGCGAGTGGGGCACGGTGTGCGACGACGGCTGGAGCTCGGCCGCCGCCGCCGTGGTGTGCCGCCAGCTGGGCTTCCCCCACGTGGTGCGGGCCAGCAAGAAGGCGGAATTTGGGGAAGGGAGCTCCCTTCGCATTCTCCTGGATGACGTCCAGTGCTCCGGGCAGGAGGAGACGCTGCTGGAGTGTGCCCACGCTGAGGTTGGCACGCACAACTGCTCCCACGAGGAGGATGCCGGCGTGGTGTGCAGCCGGGAGGAGGTGGCCGACTGGTGATGGAGGAGCTGGTGGGACTCAGAGCACGGCCCCTTCTTGCCCAGCCCTCTGAACCAGAGTCAGTACTGAGGAGGGGGTGCTCTGCCTTGAGGATGCGGCGTCTGTTCAAAGGGATGTTGCTGTTCTCTTTGGGTTCATCCCCATCCATCTGCCTTGGAAGCAAAGAAAAAGTAAAATGAAGCAGTGACTTGCGGGTGTTGTGGGCAGGGACTGCAGTCATATGGGGCTTTGTGTAAGAAGAAAAACCCAAACATCAACCATTATAGGTTAGAAAAAAGTTGTATCCTGTCACCACTTTCACCTTTCAAAATACAACATTCCCCAACCATGCTTCACAGTGTTTTGCCAAAAAATAAATTCCAAAATGACCACGCTTTGCTCTTGCTTGTGGAAGCATTTGTATTGCTTGGTTTGGTTTGCCACCTGCAGCTCTGAGTGGTGATTTATGCATAAATCTGTGACTCTATTTGCAGGATACAGAAGTAGAATTTTTGGTTAACGTTCCACACACTGGTTTAGAGGAAAAGGATTTCTCTGTAATGCTTTATGTTCATATAAGCCTATTGGTTATCAAACATAACTGCATCTAAGCAATATCAGGTAAATTAGGAAATGTCATAGCATACTGCCTGGAAAATATTTCTTCAGTTTACATTAGCCTAAGTGAAAAGAAAATCTGGCGTTTTTTACATAACAGGATCATTATCCAGTTTAGCCCTGAAGAGACTTTGTATAAGTTTCTCCACTTTCTCAAACATTGTGAAGCCACATGTTTTTACATTCAGTTTTTCAGCGGTGTGAATGACTAGACAAAAGGTAATGTACTGGGGTAATAATCCTGCAATATTTACCCCTTTTGAAAGGATATTAAAAACCCCCCAAACTCATTTTGTCTGAAATGTTGTTTTTTTTTTTCACCCAAGAGGTGATTGGAGACACATGGTCTCCTCTTCTGTGGTTTCTCTGCACTTGCTAGCATTTTGCCTAGTTAAGATTTCCCTGATATAATCAGGATAGGTTTTAGCTTGCTGCTTACACAAGAACATAAGAAAGACAAGATGAAACAAATGTAAAATGATGACTGCATTCAGAAAAGTTCACAAGCAAAACCTTGTCTCTAAAGCTCTTACTGTGGATGTTTATTTTAATTCCCCAATTAGTAGTTGACGGTGTTCTTCTTATCCTAAAACACTGACGGATATGGTAAATGAATGCAGTTTTGTGTTTCCTGAACTGTCTGATATACACATTAAATACTGTTTTATATTGCAGAATATCGTCACAATACAAATGCAGATAATCAGAAAAATAGCAATGTCTCCCTAGTTCTTTTCAAGTATAAAGGAGAGAGCAAAATACTACTCTTAGTTCATTGGAAAACCTATAAATGCCATCAGTCACTAGAGCGTCATTAGGCTTTTCCCACTGCAGTGAAGGTGCAAATGCATCTGTGCATCTGTCGTAAGTCTTAAGCACAAAAATTCACTTCAGGCAGATCAAAACGTTCAGGGAACCGGAGAGCCCTTTGTACATTCTTCTGTTAAAAGAGTTGGCACTTCTTGAGGTGATGGGACTGGAGGGCTGAAAGAAAATATAAAATGGAGATATAATCTTTATTCTTCCAAATTCCTCTTCCACTTCTTCTGGCTCCTCAGCCAAATTTCAGCTAACTCTAGCTGTGAGGTTTTTAAAGAGAATTTTAGATGTAGTTAAAAACTTCTGGGTAGAAAAAAGGCCTGCACAATGAAAGTTACCCTAAATTGAGATAATTTGAGGATGTCTGCCACAGACCAGTTAGTCAGGAATTTTGCCATCATTTTCCAGGTACTTAATATTCTTTTTCTGACTTAACTGTTGGTTACCCTATGCATGCTATAGCCCATTTGATTCTCCTGAGGCCACCTACTTCTTGCATATTGCTGGTGGTGACTGCCACCAGCCCCCAGCTGGCAGCCCCTCAGTGGCCGCAGTCTCTGGTGACAGCTAAAGGCACATGGGAGCCAGCCCGGGAGGAGCAGCCGTCCGTATGTCCGAGCTGTGCCTCAGCAGACAGCACACACAGAGCCGTACCCCCCAGGGTTTGCTGCCGGCATCCCGTGGGTGCCTCTGGCTTCACAGGGGAAATATTTATCAGCAGAGGAAGAGAAAGGGCTTGCAAATAAGTTTTTTTTCCTCCTTTTTCCGAATCCCAGTGAACACTGAGCGGGGAAAGCATTCAAGTAGGTGCCAACTGAGTACACATGGATGTGTGTGCGTGTCTGTGCCAGCCAGCTTTGTACGCTGTTATGACGCTGTAGAGATATTTCTGACCATTGTGGTCCCTTCCAAGCTTAAAACATATCTATTATAAATCCTGGTATTTGTCAGTCTAGTTTCCTGGTATTTAAATAATAAGCTTGTACTATTCAAAGCACAGAAGTACATGTACATTTAAATACCTTATATATCATCTGCTGTTTAATAGGATTGCATTTTTTTTAATTTAAAAATGCTTTCATATTCCAAGATGTCACACAAATTGAGCTTTAGATAAACTGATAAGCCCTGCTACTTCATTGGGACATGCCAGTATACCACCTGGATGCTGATTCAGAATGAAGGTCTTAAAATAGCCCAGAATAACGCTGGTTAGCACAGTGCAGCTGCTCTTCTGTATATGTTATGTGGCAGTCCCAGAATTTTGTCTAGCAGCAATGCGGTTTGTTGCCTTCTCTCCTGATTCAATTCTGTGACTGAGACAGGAGCATCTGCATTTTTCCTTATACGTTTTTCCTTATGTTAGCACAGCTGCATCACATGAAGGACCCAGCAGATCTCAAGGGAACAGTGTAGACCCAGCCTTGCTACCTCTTTTGCTCTACCTCCAAGGCAGAGTAGCTCTGTGCAGAGTCAGTTGTTTGTTTTTTTCTCTTTGCTTCTGCAACCCAGCATCAGCCCAAGCACTGCCATGCTGTGTTGCAGCCTGTGGCATAGGCATTATCTTCAGGCCAAAATAATTTGAACTTCCCATGTTCTTTCCAAGACATCCGATATACAAATCCTCCCACAAGTACTGGGAAAAAAACTTCAGAGCTTGCTGCCAAAGCAATGGAGAGATAGGGAAACAGGTAGGGTGTTGCAGCAGGGATGCTCACTCAAATGCTGGCAAAACCCCTCTGGGTGCTGAGCCCCGGATGGAGCATGCTGTGAGGACATCCCCCATATGGGGGGGCTTGGGCTCTGCCCAGCTTCTTCGTGTCAGGTTACAGGGTATGAATAGCACGAGGCACATATATCATGTTACTAAGCACAGTGGCCTGTAATTAAATAACACTGAAGCCGTGACTCAAGCTCACAAAAGCTCAACAGTGGCTCTGTGGGCGGCACTGGCACCAGGTGCAGAGATGAGCCTGGGGGCCCAACTTCATAAGGTTGCCTTCATCTCCCCTACCAAGACTCTCCCCCACCTCTCAGCAGTCAGTACCCTCATCTTGGGCCTCAGCATGGCCAAGGGAGCAGCTCATGCAGCACTACCCCAGCCCAAACCCAGAAAACACTTCCAGGAATGTGCTGAGCAGAGCTTGGCTCATCCTTAACGTGTTCGCATCAATGTGGTTGTGTGGGGGGGTCCCCAGTACAAATTCATCGCACTGTGTGTGAGCTCAGCCCAGCACTGTTTGGTTACAATCGAAATTCAGAAACGCAGAGGAGAAAAGCAGTCACAACATGTCAATATCTGAACTTGTTCTTCCTCTCTGAAAGGTGCCACTAGACCTCTTTATAAGGCCAGTCTGGCATGTCAGATGCATTGGCCCCCTTAGATAGTTTCAGACATAAGCACCCATTTTTCTATATGAAAGAGATGTAAGCATTGTTTAATAACTGCATCCGAATTTAAGTTTTAAGGATTCATAGTTTTTCCTCTGTTAAATGAATAAGACCTCAAGCACATTTGACATGCGCCAATGCCTTGCTGCCTTGGACATGATTTTCCCAAGGTTTTCATGTCTAGACTTTACCTTGGGGCACAGGCACAGCTATAGAGCTGCCTTGAGCAATGTTTTAATGTAGGCAGAAAAGCAGATATGATGGAAACGACAATGATTCCTTAACAATAATGTGGTAAATAGGGATGCTATTTTTAAGGGAAAAAAAAGTCTTTAGTGTTCAGCCAGCTGTAAGCACTGACATCAAGTAGGTTGTTCCTCAGGGGCATAGCTGTTGGCATTGAATAAACCCTTGGACTGTTTTCATTATTATTAACCATCTTGCCAATTACTTGCCCACTCCACGCTAGAAAATCTCACTGACTACGAAGGATCAGCTTTCTTCTTCCAGTCCTTATGGACCTCAGCATATATGAGCTGGGTAACAATTGACTCAGGGTGAAAAATCACCACAGTTTCCCAGCAGGTTTTGAGACTTGGGACTCTCTGCTTGGGGAGTTGTTTTTCCCAGCATCAGGCAAAAGATCAGGTTTTTATTACTAACTTGATGCCACTTTTTAGTTTCCTGTTCTTTCATAATTAGGTTAAAACAATGAGTAAAACCTATATGACTGCCCTCACTAGCTTTGGCTTCCTGGCTGGATTTAATTATTTTTTTACACTGTTACACTGATACAAAAAACAGCAGAACTGGCCTACTGCTTTACATTTTATATCCATAATTATATGTATACATATGCTGAGGAAAGTTACGTATTTGCTTATGAACAGAATTTTATTAATTTTATTAATAACTGGATTTTAAATAGGTTATGTATCAAATTGTGCTAGCAACACAATTTAAGTAATATTTTGTAGAATTAGTAATAACATTGCAATTTGTTTTATATATAAGAAAAATAACAAAATGTTTACATTAAAATATGCATTTTATTTTTTTCCTTCGAGCTGGTGTATGAATGAATGTAACCATAAGCACACAGCAGCAAGTATCTCCTTGTACCTTGCAAATGACTAGTAATAGAGAAGCAATCACTGACTGTTTAAGGGAAGGGAGGTTAAGGTAAATGTCTCCCCTCTATTTGTTAAAACTTCTGTATGGTCTTACTTTAAATAAATTAATCTGCCTCACTACTTTTCACAATGGCTGTCATAATGATAGTAAAAAAACAGATCAGATATTATTACCTGGCCATCAGAAGAACAAGGTGGGTTTTGGAGGTGTACTTCAATGAATATTTTTGAAATCTGGTGATATTCCTCTACCAGTGTTGCTCTGAGCCAGATGGTGATCTGCTGGCATCATGACATTCAGATCCCAGGTTCAAAGATACACAAAATATGAACCTGTCTGAACTCTTGGGCTACGATAGATTGAATGGTAAGCTGAGCGCAGTCATGCAGCAAGAAAGCTTAAGAATATACATTTTATGTCCTGAATTTTCCAACCCTTGGAGCAGAGAACTTCGTCTTTTGCACTGCTAAAGGCAAATGATTATTTGCCACAATATAGCAACTACGTGAGTTGATCAAGTGGAGAAAGGTGAAGGCACACTGTGCACAGGCACAGTGAACATGTGGGACACAGTGCTTCGTGTGGGATTGCCCATGTGTGATAGAGCTGCTAGAGCTGGGCAGAAGGACCGAAATCCCTCAACAGCAGCTGGTCCTGGCATTCCACCTAGTAAAAACAGTCCTGAAATTTGCATTTCTGCTGGCCATGGGTGAAGTGCAGGGCTCATGCTAGCCCAGGACCCCCACTAATTCCATATGGACCTTTAGGCAGGGGGTGAGGTTTTAGACAGTAAATTCCCCAGAAGAGGTACTAATTTAATCACCATCTGCACTTAATCAGTAGCACACAACAGATGGAGACATTTAACAATAAAATTAAAAGCTCTTTATTGAGAAATGTATTTTACTGGTAAATTCAGACTGGCCCAGCATACCCAGCCCTCTGGCTACCTGTGTGCTGCTGAGGGCATCTCCCAGCACCAGAGATGCCTGTGCTGTGCCTTCTCCCCACTGACCTCACAGCCTTTACAATGCTGAGCCTCAGGAGAGAGAGCAGTAAATGTTTTCAAACCTAAATAGCTATGAAAAGATGAGCAAAAGAGAGCAGGAGTTTGGACTAACCCTGTGTCCCATCAATTTTCTAAATTCACCTTGTAACTTCACACCAGTTAATGGTTCCCTGCTCTTCTGTTCGGCTCCCAAGTCTCTCCTGCTCTCTGTGTTTATAGGAATGTGCAAGGTGGCAAAACGTCCACGCGATGGCAGTTCTGTCCCCAGCAGAAAGGTGACAGACAGGGAAGTTCAGCGAGCCCAAACCTGCACTCTCTCCTCCTCAGTGCAGCCTGTGCTCCCAGCCAGATAATAAATATACCAGTGCAGTCCCTTGGTATCATGTCCTTTACTCAGGGACATAGAAACACGTTGGAATACAAACAAAAGTTGTTATTAGAGCTTCTCAGAATACAAATAAAAGGTTTTATTAAATCTTGTCTTTAAAGTCTGAAATATAAGGTAATTTCTGTAATCTACCCAGGCTGGATACTTAGGGAAGGGGAGTTATCAGCTGATAATAACATCTGCATGGGAAGATTTATTCTGAGACCTTGCCTGTTCTAGACAGGGATCAGAATTATATTACATGGCCTCCCTATCCCTTCAAAATGTATAAAATGCCAACTATTTTATCACCTGCCTGTGAACTACTCACAAACAAGGTACAAGCAGGAATTTTCCACAGGAATTATTCTGAGTGATTTCAAATGAAAGAACACCTTACAGATAGTTACAACCTCTTATTGAAATATGCTGAAAAAAAATACTTTGATGAAACTCAGAAAACCCATGTTTCATCAGGAAGTTAACTAAGTGGCTTTAAATACGTGGTTTCATTAGCTAGCTTTAGTTTTTAAGCACTTTCTCTCAGTGATGCTATTCTTGTGATTAGCTAAATCTTTCCTAGTGATGGGTATTCATATAACGAGATCAAGATATATATTGCCTGACCGAATAGGAAGGAATGTTAGCTTTTTTTTCTGAAAATAAAAGGTAAAAAAACCCACAGCCTTAACAGGCAAAAAAAATTTCTGTGTTTCAATTACGATAAACAGAAACAGCAGTTAGATAATGTTGTTGGTCTTTAAGAATATAATGGCAATGTAATTTCCAGAAAAAAAAATCTGTGTGAAAGTATGTGTACCCAAAACAGAGGGGAAAGTAATTCCAGGGTTGTTGCAATTATTTCAAGCCAAACAAGGAACTACCAGTTCAAGAAAAATCAGTGTTAAAATTAAATGTAACAGAAAGCCAAACAATATTTTTAAAAATACAACCAGCTTTTCCTCTATTGTGTACCGACAGCTGGAGACTTTGGTTTCTAATGTTTTGTACCATGCAGTTGTTATCAAGAGCCGGTGTTTCTCCAAGGACATCCTGTGGCGTTACCACCAGACTCCTCTGCTGTGCAGTGTGAAGCCAGAGAGCGATGCTGGCCACCAAGCGTGCCCCGCAGAGCCACCCTCCCCACCTGCGGGGCTGGGAGTCCACGGATGAAGTGATCAGGTGTGCTTGTCCTCATAGGGCACCTCAGGTGTCCTTCCTTTCCTCTGCTGAACATGGTGGCCTGTAGGACAGGATTTGGCTGGTTTCAAGAAAACCCCCAGCATGGACCAGTTGATAAAGGAGGACGTGTTGGAACTTGCCGGCCGCAGACCTTGGGAGGGGTTAGATAAGAGCTTTGTTTAGGAGGAACAGAGAATGCTGGCTACATGCAAATGGTCATGGTGCTACCTTGATAAGAGGAATTGTTTCTGTCCCTGAGGGAAGTAAGTGTTTAAAAAGGGCTTCTTTGCATTAGCCAATCTGTGATTGCCAAGTTTAGTGTGAAAACCAATCAGCTTGAAATGCGTTGTTTGTAACTAGTATAAATATATGTTAGGAACACAATAAAATCGACATCTTGCTTGCATCAAGCTGCGTCCCGTCTCTCGATCGCGGCAGTGGCCACCCAAAAGTAAAAGCCCAGGAGCTCCTGATAGGCTTTCACAGTTTTATGATGAGTTTGGCATTGCAATACCAAACCCGTCTTTAGCCTAACTCACGCTACCCAGTCAGTGCAATTCCTTTCATCTGCCACGTTTTCGAGCATTTTGTGATCTATGTTTCCATGGCGAGTTTAGTTGAAGTTGGCCAATAGGTGTTAGCCACCGAGTTGCTTGTGAGGGACATGTGGACACACATCCACATAGCAAAGCACCATAAATAAGTCACAGAGTCATGGTTGCTACAGGTGCTCCTTAAATTCCCCTTCCCCACTGACCCCCCCACTGTCTCTCTGTCACTAGCAGCCCATTCAAAATCATTTATGTTTGGGAACAAAAATGAAATCTCTCACGTTACACGGGCATATGCTGTTGTTGCTTTGGTAGCCTGTCTCTGCTCTCTCTGATCTGCTAGTCTTGAACACAAGCAGAAATGACACAAGGAAGCTAAGGAAGACCTGCAGATTGTGGCCTTTTAGCACAGTCATTGCTTCAGTTTGGAAACTGAAGCGAGCTGACCCTTGGAGGTGCCTGGCAGATGATTGCCACATCAGATGGACAAAACCAGGGGGTGCCGTGAGTTACATCCTCTCACTCCTGCTGCGGAGAGGCACGGCCATATGGGAGCTGCTGTGGGAGGGGAGCAGGGGAAAGGCACCCCATTGGAAACAACAGGGATGAAAACTGCAGCAGCCTCGTATGGTGCTGCAAAACAAGTCAGAGACTCACAGGCAGCAAACAGACGTGGTAAAAATCCATGTAGCTTAGTATTCTGTCTCCAGATGGTTGAGTAAATCTTGTGCAGGGAAAGAGTGTGTGAATGGAGTTCTCCTGTGAAAGCCTGATAGGCAGGTGGTGCGCCGCTTTTCTTTAAAGTGTGTCTCGCTTCTCCTTCCCCTGCTGCAGTCAGAGCTGTGGCAATGGTGGAGAGGGGTGTCTGCCACCCTGCGTGTGAGGTGGGCAACCCTCAAAGGGAAGGAGTGGGCACCGCATGCTGCAGCACGGGGAAGGGACTGAGGGTGTAGGCAGCAGGTCTTAGAGGAGTAAGGAAGAAAGGGGGGTTATAAAAGACTGTGGAGACTGTTGCAGGGATTAAAAGGCTGAGGGCAGGATGGGAAAACAGGAGGATGCAGTGGAAGGTTTGTGTATCCTCAGAGCCTGGGCCATTCAGGGAGTCTCTGTGGGCTATTTGTGGTCCTGCTGTCTCTCCTGGGAATCCCCAGAGTACAGAGCTGCTTCTGAGACCAGTGATGGCTCCTGGATCCATCCCCCATCACTTTCCCTGGCTTCTCGTGAGCCAGTTTATTAACTTAGCCTCCACAACAACCTGTTGCAATGAGTTCCTCCAGTTAGCAATTTGTTGTGAAAAATCTCTTCCGCTTTTAGGCCTGTTGCTGGATCACTTCAGTGGGCGTCTCCTTATTCTTAAATGACACAAAATAATGATTAGTTTGTCTCTGTTCACCACCAAACCACTGATCATTTTTCAGATCCCTGCCATCACCCTCCTCAGTCAACTTTTTTCCAGTTTGGAGGCCTAATCTGTTCTGCCTCTGTCTTTACACCTCTGCCGAGCTGGGAGGAAGAGCATGTGCGGTATTCATACATACGCAGGGGCTGTGTTCTAGATTTATAGAGTTCTCTGTATACTAAACCAGTCAGGCATCTTGTTTTGCTCACTTTCCCATTGCTAATCACTGCCAATGCTCTGCTCGCTTCTTTGATCTGTACTGAACATTAAGCTGATGATTTTTGAACAAGTGCCACCGCTGAATTTATACCACTCGGCTGGATGTATATACATAGTTTATTTTTCCCCGTGCACTACTTTTCATTTACCAGAAATGAATTTCAACCATTTTATGGCTTGGCCCCTTGTGCCCTGAGATCCTTATGCAATTTGTGGAAGTCAGCTTTAGATCACCTATTTTGATTAAATTGGTATCGTGTCTCATTCCCATGTTTTGATGATGAATGAGTACATTGTATTAATATAACATGGGGCCAAGAGCAGACTGCTCTGAAAATCTTCATCTATTGATTCCTACAGGTATCAACAGCATATGCCCTTTTGTTTTGTATTTTAAAAGCCAAACACAGAGCCTCTGCCTTCCTGTCTTGTGGCAATTTAGGCTCAGTTTGGAGCCTCCAGTGATGAGCCTTATTTAAAGCACTCTGTAAACAAACCCATGAAGGTGCAGCACTCTTCCTGGCCTCCTCACACTCTTGTGCAAAGCACCACCTCCACCCGGGAAAGCAGATACAAATACACACACATATATATATGTGTGTATGTATATATACATGTAAGCCTGCGAGGCAATTGCGTAGCTTTGCAGCTGCCCCGAGGCTCCGGCTCAAGCTCCCCCGGCCGCCGGGCTCTTTAAGCGGGACCGGCCCCGCCCGCCGCTCTCCCCGCCACAGCCGAGGCCTCTCCCGGCCCGCCCGGCAGCGGCCATGGCGGTGCTGGCGGTGGTGGGGGGACTGCTGGCGGCCCTCGGCCTCCTGGCCCTCGGCCTGTACTGCTGCTACGTGAGGTACATCCACGCCAAGTACGACCACATCCCCGGCGCCCCGCGGGAGAGGTAAGGGCCGGCCGGGCTGGGGAGGCGGGGACCCGCGGGGGTTTGAGCCGTTCCCACCGGCGGCCCCAGCCCCGTTCCCGCGGCCGGGCAGAGCGCAGGCCTGGCACCCCGGCCGCCCCCTCTGCCAGGCTGGCGCCGTGACAAAATGTCAGAGCAGAAGATAAACAGCGCGGCCTTTATCGCTGCGGGGCGACCTGCAGGACGGGCCAGACCTTGCTGATGTGGGCAAGGGCAAGGAGGTCAGGCTGGCTGGGAACAGCTTCCCGGGGGAAGGCGGGCACCGCAAAACTGGTGAAGGCTTCGGAGGGGAAGCTGTATGAGGAGCGGCTGAAGTCAGTGGGTTGGTCAGCGTGGAGAAGAGGAGACAGAGGGGAGACCTCATCGTGGTCTGCAGCTTCCTCACAAGGGGAGGAGGAGGGGCAGGCACCGAACTCTTCTCTTTAGTGACCAATGACAGAACCCCAGGGAATGTCAGGAAGATGTGCCAGGGGAGGTTTAGGTTGGACATTAGGAACAGGTTCTTCACCCAGAGGGTGCTGGACACTGGAACAGGCTCCCCAGGGAGGTGTCACAGCCCCAAGCCTGACAGCATTCAAGAAGAGACTGGACAACGACCTCAGACACATGGTGTGAACTGTGGGGTTGTCCTGTGCAGGGAGAGGAGTTGGACTCAATGGTCCTTGTGGGTCCTGTCCAACTCAGGACGTTCTATGATCCATCGGGCAGGGCTGGGGATCCCACCGCTCTGCTCTGCAGCACTGCCCAACGGGTAGGCTCTGCTGGCCTACATCTCCCTGGCTGATCACCACAGGTGGCCACAGCAGCATGAAATGAGCAGTTTAGAGTTGCCCGTCTGAGCCGTGCATTTGCTTATGTCGCCAAAGATGGACCTGGCAAGCACCACCAGCCTTGTAGGAGGGGATCACTGTCCTGGACCAGCACAGCCCACCTTCCCACACAGCGCCAGGAGGCACATTGACGCTAACTCCACCACACACCTTCCCTGCTCTCCCTCATGTGCTTACTGTTTGGTTTCTGCCAATAAAATACATCATAAGTGATAAAGGTCAGTGAGAAAGCTGCCAGCGTGGCAGTGCGTTCACAAGGACACACGGTTCTTCCGGGAGTGTGTGGGCTTCACATCCAACCTCACCTTGAGGTGCATGTGCCTCCCATAATGTGCCATGGGTAGAGGCAGCACAGCAGCACTCTTACACACAGTCCTACAGAGACAACAAGCTTGGCTGCCTAATGCTAAGTTTCAGCCTACTTGTGTAACTGGGGTCAGATACTAAGATGAGAGAGAGGATGGATCTTGTCATACCTGAACCTATTTGTCCTTAGGTTCATTTTGTGGTGTCAAGTAACACCCTAGAGTAATGGCAGCCTGAGGAGCGCTGTGGCTGCTTTTCTGTCCCTTCTTTGGGGTTTGAGCTTGATGTTGGTGATCAGCCTAGGATCCTTCCCAGGAAGGTTTCTGGTATTGGTACATCTAGGTGGAAGTTTGTATGTCATGCAAGCCCACAGTACTTGATAGCTTTTCAAAAGTATAAATTGCCAGGGACAGTCCAAACCCCACATTTCAGTACCTGTTGCACAAACACTTCCACTCCTAAATGTCCAGGGTAAGGAAAATCAAATACTTCCAGCTTTGAAAAGTCACTTATAAAAAAAAAAAAAAGAGGTAAAGCCAAGTGCTGTGCATGGTGGTGATGTCTCCAGTACAAGAAAGACGTTGACACACATGGTGTGGAGTTGTCATATGCAGGGACAGGAGTTGAACTCAATGATCCTTGTGGTCCCTTCCAACTCAGGACATTCTATGATTTTATGACAAACTGAGTCGAGTCCAGTGAAGGGCAGCCGGGATGCATGGGAGGCTGAGACCTGGGTTGGCTTTGGGTGGAGAAGCAGCTGCTGAAAAGCAGAAGGGATCCACTGGCTGTTTTCAGCTACCTAATGGGTAGTTATGAGAAGACAGAGCCAGACTCTACTTGGAGTTTCAAAGTGAAGGACAAAGAGCAGTGGACACAAGTTGTCCCAGGGGAAATACCAGTTAGATGTAAGGCAAAACACCTTCACCATGAGGGAGCTCAAACGCTGGCACAGGTGACTGGGCAAAGTCGTGAGCCATGTACCATAGCTCTGACATTGACTGGCCTGGAGCAGGGGACTGGACCAGTGGCCTCCTGAGGTCTGGGCCAACCCAAATTACTCTGAAATGCGATTCATCCAAACCTAAATGCTTCTCAATTGAGAGTGTAGCTGGTAAACTGGAGAAGAGCAGCACTGGAAGCAAAGGCTGGCTTGTGTCCAGCTTTCTGCTCACCAGGACCAGCCTCCAGGTTGTGGTCAGCAGATCTGCTCCCCAGCCAGCCAGTCCACAGCCTGTATCCTTTCAAGGTGTTATTCTGTCCCAGATGCACAATTCTCACATTGCCCTTGGCTCTTGCCCTCTGATAAAAGCTTAATAAAGCCTTGGTTTTGGATGAAGTGCAACAAGATCTTATCAAAACCTCAGGCTGTGTCTAAGGTCTTATGGTTGCATGATGACAAGACTATGTTAATGCCTTTGATTCCCTGGGCTGATTCATTTTGTCAGAACTAACACAGCACATCTCTAAACGAGCATTGTGCAGGATAGGCTGGAAAAGTGAGTGCTAGTGGCTTTATGTAATTTTTACTGCATGAATGGCTCACCTGTGAAGAGAGGAGGCCATCTCTTCAAAGGCTTGCTTCATATTAAAGACTTAATAGCAAGAAATGGGAAAAAGTGATTTCTTTGCAAATACATGTTTTCAGGTGATAGTATCGCATAGTTCTATATCCCAAACCAAGCCCTTGCATAGCTTTTTCATGGCATGCAGTAAGTGGGACTTCTCATTAGCAGATGAATGTTTTAGTCCTGTTGTAACACCTGACTTAATTGGGTAGCGATGGGACAGGGGATGAAAAATATCTCTCAGGATTCCTGTGTCACACACGAGGAGCCATGAGAAGGACCTTGTGTCATGCGCTACAGATTGACCTGTTTTCTGGAGCTTTAGCTGATGAAGGACTCATCTGTTGTATTTGGGACTTTCACGTCTTTTTGGAGTCCAGTTCCAATGGAGGAGACAAACAAGTGAAGAATTATAAGTTTCTGTAGATGCTGGGTAACTTTGAGTGCATGTTATTTTAAGCACTTCCCAGTTCCAAGAGAAATAGAGTAAGAGCCTGTTTTTCCCCTGTAGCTTGTTTATACAGAAAAGGATGATAGCACAGCTGTCTGTCTCTCAAATGGAAAACAGATCTTGAGTGCTTCATTTAGAGAGGAGCTTGGCCAAATCTTCCTTCAGATATACACAAAAGCCGGTGGGAGTTTGTCACTTGCGGCCAAAGGAAGGGATTGATCTTTAACTTTTTAATACAGCTATTGTATTTGAAGAGTTAACCTTTGTTATTAATTTCTGCAATTTCCATATTAGCCAGTGATTATCCTTCTAGGTTGTCCTCTTTTTTCAGCCTTTGAGCTGACATGGCTTTAGACAGAAGGAGAATGTTCCTAATTTTACTCAATTTAACTCCACTGACAGAACCTTACGAGGAGGAGAACATGAGCTACAGTATTGCGTCACTGAGCAGCAACCCATACAAAATCCTGTGCTGACATCCTTGTGACACTCTTAACCTTCATTTTCTGCAGCTTTATATTTGGACATCTGCCTATCTTATGGAGAATGCTGAGGAAACAGGAGTTTATGCATGATCTCTTCCTGCAGTGGTAAGTTGAGACACATCATTCATCATTAACATCAAGTGGGGTAGCCCACGTTGGGAAATCAGGGCACAGAGGCCCTGAATTACTTGTCATTCAGAAGGTTGGTAGAGGAGCTAGAAAGAGAGCATGAGTCTTCCTCTTAATGGCTTTATTTGCTGAAGACTGTGGTAGTTCCCAGTGCATACTGCTTGGGTCCTTTGAGGTTATTAGGTCTGAACTGTTACGTGTTGATGGTTTGTACCATAATTATCTTTTTTTCTCTTTGTCTTATAGGGCAGAGAAATATGGACCTGTTGTACGGCTTAATGCCTTTCACAGAGTCTCGTTAATGATTGTGAGCCCTGAAGGAGTGAAGGTACTGCAAAATAAAGCTGAATCAACAGTGGGGATCAGCCCGTCCATCCAGAAAGAGAGAGGTGGTGCCTGATGTTCAGGGCAGTGTGGTGCAGCCAGTTCATGTCTGCAGAGAGGATGGCTCGGGTGGGTTGAGAGGATGAGATGCTCTGCTCTCTGGGCTGTCCTTATTTATTTTCTTCCTTGATCAGTTGATTTACTTTGTTACCGTTATTTAAACAACAGAGCAAGCATCCACCATTTCTGAAAAGCAGCCTCTGCAAGAGCTTAATATCTCAAATGAGTGAGGCACAAGGGACTGAATTTCTTCCTCTAAATCTTTGCAATAACCAGAGAGTGAGATTTCGGGTCATTGGGCAA
The DNA here is from genome assembly GCA_013399365.1 of Pampusana beccarii. NCBI lineage: Eukaryota > Metazoa > Chordata > Aves > Columbiformes > Columbidae > Pampusana > Pampusana beccarii. The sequence continues at coordinate 1,072,259 of VWYH01011121.1, forward strand.
AAAGTGCTAGAGGCGTGCAAAACAAGCTAGCAGCACAGGAACTGGGGAATCAGGGCACACCAAATAATTCATGTTGTCTTCAGACTGTTGCTACAGGAGGGAAAGAGTGAACATGTGAGTGGCTTTTTATGTTTTGTCTGGGAAACGGATTGCACTCAGTATTCACTGACCTGAGATTTGATTTTAGGAGTTCTTGATGTCACCACAATACTCAAAGGATCGGCTGGTGTACGGTCGTATCTTCAGCATATTTGGTGAGAGGTAGGTGAAACCTGTCTGAAGCTATTTGGATCTGAAAATAAGTGGAAGATTAATAACATTGCAGGCATGACACTTACTTTGACTCAGACTATTTACCTTAGTGTGGGGATTGATAACTAGTTCCAGACGTATGTAAGCAGCGTGTACCTGTTAAATTATGTGTCAAGTCAAATGTCTTCCCAGTCAGGGACGAGGTTTTGTTGGATTTTTTTTACCTTGATCATTTTCTTTCCCCACCCTGTGGATGTTCAGTTAGTCTCAGAATAATTTGCTTAAGACCACCACCAAACTTCTCGCTTAGATTTTAGAGCATTGAATTATTCCTTAATGCATGGGAGTTTCCAGCTTCTAAGTTCAGTAACAAAAAAGGGGATTTTTCTCTGTTAGTCTGAAGCTTTTAAAAATACAATAATCCAGTTATTATATTAATTATTTGCATAAAAGCTGTAATGAACCAGCATCTTGTTGGATGTGGCAGTCCACATCTACCAGGCAAAACATCTGCAGTTCAGTCGTTGTCTATAGTGATGCCATGAGTGTGTACTTGAAGCAGCATGATGCTCCCTACGTGTGGGAAAAATAGAAGAAAGTGGACGTGAAAGAGTTTATATCTTCATGACTATACATGGTTTGGCTGGCTGCCCTGCTGAAAATTGTTCCTTTCCTTGTTTTCCTAAATGCCAGGTTTATAGGGAATGGCTTGGTCACTGTTTGCGACCACGAGCATTGGCACAAGCAGCGGAAGATAATGGATCCAGCTTTCAGCCGAAAGTAAGGCAGATATCTCTGGGATGATATCACTGTTATTTCTACTGTATTTTCATGATTCTCCCTGTCATTGATCCGTTATTTCATATTTAGAAAGAGGAAAACAACAACAACCACCAAAACAAGCAAACAAAGAAAACCCCAAAACATTTAGTGCCAAAATCATGTTTTACTTGGAGTCCAACGCACCAGTTCCATGACAAGTGCAACTTGACCAGACTTCCCATGGGGCAGTGATGCGCCTGTGAGCTGAGTGACAGCAAAAAGGTCCCAGGGTTGCGTATCCATGAGTGTGGCGATGGCTGCATTATCCTGTTAGAAAACAGACCTTAGGGATTTGACATGGGCAAGCCTCATCGTTCCCCCGAGTGCTTCCCTGTGGGAGATATGGTGTGATTGATAAGCAGGGGGTTGGTCTGGTTTGCTTGTATGTGCCTTGATGCATTGGTTTAGGGTCTGAAGATAAAGTCTGTTTGCTCTGGCATGCACAGGCCAAAGCCCTTTGCCACAACAGCTGTTGTTTACATGGCAGGATGGAGCAGGGCTGTTACAAGGGCTGTTTGCTTTTTAAAGTATTAAGGCAAATTTATTATAAATTAAAAAGCAAAAATCCTTTACAATTTTCAATGGAAAGTAATGAAAATAATTTTGCCTGAGCAAAGATGTTCTCTCCAGAGCCCCCATCACTCATCTTTATTAATTACTCAGCTACCTGATTGGTCTGATGGAAACTTTTAATGAAAAAGCAGAGGACCTGATGGCGAAGCTAGAGGAAAAGGCAGATGGAAAAAAAGAGTTTAGCATGCTGACGATGATGAGCCGGGTGACTATGGATATCATTGCAAAGGTACCAGCTCTCTGCTTTCTTGTTTCCACTGTGGCTGGCAGGAAGGAATGGAAGTAGCAGGTACTGGCAGCAGGATGGGAAAAGGAGCTGGAGCCAGGGGACAAGAGCGTTACCCAGCAGTGGCAGGAGAGCTGAACTGTGCCACTCCCGTTGGGGTTCAGCCATAGGAAAGGGCAGTTAGGGAAGGGTCTGCACAGCCTCGGTGTGGCCTGCAGGATGGGGACCCTTTGCAAAAGCCATCACAGCCTTATACCTCCCACCTTCTGTGCCGAAAGGGTCACACCAGTGCTCGTTCATGTGTGGATGTTGTAGTATTACCATTATATGTCAGCGTGAAATCTGCCTTACGCTGGCTTTTCCCTTCTCTAAACAAAACAGTTTGGGATGAATGGAGAGTAATAGTGAATTATTAATTCCACCTCCAAATAAGGAGGAAGCATAATGTAGGTATTACCCTTCTCTTGCAACCTCCTGTAAGGCAGGTTCTAGCCTGAGGTGCTTTTCGGGGAAAAGGTGGTGGTATGAGGTTCTGCTCTGTCACTTCAGCCCCAGAGAGCCAGGAGGATGCAGTGAGTTGCCTTTTTCTCTCCTGCTCCTCAGGTAGCCTTTGGCTTGGAACTGAACGCACTGAGCGATGACCAGACGCCTCTCCCTCGTGCTGTGACTATGGCTTTGGAAGGAATGACCAAGACACGCATCCCCTTCATACAGGTCTGTACAGTCCTCACTTCAGTCCTCTCTCCTCACATCCAGCTGGAGCCTCTGCTCCTGCATGACTTGGTGGGCTGGAGCTGTGCGAGGTCCATATGCAACAGGGAAACAGTCATCCGTAGCCCTTTCCTTCCAACATGCATCACAATAAAATTCATTAGTGCTTTAAAACACTCGCAAAATTAACATTTAATGCTTCCTTTCTGTCTTTCTTCCTTCTCTTTCCCCCTGCATGTGTCTTCTCAGAAGGTTTTATGCTTTCACACCCACCACTGCAAAAATTGAGATATTTGCCATTTGTCCAAGAAGGATTGCAGCCTTCACTCAGGGTGGAAAAAATTTGAACATTCTTACCATTAAAAAAAAAAAATATTTTTGACCCAAATTCATGTGCTAGGAAATTATGGATGTAATATGAAATATTTAAGTTAAAAATCATTCCACAGTTTCTCATGAGAGCTGTAGTTCAGGCTTTAAGAGCTCTTGTTTTCCTTTTTGGGCCCAGAGGTGAGATTCTGTATTGCATGCTGCAGTTTCTTTCCATGGAGAGGTGAGGAATTTTGCTTATGGCGCCCAAAACATCAGCTCTGACAAAGGAGGACATCAGCATGCACATGTGGAAATATGTCTCATTTCAGACCAAACCCTTCACCTTCGGGAGGTTCACTTTGCTCCATGGAGAGCAGATGTTTTCGAGACAAATGTTATTTAGCAGAAAAGAAGGTGCTCGCTTGAAAAATAACACTTGCAATTTTTTTTACCAGCAAAAGGAATAAAATGACTAAAGAAATTCTGTATTCAGTACATGCCATGGAAACAGAAGCTGATAAAGGAGGTCAAGGAGAGTGTGAGGCTGCTGCGGCGTGTGGGGAAGGAGTGTCTTGACCAGAGGAGAGAGGCCATCCAGAACGGGAAGGAAGTCACCCTGGATATCCTTACACAGATACTGAAAGGAGATGGTAGGGGACATGTTGCTGTTTGAGTGAATTTCTCTGTGGAATGATTTGCCGTGGAATTCAGGGAGGATTGTTTTGGGGATCTGAACTTTGGTCCTCCTTTAATGTCTTTTTCACACTGAAGATAGTGAGAGTTGTTTTGAAAATTCCCTGTTTCTTTGTGTTGGATCAAATGTTGATTGCAAGTCACTGCTGACTTGCCCATTCAGCATCTCCTCCCGATGCCATCTCAGACCAAATGTGCAGAATTGGGCAGAGCATTCTGGCTGTTCCAGCTGGGGCACAGGGGCTGTTTTCTAATCTCATTTGCTTTTCTTTTGGCAGCTCTGGAGGAAACTAGAGATGATGAAAACATTCTGGATAACTTTGTCACTTTCTTTGTTGCAGGTTGGTAGCTATTTAATGGTTTGGATATGTCATGTGGGAAGCTGCACTCATTTCTTGGGCTGTCTGCAGGGTCATGATTAATGTCGTTGCTCAGTCCATGTGATGCTGCTGTAACCAGGAGTCACTTGGTTGTCAGACAGCATTATTACACTTGTGTAGGACCATCTGGGCAAGGTCTGAAGAGAAATCTTAGTTTCTCATAGGTAAATGATATGTTGTCCTCCTTCATTCATACCAGCGCAGCAAATATTGCCAGGCCAGTTGTTTCCAGCCTGTGGTGCAGAGGGCAGCACTGCCTGCTGGTTTGCAGGGCTGTTCCCCATGGGGTTCTGGCCCTTCCCCCCAGATCCTGCTAAACCCCACTGAAAGCATCTTTAACATATTCCACGTGTGTCACCTCACCCACATGACTAAACGCCGTTCTTGCCTTAAGTCAGCACTTGGTGGGAGAAGACACTGTCAAATCCATCAGAAAAAGATGAGATGTGAGGTAAACAACATAGAAAGATCCATCTTGCAAGTCAGTAGGATTTAGGTTCCTAAGAAGTTGAGGTCAAAATACTGTTCTTTGGCAAGAAAGATGTTATTGCAACAAATACATCTTTGCAGAAGTCTGTTTTCTGTAACACTTCAAAATAATACATATGCCTATCTGTGAAAACAAAAAGTATCCACATAAAGCAGGCATTTCAAGGAAAGATGGTTAGAAGCTCTGTTTTCCATCAAAACCGGTGAATCCTTGCTTCTTGGCAGAACTGCATGTCCCATAACATGACAGGGTCAATATTGAACGTCGCTGGCAGTTCTGTTCGGGAGCCCATAACCACGAGGTGCTGTTTGCAGCCACTGCAGCTTTGAGTTGGGCAAGATGGCTCATATCTTTACCATATCTTGTTCTTGTCACTCTTGAAAGCTCCTTATGTGGAATTTACATCCCTTTTAGTGTTTCTGTTAATTTCTAGCATACTTGAAATAAAACATTTGAGGCCTGACATTTAAAGTTTCCTGTTCACAATCACACTAGTTAGACCATCGTTGTATCATTTTATTATTTCATACTAACCTTTACATCAATTTTTGGTGTTGTTAGGTCATGAAACTACTGCCAATCAGCTGTCATTTACAGTAATGGCACTGGGTCAGCATCCTGAAATACTGGAAAGGTATGTGTGCTCCAGTTTGCAAACCCAGTTTGCTGTTGATTTCAAGGTGAGCTTAATTATAAGGATTATTAAAAAGCTGGGATCAGTTCTCAATACATTCTAGCCTCCCTTCTAAAACAAACAGCTTCATAATCCAAATATATCTAAAATTTTTTTAAAAGCTTAAGATGAATTATTCTAGTTCCATCTGGGTGACTTTTTTCAAAGCCTTTATACATCCTTGTCGTGAATCCCTGATTCGGCTGCACTGTGCGCACATTGCTCCATCGTGATATGAGGCACAAGTTCAGGCAGGCTGGCTGGGAATCAGCAGGCATTTTGCCTGAGGATGGGAGTCAAAGTCCAACTCAGTGCCTGGAAAGTAAAAAATGTAATTTGTTAACTTGCCTAGCAAGAAATGGGTGTCTGCAGCTAACATTTTTTAATTTAACTGCAGGCTTCAGGCTGAAGTGGATGATGTTCTTGGTGCCAAAAGAGACATTGACTATGAGGATCTTGGCAAACTCACCTACTTATCGCAGGTACTGCAGGAGTGAGGTAAAATACCAGTCAGAGCTGTTTGGTAGCACCTCTGCCATGTCATGGAGAAGCCCCAAACTTTTATAATTTTAAGAACAATGCCAGTATTTTATCCTGACAGTGTTTATCCCCAGAGAGTCAGCAAGAAGGTGCCATGAGCCATTTGCAGCAACCCAGCCTTGTTGAGAAGGATGGTCCTCAAATTTCTTTCCAAAATCCCACATGATTCCTTCGCTGCTTTCTGTAATTATTACTTAGCTAGGAGCTAGAGTGGAGTTGCTTAATCCCTACCTGTTTAAGCTGAAACCATAGCTGTATTTTAAGAATGGTTTGCAACTTCGAGCCCAACCTGTGTGTGAATCCCACGCAATTCCCAAACTCACAGCTCTATTTTTGATGATTGCTAAGGCATTTCCAGCTATGATCTCACCATACACCATAAACTCAGCAGGATTTGAGGACATCCAAAAATAATGGCTAGTTTTTGTAAATTCTATTTTTTATTATTCAGTCTTGAAACCTTCTTCAGTCACTTGGTGGAGTGGGAGTTGCAGTGAGAGTTTAATCCTAAAAGAGGTCTTGTGCATAAAATGCCAGTTGGTAATGAACTGCAAAGCCAGGGCTTGGCTACTCACCAGTGTTTGTGTTGTGTATCCTTTTTTACAAGATGAGGGACACCAGTAGCCCCCAGGAGAGGCTGAATCACAGTCCTGGCAGCTCTTCTTCTGCTTGAATTTCCCCTATTGATTTTAGTAGTCTACCATGATCACTTTTCTGTATAACTGCCCTGCCAAGGTAGATGATGGTGTTTTACCAGTTGCCATATCCCATCCCACAAATCACTGTGCTTTGGCAGTGGATAGATTTGAAAGGTGTATTTTTTGTAAGGAAAAGGCATCTCTGTGTGATTACAGAAATCAGCAGGTTTCCTTAGGCTCCTCCAAATACCCTCACAATTATACCGCTCCAATTAGGACAAGGTGTCTAAGCCTTTTAGTTTTAAGACAGAGCACATGAGAGCCTCCCAAAGCAGACTGTTTATTTAACAGAACAAGCTTGGATCTGTGCAACCAAAATCACGGTCACCCTTGGTCAGAGCCAGTCCATCACTGGAGTGTCAGAGACCATGGGACTCCTCTCCTGTCACTCAGCTAATTCTGAATCCTTTTGTCCATGCTTCTCTTTCATTAAACCACTCATGCATACACACTGTTAATTGCATTTGCAGTGCAGTGCTAATGTGAATTGTTAATTAGGTTTCACTTTGATGAAATAAGCCATTCTTACAGCTCACTGCCACCAAAAGAAATGGTCTCATTCCATTTTTTTTTCTCACTGTACCCTATTCATTTTCCTTTGCCAGGTTGTTTTTTGTTATTTTGGTACTCTGACCTGGCTCAGCTCCCCAAGCATCAGAAGCAGGACGAAAGCAGGAGTGGGAGCTCAGTGGCATGAGACTTCACCCTTAGATATTCTCTTTGAATTTGCTTCCCAGTACTTTTTCACTTAGTGGTTGACCTGATTTGACATGTTAGGTCTGTTCAATGCTTGGTATCTCTTGGGGTTTTTGCTTCATTTTCTCTGTATTTTACCAGTCGTAAGAAAGAACCAGGCCTGAAGGAGCTGACTTAGCCATGTATTTTGTCCACAGGAGTCCAAGGGAGATACAGCAGCATCTGTTCCACAAGTCAAAAGCTCCCATTTAGCCAAAGAAAAGGGCCACAGGGAGGTAATTAATTTTATTTCTGCTTCCTGCACTGTATTAACTAACTGACCTTTTGTGCTTTTCACTGACCCAGGTTCTGAAGGAATCGCTGCGGCTGTACCCGCCCGTCCCGGGGACGGTGCGCTGGTTGGAGAAGGAGTGCGTCGTCAATGGCATCAGAGTTCCTGCAAACACCACGGTCGTTGTGAGTCCGTCCCATCCACCACCAGCAGCTTTTAGGGGCTGCAGTTGATCCAAATACAACGGCTCTGTGTTTCAGAGGGCCAAAACACTCCCGGAGTGTATTTCTACTGGCTTCTCTGAAATCTTGGGCAAAACTAGGGTATGAATTGGGACTCTGGATCATTTTTGCCTGGAGACTGGAACGCAGTTATGGTTTTGTACCTGTGAGAAGGAAGAGAGGTTTTCAGTGTGCTGCTCCTGACTAATGCAAATAAACTCTTTTTTGGCAGTTCAGCACTTATATAATGGGAAGGATGGAAAGGTATTTCAAGGATCCACTCACTTTCAATCCAGACCGATTTAGCAAAGATGCACCTAAGTGAGTTTCTTTTTACTCTTGGGTTATTAAATATGTAATAAGGACCCATTGCAGGAAGATATTTCAAGGGGAAGAAAGTAGGATAGAACTATTTTTCCATTCCAGTATGAGTAACACTAAAGCCTTAACCAAATGCAAATAGAGAGCAATAATGTGCAGTTTCTGTTCAGAAGTTCTTTATACCACACGGTACCTTAAAAAAGACCAATGTTAATATTATTTAATGTTTGTACTGAGGTAAAAACCAAAAATTTGGGCCAAAACCAGGCTGAATATTCACCTTACACTTAATATAGACACTTAATGCGTGGCAGCCCTGGCCCCAGGATTCTTTAAGTGTCTACAGATTAAAGAGGAGACAATGGGCTGAGGGACAGAAGATGCTGTTCAGCTGTGGGGGCAGATAGCCTCACCTACTCAGTAGGCAGGAGTGCAATAGGAGGGATCAGTGACCTAAACAGCTGGTGCTGATACCTGATCAAACTACTTTGTGAGCCAGGGGTTTTACTTCAGCCTAGAATTAGTGTGGTCTCCTGAACCAAACACCCCCTCGCTCACATGGTTCAGGTCTGTCCAAAGGAGCGATAATTGGGTGGACCATTAAGTTCTCGTGACAGGCTGGAGAGCATTTGGAGTACACTTGACATTCAGCTTTGAAATAAGGTTTGCACATGTCAAAACAGCCCTGTGAGCTGAGCCGTATAGTAAACAGCGATGACAAGGAAATTTGCTGCAGAGCTGCACTGCTACTCTGAAGCAAAAAAAAGTTAATTTGGAGATTGTCTTAACAAGTTGGCTAGGTAGGGTGGTATTTAGACCATTTCCTTGCTGCTGTGATGAAATTTTTGCTTGTCTCTTTAGAACCAAGCCATCAGAATGAGATATTTGAACGTATTTCTTTGCAGGCCATATTACTGCTATTTTCCATTCTCCCTGGGACCTCGATCCTGCATTGGGCAGGTGTTTGCACAGGTAAGCAGAGGCCTGGAATGAGGCTTCATTAGTGAGCACTGGGCCAGCTCAGTGTGCTGGCCATGGCTGCTTGTGGGGGACTAGAGGCCACACTGGTGGTGCACTGACCCTTTTCCCTCTGGAGGGAAGCTCCCCACCATCACATGAGCAGATGTACATGGACCAAACCGGTCCCATGTCACCCATGTCCCTGCGCATAGCCAAGGTACCTGCAGGGGAGGGGGCAGCTGGCTGCTCTCCCTCTGAACTGTCCTGGGTCACCCTGCTTGAATCCAAACCCTTTGGGAATCACAGTCAACATCCCTTTGCCAGATGAGGTCAGACACACGGGGGTTGCGCAGGGGCTCTTGGGGACCATCCTGTGCCTGCGACTGGCAGAGGGGCACGAGCCGGGACTGGCACTGAGAAGGTGAGGAGGGGGCTGCATGGATGGAGGGAACAATTTAAGGAAGTACCTGAGCATGGCAGAGAGCATTTCAGAAGGACAGTAGGATGCCGGCTCTTCAGGTCTGTGCTGTGAGTTCATCTAAGCACCAGTTCTCAAAACCTTCAGGTTAGAATGTTTAGTTTTACACTCTGATTTCCAAAACAGGGTTAATGCATAAACACAAAGACCAATCCCAGTGCCTGTCAGTTGTCTTCAAATCCAGAAAGCCCCGGGCGACTCTGTTCTTCCTGCCCGACCTCAGCTGGCTGCATTAACAGAGTAACATTTCACTTTTAAATCTCTATATTGGCAAAGCAGCATGACATAACGCAGTGACTTTAAGTAGCTGCAGTCCAAGCTGTATTTGCTGTCACTGATGGTGAGTTTGCTTTTCTTCTTAACAGATGGAGGCAAAAGTGGTGATGGCAAAACTGCTGCAGAGGTTTGAATTCCAGCTGGTACCCGGGCAGAGTTTTAAACTCGTGGATGCTGGGACCATAAGGCCACTAGATGGAGTAATGTGTAAGTTAAAGCCCAGGAGCTGTGGAGGAAGCTGCCAGGCGTGACTACTCGGTGAAGGAGTGTGACGTGGTAGTGATTCTTCCGATTTTGAAGATCTTCACACTAATCAAAGGTTAGATTTCACAGGCCCCTTTAGAGGATTACTAGGCTAATTTTTTTTACCTAGCCTTCCTCATCATTTACTGAAGAAAACCTTAGGAGAGTCGCTCTAGATATGTTGGAGCATCTTTGGTCTAGAAGCATGCCTGGAATTGCAAAACCTGTTCTTTTCCTGAAGGACTATTTGGTTCTGACTTGGAAAAGAATGTCCTTTCACTGGAGTGTCCCTGGGGCTCCACACAAACCTAAGCTCAAATCCCAGCTGATCATTTCCACTAACTTGATTTACAACACAATATGGTCTAAGTAAGCCCTTGTTTGAGGAATTTCATGGTAGAGCTCAAGATTTGGGCTGAACTGGAGAAGAGAAGTTAGCTATTCTCTTGTTCAAAGCAATTTTCATGTCCTTCCTCTAAATGAGAGGAACAATTGATAGAAGTAATCTGAAACAACAGTCATTTTAACCTGGTTCATTTTCCCCATCTGGCTCATCCCAAAGCTACATGAGTGCTTGGACCAAGTGGTCTAATAGGTACAGCAGACTTGGAAGTAAGTGCCTGGAACCAAATGCTGCTTAAAATTATATTGCTGCTGAAGAAACACCTGTGCAACTTGAGCCAGGAGGCAGGAGAAGGTCCTGCACCCCCTTTTTTTGCAGCTGTGTCAAAATCGCTCACTGTGTACAGGCTTGTAGCCTGGCTCCGCTAGGGAAAAAATGATCATGTGAAAATGCTGCCTTCCAGAAATAGATGAATAATATGAGTTTGGGCCATGAAATACAGGAAATTCAAGACATTTGGTTGTTCCACTGTTATTTCTTACCTTTTTGAATTAAAATGGCAAGAACTTGGTCTGTATACTGTCAAGTTCCCATGGTGGTTTCCACACCAGGGAGTCACGTCCCAGAGCATTCCCTGGTTCTGCTGCTGTTGTGCACTGTCTCAGTGCAGCACTGGGATAACAGGCCAATAAGGTTGATGTGGCTTTGGATAACTTAAGTGATGTTGTACAGTGTATTAATATGACTTATACCTGGAGGTAGCAATACTTGTATTGCTAGGGAAGGTTTAGTCTATCTGTTGGTAGACCAGCTCTTCAATCCCTTATGCTGAAGGTCTGCTTCTATCCTCCTAGACATTAATAAAATCTGATTGGGAAAACTGAGGACTCTCCAGCTGGTTGTGTGTTCCTGGGAGCTGATGTGGTTGGAAGCAGGATGCTCAATGCCACTTGGGCTACATGTGCTGGTGGTGTAAGAAAAAAGCTGAAGCCTGAGAATGTGTCAAAGGGAGGGAAGTATCTCAGCAGCGCAGGGAGTGGTGGGGGAAGCTGTGAACAGCACACAGACAGCTCGACAGACATGCTGGCGAACCGTGTTGTGGAGATGGGAGACACCACCACCCCAGCTCTCCACTCGGCCCTGCTAATGAATGAGTCAAGATGCATTAGTTGCGCGAACACATGTTCCATTCTGCTACCTCTGCAACGGGGATGGTCACTTCCAAGGAGCACTCAAGGCGGGTGGTAGCATGTTAAAACCCTGCAGTGAGTCTTGTCATACCTCATCTGCCCGAGATTGGTGCTTCCTTCCCTCAGAGGATGATCTTCCTGTTCTGTGCAAGCCCAAATGCCATTCAGCTCTCCAGAGACTGGTGACACAGGGCTTTCTCCTGTTCCTGCCTACACCCAGGAGCTCTTGTCGTACCGTTGCCTGTCAATGCTGATCGCCTTCCAGCAGATGGCAAGCTCTCCTAGTCCATGCACCTGTTCCTCAGCCTTGACAGCTCCTTCTCTTAGGAGACAAACTGCCCTTGCTTCTCCAGGGCATCACTGTGCTGCAGGAGTAGATGATGCCCTGTGATGTTGTGCAAGCACCCTGCAGTGTTCTTGCAGTTTCATCCTGTACCCCCAGCCAGGAGGTGATCCCTTGTCTGCTAAGAAAGAAAAAGCAGGTTCAGGAAACCTGTTCTCTGGGGCCCTGGATGCCAACCAGCTGCTGACACAGGCTCTGCCAAAACCTGTTGAGAAACTTCAGGCCAGAAGTGCCTAGGGAGACACAGCTGTGCTTGCCATGGGCTATGAAGAGACCTGGGGGTCGCAGCTTTCTTGGACATCACAGAAAAGGACAGTTTCTCCTTATTCTGGAGAAGAGAAACATGTTATTTCATTTCTGGGGCAAGTAATTGTTACCTGCACCAAGCACTCTGCTAGGGATCATGGCCAGTAAGGCAAAAAAGCAGAGCACGGTCTGTCTCCCCAAGTGTTCTTCCCAACTGCTTGTAGAGAAATATCCTACCTGTAGCTGATTTTCTTCTCCTTTTTCTGGCTCTTGGCCAAAGCAAAGAAAAATCCATAAATGGCTGGTGGGGTGATTTTTCTGCGGGTGCCACCCAGGCAGGGCCCGGCGCAGCTCTGTGTGGCATTCCTGGAGGTTGGATGCAGAAGGGTTTCTTGGTTTACGTGGAACTGCAAAGCAAGGCTATTCAGGACGGTTCCTGCCCTCCAGCAGCTCCTCTTGCTTTCAGCCTGCCCTGGATGAGTGCATTTGCAGATGGACAGGAATTTTTTGGAGGCAGCCAAGAGCTCAGCTGGCAGGAGTCAAGGTAAGCAGCTGCCCCCAAAGGCGAGGGCACCGGTGGCCACACTCATTCCCAAGAGGTGTCTAAGTCTTCCTCCTGTTTCGATGGGTGGCTCCTGCAGGTTTCTTTGATCCCCCTCCCAGATCTGTAAACTCTTTGCCAACTTCTGGGTTGATATCCAGGACTTCCACGTATGTGCTCAGTGTCAGGACTTCCCCCACCCTGGATTACTCCCCAGGTTTTTGTGCTAACCCAGGAGCTTGATCTTACCTCTTTTAGATCAGTGTCATAGCCAAGAAACAGGGAAAAAGCTGCTCCCTAGACCTCTTGGGACAGGAGGGGACCAGTTAGGGGGATACACCCACAGAAGTCTCTGGCTTCCAGAGGAAGGCAAATTCCTTCACCACTGGCATGGGAGAAGGAGGTGCTTTCTCAACCCAGCTGGTCTGGAGCACAGGAGACTCCCAGTCTTGCATCTACACCTTATGTACAGTCTCACCTACATTTCCAGGGAGGAGCTCAGCTAGTAGTGCCATCAGGGAAGCGGGAAAAATCATCACAATCTTGCATGAGACAATTCTCCTAGCCTTTGCAGGAAGCCAGGAGAAGCTCAGAAGCATGGGATTCAATCACAGTAATTGCAATTATAGCACAGCTTGATATTTTCTGAGCAGTGGACAATGTTCTGCTCCATCTATAGCCTCTGGGGGAATGAGTGTAGGTAAGAAAGCATAAGATACCATCCTCTACTGCTGGAGCCACAAATGCAAAGCAGGAATTGGGTTATCTTGTTCCCTTTCAGGCTCATCTATCCAGCCATGGCCAGCTTCTAGCTGCTTTCTTTACCGCAGCAGCTTTAGAGTGCTGTGCTCTGGGTGTGCGGCACATCTAATCACCCTATCTTCAGAAAACCTGGTTCTCCTAGGACGTGGTGGGCCTGGTGCAAGCACATGGGTTAACCACAGATGCATTTGCACTTGGTTTGGTTTTATGTTGAGAGCTGCAACAGGAGGCTTTCCCTGGATCTAACAACATCTGCTATTGACATGAGACAATCACAAAGCAGGTGTCCACAATATGGACCCCAAACCATCTCCTCAACACAGTGCTCACATCCCAGCAAAGGCAATAAAGTCAGGCAGAAACTTCCTTCTGCTGTGTCACATGGGAAGGCTGGGATGGGATGTACGGGGTCTGGCAGGGCCATTGTGCCTCCTCTCTATTTTGCTCCAAATTACATCATCTTATGTTCTCCTGGACTTAGGGACAGAGGAAGCACTTTTAGAGGAGGAATAGTGTGTCTGCTTTTCTTCACTGCTTCAGTAGATCATCAGGGACAAGGGAGGCACCACTGGGGCAGAAGAGCTGCCCACACTGGAACACTACAATCCTGACAGCATCTCAGTAGGATCATTTTAAAGTTTCTCCATCTTCCTGCCCATGCCAATGCTTTGGTCTGCTCTGCAGGACACTTGATGACATTATTTGTAATTAATCACTACCTGTTTTGTCATAAGGTTTGGAGGCTGCACCCAGGTGACACTGAAGCTGAAGTGGGGCCCTTTGCTTTGTTTCACTCCCTGTTAACTCAGTTTCTTGCTGTAGACTCACAGCCCCTCAGCTCCAGGTACTATGAGTCGAGAAGGCTCAGCACATGGAAAATAAAATAGCATAAAGAGATCTAAGTTAGCAAGCTCAGAAAAAATTCTACAGTGCCTCCCCTTCTCACATAAGACCTCTGTGTGAAATGTTTGGTGGCAAGCCCTGCCCTGCTTCCCATGCCCACATGTGCCCAGGCACAGGTCCACGTAAGGCAGTGAGTATTTTTTTCCATCTCTGAACCGGCAGTGATGTGTGTTCAACAAGATGGAAAGTACCAACTCGGGGATTTCCCGTTCAAGCCCTGAAGAGTCTCCTGGCCTTGTCCTGCTCCATTGTCACAGCAGGTGACAGGTGGGGTGGACGTGGTCAAAGCTATCTGGTTCCCACTGCAGCGAGCAGCGAGACTTCTCCCTGATAGGAGTTTGCACCCTCTACATTTGGCACTTCTTTGCTCCCTCCCAGGACCTACAACACACTATCTCTGCTCTGAACTTCTGCAATGGTTTTGTACCCTCAGAACAAACCATCTTTTGATCCTCCTTCTGTTTCAGCCAGCACAGGCTCCCAGAACCCCTGGGAGTGAGACAGTGCTCAGGAGCAGGACCTTCTCAAGGATTGGTGCTGTTTTCCCTTCTCTCTTCAAAACACTTAAGTGACATCTATATTAACGAAGGAATCATAGAATCATAGAATACCAGGTTGGAAGGGACCTCAAGGAAACATGCCCCAGACCTTTCCCTGGCACTGAGCTGGACTGGTACGGAACAGCCATGTCTATTGAGCTCTCTTACCCTTCAAAATATGGTAGTCATGTGCAACCTGCATATGAGGAACGGTCTCTGGCACATCTTGACTCTCAGATCATATCAGGAATTGCCAGCAGAGTGCTAGTGGCCAGGGGCTGCTCTAGGAATGTACCTGACACTTCAACTTTTTCAGTCTGTACTAGTTTGAAGACTGTCTTTAGACCCAGTCTGTACTGGTAGGCTAACCCTGCTAGCAGGCTATTTTGTTCTAACACTGAACTTCTGCCTCTCATCCTTTCCTTTTGCTCCATGCCATCCTTCCCGCAGTGATGCTGTTTTCCACGTACCTCCTCTGCTTCTCTGTGGAAACACGACCACAGTGATGCCTCATGCTGCAGCTGTCCTTCTCCTTTTTGATCCATCTACAGGATTTGCTTCCTAGCTATAGTGCCCCTACACTGAGGTCCCGCTGAGGGTCTTGGACTCTGCCAGTGTCCTCACTGGACTGGTGTAGGAGAAATTGTTCGTTCAATACAGACTTACTGTAAAAACAATGAGCAACTTCTTCCTTCTTTTCAATTGACTTTATTTAATTAGCTTTGCTCTTGCTCCATTTCCTCAGAAGACTACAGCACTGTAAGCTACAAGCAGACACTGGAGCATCTCCAGTGCCTGAAGAACCAGCAGCACCCAGTAAAGATTACACTGGATCCACCCTGAAGATCCTGCCAGGGGATACTGGAGCCAAGCACTGGGAAAGACTCCAGCTCTGTGGGGTCTTTTGAGCTCTTCTGGTAAGGATGGATCCTTGTCTCATTCACCTTCGCCTTCCAACTCTTCCCTTCTTTCATTTGCACAGATCCTCGAGGAATTAAAGGATGCTCAATTGACCACGTACTCCTCTGCTACACCCTTGCAGCACCACATTGCTGTGTTTACTGTTCAAGGTGTCAGCTCTATTGGGAGAGGCCACCACTTGTGCCATTGTCTGCAAGAAGCCTTGTGCAGCAGAGCCATGATCTTGGCAGGAATCCTTAAGTGCTACTATAAAGCAAATAAATAATCAATCATAATTATTTTTATTTATCTGTGAGTCTTCTCTAATAGGTTTTGATATTATTACGGTGCTGACGACAGGCTGAAATTAGATAATACTACACTCAGCTGGCATCCATTCCCTTGGAAACACAGGTAAAAATGTATCTAATAGCTCTCCAGTGACAATGAATATTCATTGATATGACACAGATGTATACTTGATTTGAAAATAAGGACAGTAATTAAAGAGCTATTAAGGTTAAAAAGCAACAAAGGAAATGCAGATACTGAAAGAGCTGTTCTGGGATCAGCCCTAAATTATACGTGGATGGATAAGCACAGGCCGCCTGAGGTTTTCTACATTATTTTACATATTGGCACATGGTGGGCTCTAACTTCCCTCCCAAACTCGGTCATCTGGAAATGTCCTGATGAATTCAGAGTTCATTTTTCCTGCAGTCTTACAGAGCAGCTGTACTCCACTGTGGTGCTGCTGCTCACACCCTGCCTCACATGCTGCTCCAGTGGTACTGAACCAGCAAGAAGTGGAGGGGAAACTTTCTACGGGCTTTTGCGAAGGAAACTATTTATAGTTTATCACTTATATTCATTATTTCTATTAAAACAGTCTTGGGAATCACTGGTCGTGATAGCTGCTCTGCTGTACTCTCCGAAATTCCATCTCCATTGTCCAGTTTCTCAAAGAGGTTTCACAAAGGTTCCTTTGCAGGGGTGGCCTGAGAAAGTGACCTGGACAGTGTGTGCTCTGTGCTGGGAGCAAGCCAAGGAGAGAGGCAGTGGCACCGCTGTGAATGGAGGGAGGCAAGAAGGAGCAGATGTGTCCAAGGGCAGCAGCAGCACTGCAGGACCAAGAGGTCCCACCGCATGCTCACGGCCAGGACAAACCCCGTGTAATCTCACCCACCACGTCCTGCCGGGCTCCTCCTGGTGCAGGCAGAAACTGCAGGTGCTCAGCAGAGCTGGGTCCTGCAGGGATGGGGCAGCAGTCGGGAAATAGCAGCCACCCCGAGGAGCAGAGGAAAAGTGAAATGTGCATCCTCCAAACCCAGGTGTGCTCTCAGGAGGTTACCGCACTGGGCAGTGCATCACCGTGCTGCCTTCCTAGGGAGGGTCTCTCAGGTTAGTTAGGCCACCAAAGAAATTATCGCAGAAACTGAAGCAAACCAGACGGGGAGGCAGAGCGTTATTTTAATTTCTAACCCAGCAGCGTGACGGTAAATAAAAAGGTGAATTAACCCATTGGGCTGGTGTTTCAGGCCACTCAGTGTGGAAAGTTAACGGCATATTGCCTAAACTGGAAGCAGATAAAGCACATCTGTCTGGGCCCTAGGCTAACCTGGCTGACTTTCTGCACAGCAGTGCCTGGTGCAGACGTGTGTAAAACAGGTGACAGAGCCCAGGAAGGTGCCCCGTCCCACTTCCCCACAGCCATCTCGGCAATGCTTTCCTCACCTGCACAGGTACCTGTGGCACGGGAGGCAGCCCTGGGCTGGCTGTGTGCCACCAAGCTGATCGATTTCCCCACATGTCAATGGTAAAGTGGCGTTTTCTGCATGGATTGGCTGGTTTAGATGGAGGAGGGGTTTGGGGTGTGCTTTTTCTTCCTTTTTTTTTTTTTCCGTAACAATTACAATTCCACGCTTTAGCCAGCGTAGTGCTGTTTCAACCTCACAGCGTTTATCCTTCCAGTAAGAGTGCTAGTGTTCGCTTTTCTTAGAAACCTAACCTGAGACTTTTCAAAGACACGGGAACGTGCTCAGTTCTTACCAATTTTAATGCGGTTTCCATGCCTCGGCCGCATTCTGCGGTAACTTTAGCAAGGCTGACGAAATTCACGCCCGTGAAATCAGCGTGTTTTGCTATAAACAGCCTCCGTCGGAAGGGTGGGGCAGGCGTCTGCGGGGTTGTACCGCTCACTCCCGGCAGCTCCGATTCCCACTCCGAGCCACCTCTCCTAAAACCGCTTCTGCTCCGCCACCGCAGCGACCTCCCCTCCCCGGTGCCGCCGCTGCTCCGTGCGCCCCCGAACCCTCCTGAGACAGCGGCTGCCCCCCAGCGCCGGGCCGGCGGGGGTGGGGGTGCCGGGGGAGGCCGCCCG
>VWYH01011121.1:1090425-1116739 GCA_013399365.1 Pampusana beccarii
ACCTGAGCCTGGCGACGGGTGTCAGCGTGCTGGGCTGGGGCTTCACCAAGGTGGTGGCGCGGGCGGCGCTGGCGGGCGGCGGCGCCGTCGCCCTCAAGTCGGTGCACGGGGCGGGCCGGGAGGTGCGGCAGTGCCTGCAGCGCTACGGGGCGCCGGCCGGCTGCCGCCGCCTGGCCGCCTACAAGCTGCTGAAGGAGGTGACGCTGCTGCAGCGCCTGCAGCATCCCGGCATCGTCCAGGTACGGCGGGGCGCGCCGGAGCGGGAGGATGCGGGATGTGATCCATCGGTACGGACATTTTCGAGGGGAGGAGAGGGGAGGGATGCCGCTCGGTGCCGAGTCGGTCCGCCTTTGTTGTCCCCATTCCCGGGCGTCCCGGACCTGCTGGCACTGGCAGCAGCATCTCTCTGACAATCGCTCCTTCTCTCCCGGCAGCTGCACGGTCAGTGCTATGATGATAGCGGAGATCCTGAAATACGGGTCACCGCTATGATGGAGCTGGGATCCCCCCTGGAGATGATTCAGCTTCTGCAGACCCCCTGGGAGGAGAGATTTAAAGTAAGAAAACAAAACAAAGGAGAGTTTTATCAGCCGCTTTTAGACCGCAAACTGGGTAAATGCAAAGATCCCGTGGTGACTGCTGGGGCAAACGGGATTGTCATGCTGACACTCTGTTTGCTTCTGTAGATTTGTCCTTAAATCGTTATGCTTTCATTCCTTTTAAAATCACATTAAAATGGCCCTAGTCTGGCATTTCACAGTTATATTCCTTCTCTGTGGAGAGATGTTAAAAGAACTACATCTGGGAGGAAATGTCTACAAGACCTTGCTGAGGACTGGGGTGGTGTTTAATACACAGTATTACACTATATTGCCAGTTTTCCTTCTGTATTGTTCCACTCCACAAAGGGGCCTTAGTAGCAAGGCCCCTCAACAGGCTGGGTCTGAGTGGGGAAAGCCACCTTACTGCACTCTACGTCTGTTGTTTTCTGTGTATTAGCTATTACAGGCAGCAAACTGAGCAGCCTCTCATCATGTGTTTGTATGATGTTTCTGATCTTAGCCTTTTGGGTATTACTGTAGTACAGACACTACTATATTGCTTTCCTCCTGCTGTAGGTGCTGCAATTGCAGCCCTGTTAGTGAGATCTGCCTTGTCTCCTAAGCATCCAGCATAGGGACTCAAGTTCCCCAGGACATAAATGACTTATGACATGGCACTTATTTTGTTTATAACTTGTATTACAGTTTGCCTCAAGGTCTCAGTTGGGGCTTCAGTACTACTTGTTTGGCTCTCAGGAGGAAAGAGAGCATTAAGTACAAACATGGGTACCTTAATGCCCATAAGAAATGCTTTGGGCAAAATAAAAATGCAACAGAAGTCCCAAAATAAAATCCCTNAATCACATTAAAATGGCCCTAGTCTGGCATTTCACAGTTATATTCCTTCTCTGTGGAGAGATGTTAAAAGAACTACATCTGGGAGGAAATGTCTACAAGACCTTGCTGAGGACTGGGGTGGTGTTTAATACACAGTATTACACTATATTGCCAGTTTTCCTTCTGTATTGTTCCACTCCACAAAGGGGCCTTAGTAGCAAGGCCCCTCAACAGGCTGGGTCTGAGTGGGGAAAGCCACCTTACTGCACTCCATGTCTGTTTTCTGTGTATTAGCTATTGCAGGCAGCAAACTGAGCAGCCTCTCATCATGTGTTTGTATGATGTTTCTGATCTTAGCCTTTTGGGTATTACTGTAGTACAGACACTACTATATTGCTTTCCTCCTGCTGTAGGTGCTGCAATTGCAGCCCTGTTAGTGAGATCTGCCTTGTCTCCTAAGCATCCAGCATAGGGACTCAAGTTCCCCAGGACATAAATGACTTATGACATGGCACTTATTTTGTTTATAACTTGTATTACAGTTTGCCTCAAGGTCTCAGTTGGGGCTTCAGTACTACTTGTTTGGCTCTCAGGAGGAAAGAGAGCATTAAGTACAAACATGGGTACCTTAATGCCCATAAGAAATGCTTTGGGCAAAATAAAAATGCAACAGAAGTCCCAAAATAAAATCCCTACCTGCATGGGGTCCTTAATGTTGAAGAGGAGCCTCGCCATCTACGCCAGAGGGGGAGTGTGGCAACTGTGCTCACTCAGCCATGGGATGTGAAGCTGTGATTCTTACGATTGCTTCACTTGTCAAGTTAAAATAGCGTCAGAGCTTCCAGAGTAATTTCTTTTGGCCCGTGGGGTTGCACTTTTGCTTACAAACTATTTCATACTGGCTTCTACATAGCTTTCCCAGCACCTCGTCTTCTCAAATGTGCCAAAATCTCTAGAGATCTGGAAACCCATGATGCTGGATTAGCTGGTGGTGAGGTCTCTGGTATGGTGGCATTAAGATTTTAATAATCTTTTGACTGATGAACGTACTAATACAGAACTTAGACTGGCACTGTCTGGTTCTGTTTCTTAATTAGGACATCTCAACAGATGGGATTCCCCTCTGATGAGCCACATCACATACCAGCCACTCTGAGCTGTTCCAAATGACCAACCCTCCTGCCTGTCCAGATCACTATCGGAGGCAGCGAGGGGCGGCGCGGGTCTGCCTGGCACACCTAGCTGAAGATAAAGTTCCTCTGATGCCAGGGTCCTGATACTGAATGAAAACTGCTGCAAAAAGCTACTTGAACAAAGTGCTGGTGCAGTATAAATGCTCTCCTCTAGCTCTAGTTTGTTCAAAAAACGTTTACCGAGCTTTCTGCTGGATCAGGTATTATCTGACCTTTCCCTGCTGCCAGACAGTTGATATAAAAGCAAAAAAGCTGGCAATAAATACATCGCATGCTTTGGCAAATTCTTCAGAAGCACGATTGTGTGCCCAAATTCATACTACTGAGTGATGTAGCAAGGCATGAATCTGGTATTAATGACCATGGAGCCTCAGTCTGTATGGAACAGCATGGGGGAAGGGAGGAGAATGTATTAATTCTATGCCAGAGTGGGAAAAATTCCTTCTGATTTCAGCTAGCAAATCAATATAGCTCCTGAAACATGAAGGCTGCTATTGTGTTCCTCATAGCTTTCTCCTTTAGTTCCTCTAACTGCAAATGTCTCTCTTTGTATATGAACATTTTTAAAAAATGTTGCTAAACTACTTACCAGTAAAATCCTGTGGCAATGTTGATAATAAATTTTGTAGCATACATGTAATTACCTTTTAACTACTATATGCTCTTTTTTTTTTCCCCTTTAATTTCATTGAATGCCCTCCCCTTTGTTCTACTTCCAATTTAATAGCTGTTTTTCATCTGTTTTCTCCATGCATATTCATCTCTCTCAGATTTGCCTGAGTCTTGTGAAACTGCTGTTTTACTTGGCACATTCCCCCCTGGGTTCAATAGTCCTCTTGGATTTCCAGCCGAGGCAGTTTGTTATGGTGGATGGAAACCTAAAAGTGACAGACATGGATGATGCCAGCACTGAGGAACTGTCATGCAAGGAAGATAATGACTGCACACTTGACTTCCCTACAAAAAGCTTTCCTCTGAAATGCTCCGCCACTGGGAAATGTGAAGGAATAAATGAAAAGAAAAATCTTTTTAATGCATATCGGTATGTCCAGTGAGGTGGGAGGAAAATCTGGGGTGACTGAGCTCACATTCTGCCATGTAGCATCTAGCATCTTGCGTTTCTTCCATGCAGTGACTCCCCCTCACCTCCGTCGTAGGGTAGTTAAGGATTGCTTGGAAGCCAGTTTATTTTCCTTATAAGGCAGGAAAATAATGTTGTCATTGTCTGGTGAGAATGCAGGCATCTTTCTTCTGCTGCTCTCTTTCCCTGATGCCCTCTAGAAACTTGCCCCAAAGGTTGCACCTGTAAATTTAATGTTTGCCAAACAAGTCCTGGCACTTGACATCCGCCGGCTGTATTTGCTGAAGGCAGCAGCAGCATGGGCTACCTGCCAAAACCCACCAGCTTCGAGGTCTCGTTGCTGGGAACAGGCTGGCAAACTCTGGCCTTGAACTCCAAATCTCTCTACAGGGATGATGGGCACCTGTGGAAGAGCTATGGAACAGGTCATGGGCAATGGGCTGAGGCTGCTGCAGCACTTTGTGTAGGCCACCAGCTCAAAGCACAATGACTTCCACTCACTGGTGATGCTTGGCAGGTCAAGGACTGCAGGAAGCCTTGGCAGTTGGGTATTTACACAGAAGGACTTAGTAAGGGAGCCTGAATTTGCAGGATTCAGTGTTAAAGGGCAGATCTGTCTATAGCCCTGCAGTAACACACTTGTCTCTTGCAGAACAGGAGTTTTCTAGAAGGTTCAGGGAGTGAGTCAGGGAGTGTCCAGCCTTTCCAGGGATAATAAGAATGCCAAACCTTTTCAGGGCAAGGGAAAGGTCTTGCATGAGTCTTCTTTTTTACAGATCTCTCTTTGATGGGAAACACATAGCTTAGTGCACAAAAATGGCCCCAAGGAATGAAGGAAAGCTCTGTTGTGTGAACCTTTGCAAAGTAGATTTCATGCGGCACTTGGCAGCATGCTGTGCTGCAAGGACCAGAGTTTCACCCCAGTTCAGAGGAACGGTCTGTGACATGCCAAAAAGTGCTCAAACATAACTTAATAATCAAAGAAGTTGCATATGGATAATTGAGTCACAGGAAAATGTAGACAACTTAATCAGTAGGGAAATTAAGCTACTGTATTCTAATTAGTCTGTGGGATTTTTTTGCAGGTATTTTTTCACCTATCTTTTGCCACACTCTGCACCAGCGGCTTTGCGGCCCTTTTTGAGTGATATTCTGAACGCAACAGGTACCAGCTAATGTTCATAAACTTCTTCATTAGAAATCTCTGAACAGCGTTTAATGGAATTACTCATCTTGGTCGTCTCTTTCTTTAAATGTAGGTGACTTACGATATGGAATAAATGAAACCCTGGAAGCCTTTGAAAAGGTTTTACATCTGTACAAGTCTGGGCTCTATCTGCAAAAAAGACCTCTTCATTTAAAAGGTACATGATTTTGAATGCTTTAGGTAACATAACTAATGAGGGAGTGAAGCTTTTGGTAACTGGTCAAATTCTGATCTCCCATACATTCGAACAGTGTTTAGTCACTAGGAAGAGCATCAAAAGTATATTTTTTTGAGCAGCCTTTTGTTGTTTCTTCATGGTAGCTATGCATGATCACATTGTTTTGCAAAGTAAATGCAGTGCAGGCAATCTGGCCTACATATGGACATATATTTGCACTGCTTCTAAATACTCATAATGTGCAACTAGACCAAAGTAGTAAACCGAGTTTCTCATGTGCCTTTCAGGGTCGTCTTATCCTCCGGAACAATAGGTCAGTTTTCTAGGCTGATATTGAAACTTCTCATTTCACTTGGTGGCTTCTGACTGCTGAGCACAGGTTGTGGCCACGACACCGAGATGAGTGTGGCAGAGTAGCTAGGCCCTTGGTACCCTCTAAATTTCTTTTTTTCTGAAGGCCATCCTGTTGGACTTGTGGATGGATAAATGAGCCTTTTTGAGGAGCATTGCTCTGAAAAGGACGTGTTCAGAGGTAGAGATGAGGCTAATCAAGAAGAAGGCTTCAAAAGTCCTGTGGTTACTGTGGCTTGCATTTTCCGAGCATTCACTTGAGATGGTGGAGTGGTGGTGGTGGTGGCACGCGTAAGGAAATCTCTTTATATGTAGAAGAACTGGAATTTGCACGGTTATGAGAAAAAATATTTAGTAATTTGCACCAGCAGCTTTAACAGCAATTACTAGTATTTTTCAATGATGCCTACCCATTGGCTTAGCAACTGGCCAAAATGATCACCATCCTGGAGATGTGGGAAGGTGGGCTGAGACTCTTAGTAGTCAGTGAACAACAGCCTGAACATCACTTGCTGAGGTTTATCAGGTCTCTTGTTCCTGCTGGAGCACGATCTGGCCTCCCTTTCCCCCACTGGGGTCCCCAAGTCTCCCCTCCCTGCGGGTGGCACCATGGTGGGTGGGTCAGCGCACCCCCATGAAGCTTGGTGCTGGACCCGTGATGACCCGGTTCTGCTGTTAGGGGTGAGGTGTAGGAGAGGCTGTTGCTAGGTTGGCTTCTCCAGAGCCCTGCTAGAAAGATGGGTCCACACAGCAGCCTCCCGCTGTCACCCCCTGTCCCTTCACCTTTGAGAGCACTGTCTCCTCTGTTACATCCGTGGAAGAATTGCTGTGCTGTGCTCCATAGCAGAACCAAAAGTCAGGATTTGGGTTTCTTTTAGCTTTGCAGCTCCACACACTCCATCTGAGCAGGTCAGCTCAATCTATCACTATCATGTTTCCTTTATGAGTTTTCACAGAAGTGCAAAATACTAAGTCTATATTGAAACCAGTCTCCGAAACTGCCTTGGAGAGTTTCCCTAAATACCTTGCTTCTGTTCCCAGACTTCATCTCCCTAAAGGGCTTTCGAACAGCGGAAGGAGAAGACTACAAGTGCTGGCCGTCCTACAGCCACCTGGGATGCCTGCTCTCTGTTCACAGCGCCGAGGAAGCCGCCGGAATTTGTAACTCCCAGTCGCAGTGCCAAAGCTTTATTGTCACCCAACGGAGGACATGGACAGGTGAGCCTGGGCTGATGTGACAGATGCTGCCATGTGGTGCTCCTGCTTCCTCAGTTGGGCATGGGGATGATGCTGCTGCCCTCCTCCATAGTGCCTTGAGTCTATGGGCGCGTATAAAAGGCTGCCTTCCTTATTCTCAAGATCAAATGGCTGCTGCGGTTGGCATCCAAGGATTCCCCGAGTATTTGTAAGGAGGTGCAAAAGGAATTATATTCTCCTTCTGCAGATTCTTTTCTCTACAAATTTTGCAGAGGACTGCTAGGTATTGTTAAATAGTTACTTATTTCATGCAGAGATGACTTCACTTTGGTGTTAGGCTAAACAATTCCTGTGGTAGACATAGTTTGCAAAAAGCTGTGGGATTTTTAGAGATGAAAGAAGCTATGTAAGAGAAGGTGGTTACTATTGTTATAATTTAAAAAATCATAGCTTACAAGTTGTTATCCCCTTTATCAAAACTAAAGCCCCAAACAAATGGATTTCCAAAATGTCCCTGTAATTATCTCTTTGTAGCCTCTTACAGTTACCGTGTTTTCAGAATTATTATAAATTACCTCATTTAGCTGACACTTCAATCGTGGGCTAAATTGTTACTTAGAAAGTGAAACACTAAATGAGGTAAATGAGTGTTTTCACTCATGATGGTGCTGAAGAATTGCATCTTGTCGGCTCACATGACATTAAAAAACAAAACAAAACAAAACCAAACAACCAAACTACCAAAAATGTAGCTTTCTGTGGCTTCGTGTGCAGTGGCTAACGAGTGACATAAGAGCACTTACACTGATGTGACATAAATCTCTTCGAGCCGGTTCCACACCAGCCGTGGGTTGTGTGAGTTGTGCCTGACACACCACATCTGGCCTCCTCGTGGGGCAGCTGTTGGCTGCTGCGCTCGGCGCCCGGCTGGAAGGACATTGTTTAGCACAGTGGTGGGGATGCAGAGGCACGTGGGACAGCACCTGGCTCGGCTGCTGGTCCCTGGCATCCCACACCCTGCCCACCGTCTGTTAACGGTTCCCTTTGTGACATTTTTCTTCCTCTTGTTTTTGCAGCGCATCTTCGCAGCCAAAGATGCTGAAAGTGTGTGGCTGAAATGCAGAGTGCCTGACTTTGCTGTTTGGGTTAATGAGAGCTGTGGGAACATAGTAGTTCCTCGTAGGGCAGCTCTTTAAAGCAAAGCAAGACGTAAAGGCCTCTGGGGCCCGATTGTGCATTCCTTTTGCACACTCGGTGAGCCGCTGAAGTTTGCTGGGAGTGTCAAACTGGAGTTTACTGGGAGTGTGAAACACACCTACAGCAGGGTGGAGTGACCCTCAGTTGAGCAAGCAGTGGGTTCCCATGTCTGTTGCTATAAATAGCATAGGTCAAGGTGAACCTATCTCCTCTATTAAACTTGCATTTTTATTTCCTTTCCAGGACGCCCACTCGCCTTGTTTCAGAGTAGCCTGACTGATTTAATACCGGATGCTAACGCTGTAGTCTATATTAAACGATCGGCTTCCTCAGGGGCAAGACTTTAAAGACAATGAGATCACATAATATGATCCTGGGAGGAACAAACCACTGGGGAGAATTTCGTCTGCTGAAAAGAATGACACATTTTATTTTGCTTTGGGATGGGATCTGCCTGCCAGTTCAGATGGAGTCAAATGCTGCTGCCTCCTTGATCGAAGCTCAGATTTCTCATTGCAGCCCCGCTAGCTTCTTTATCTGTTGCCACATTGCTGTTCTGCATAAACGCTCCTAGTTTTAGTCAAATGTTGCTAGACTGTGCAATACCTAGCCTTGCTGCTTCAGTAACCAGCTTGGCAGACAAGAAATAGAAATAGCTGCAAGGGATCCAGCTTGGATAGGCTTAGTTAGTTCGGTCACCTCCAAAAACGTATGGATTAATGCACCTTGGAGAAGGCAATGGCTCCTTCTGCAGCTGCCAACCAGGATTTCTTACCTCTGCAAATGTAAAGGACTGGATTTTAGCGATGGGTTGAGGTTGCAGAGTTGGGATCCATAACCAGAGGTTGATGATGGGGATGGTCTTCCAAGGAGGGTCCTGATTCAGTTCCTTCCAGGGCAAGGGAGGGAGGCAGTGTGTAGATCAATTCTGGAACCAGATGTCTGGTTGTTCGGATGCAGGATTTGGGTTTGACCCTATGTGATTTGTAACGCCAGCTCCCATATATCAACCTTGAAGGTTTTTCTCTGTTACTTTCCGTGAAAGAGCGAGACATTCAAATTATTTATGTATAAGGCATTACTCTGTATGATAAAGAATGACTATGTTTATTCTAAGGATGCTGTGAAGAGTTTTTAATTGTCTAAGCCTTTACTGCAACCAAATGAACAAATGCAAGTGTTCCACACCTTCAGCATCATCACCCACTCCTGAGGACAACTGGAGAGTGGCCTCAGCAGTGTATGAGTGCGCCCAAGCCCCTTGGACACTTAGATCTTGGAGGATGCCCTGTGGTTGCACTTGCAGGCTCACAGGTGTAGAGGAGACAGTCTGGTCCCAAGAACCTCCTGCATCTGCCCTTTCACTAAAAACGTGGCCTCAGAAAATAGGTGAGGGTTAGTATAATTTCAGGCTGTAAGAGACGGCAACATAATACACCACTCCTGGGAGTGCCTGGAAGCAGTGGCCATATGGTACCTCTTCTTCTGTAGCATGGTCAGCGAAAGCCCAACTCACCGCTGACCTCGCGCCCCACAAGCGAAGGTTCTGAACTGTGCAGGAGAGCCAGGCTGCAGCATCTGTGCCCTACTGTGTTGAGTTTTCCTCTTAGCCCACACTGCTGGGTGGAAATGATGGACATTGCCGTTGACTCTTTGTAGCCAACCATGGTGTGGCTGTTTCCGTGTGGGCCCCTGTAGCTGCCAGGGTACCCCTGACTAAAGATGCCTGAGCTCTTGCCTGGGGTTGTGCTGTGTTTTGCATGATCTGATCCTGTTTCTTAATGCAGGTGCTCACTTTTTGGCTCGTTAGTACTTGATTAACCCACAGCAATGCCATTGCATGGGGGCTTTCTCATGCGCTATAACCCCTGCTGCTTACACTGTGGCTCAGGGACTCTGATAGTGATACCAATTAATGAAAATTCCTAGTTAGCACAACAAGAAGGCTCTTCCTAGTGGTGGCCACATTGCTACAGGCTTTGTGAAGGCAAGGCTTTTCAAATGGGCAGCCACAGACCTCTCTCTCCATTACAGTGGGTCCTGTGGAAGTCGAAGGAAAGGTCTTCCCAGGGGTCCGCTATTGTTTTACATCGACCCCACTGAGCAGGGCTTCAGGCATCTGCTGTGCGATGCTTTACATTAGCAAGAGGTAATAAGAGTTTATTCCATATCTCTCAGCCTTCTGAGATACGAATCAGAAGTCCATTCCCTAAAGCAAGGGCAAGCCCGAGGTCATTTCAGAGAGGAAGAAACAGAGAATGCAAAAGTTGAAGTGATTCAAGTTTGTTTTAGAAAGATCTTCCCATCTTAAAAGTCTCTCCTGGTAAAAAAAAACATTGTCTATTTTAGTCATGTGGTGCTCCTCACATGTTGCAGGTTTTTCCATCAAGTTTTCATGTATGATTGCCTGCCAGGCAGTTGGGTCCAGCGCCTTGGCAGATGGTGCAGGGTATGGTAGTGTCACTTGGATAAATGCAGGTTCCAGCATCAAACCTGCAGTTAGAGCCTGGGAGCAGAGACTCTATCATCCTGCCTTGGTTTTGAGCACGCAGTGCTTAACAAATACTAATAATGAGAAAAAAAAAAAAAAAGAAGACGAGCTTCAAAGAATCTCGATGTTCTGTCTGCTGTTGCCACAGCGAGTGGTTTTGTAGGACATTTAGAGTACCCCCTACAAATCAGTAGGTGCATTGTTAGAGCCTGGACCCCTGTGAGCACACCCATCACACTAGCACAAACAAATAGCCAGAGCACAGGCATACGTTTGTGTCCAATTCTGTTCATATGCTAGAGACTCAGAAGATGCAACAAATATGCTGGTAAAAGTGTTTGCACCGAGTCTTCTTGTACCACCATGCAGCTCCCCGTGACATGTAACACCTGATGGGCATGCTGGCTTCAATCTGATTTGGGGTGCATCCCACTGCAGCCCAGTGGTGCCCAGCAGATGATGGCTGAGGGAAAATGTTTTATCACCCCACTGCATCTAGAGCTGTAGTTTGACATGTGTCTGAGGAAACATAGTTGCTAGAAAAAGAAGTTCCCACCCTGTGTTTTCCTAGCTTCTTGCTGTTATCTATCGCCTGCTAAGAAACCCCTTTCAATGGCCATGCCAGTTTAGAAGCATGCAGGATGAATTCTCTGGGAGCCTGCAGTGCGCAGCTGGTGACCTCTGAGCTTTGGGAGTTCATGAGCGGCTCAGGTGCAGCTTCTGTGCCAGGTCTGTGCGGGACACCCAGGCTGTGCGGAGCATCCAGGTCTGTGCACAGCACCCAGGTCTGTGCGGGACACCCAGGTCTGTGCGGGACACCCAGGCTGTGCGGGACACCCAGGCTGTGTGGGGCACCCAGGTCTGTGCAGGGCACCCAGGTCTGTGCGGGACACCCAGGCTGCTCACAACACGAACAGAGGCTGTAGGAGCAGACGTCTCCTCTACAGCTTTTGGGCCCAGCTGGCTGCTTTGTTGTGCGCTATCTTTATCTTCCATCTCACTCAGTCTTTATTCATTCTATCCTTTTATTAAACTCTAACTGCCTCAAGCCAACTTTAGACTTTCAATGCCAGGGAGAATTTCAGTGCACACCTAAAAACTGTATTTCAGTAGCTACGGCGTGTACAAAACTCAGACATAAACATTTGTTGCCCTTAAAACTCCCAGTTGTTGGAGTCAATTTGTCTGTGCTATTGCTGATCAGTATTTCAGCCACCATTTTGGGATATGTAACAGAGCAAAGTGCTTGGAAGGAAACAGCAGGGGATCAATTGCAATGGGAACCGTGTGTGCTGGAGGAATAGTATTTACCTAAATGTGTCTATCACGTCTTCCCAAAGGATGCTGCCATTAGGAGAGAATGGATATGAAAATGTTGCCTCCATAGATAAAAGTTAGGAATATAATTTTTTTAAACACAAAGTTTAATATCCTTAGTTAATTCTATATTGTAATAACAGAGATAAAGCTACACCCATGAAGGATAATATAATGTACTCCAAAGATACAAGCCACAGTTTAATAAATGGCAACAGATGCCACATGATTCATGTTCAGTATGTTTGTGCAAGGGTTTACATGACTGGTGACTTCATGAAGGACTGAGGAGTGGAGCAAGGGGGACAGAGCCCAACAAAGAAAAAGCAACTCCTGGTACATCAGACAGGATTCAAGTAGTAATGAAAGTCATACCTGTATTCTTACATGACATCTTTTGCAAACTTTCTTGATGTTCTAAGCAGCATTCAGATAGATGAACTTTCAAACTGGTTTTGATCATTTGATAAAAACAGGAATTTATCACAGGCAGCTATAGGCCCAGATCACACATGTGGGTTAACATGTGTGTTACCCTCACAGCCCACACAAAGGTGGTGGTACGGCTGGGGAGCCCTTATTTCTATACCGTCAGAGGCAAAATAGTCCTACGCATAGCAGGAGGCCACATCTGAAAGGTGTAACCACAAGATCAGCCTGCCTTTGATTTGTAACCTCTCTTTTCATTTACCGTCAGTGATTTCTAGATTAGCAAGTGCTAAATACAATGTAGTAATAGCCTCCCGCAAAGAACCGAGGTTAAAGCTGTGCATTAAAAACACACTGCTTTAACGATATCGGATCATTCACGTGGTGCATCACACCTCCCAAATCCAAGTCTAGACAAGCCTTAAGAAAAGGCAAATCCCTACATTATGTTACATTTATCAGTATTTATCCTCAAACTCTGTCAAAATCAGTGGAAGTCGCTTGTGAACTTTTTGGCTGAAATCTGTTGCCCTACTTAGAACACTGGAAATTTAAGATCCAGCCTGAAAATGAAGTAAAACATCAGCAACCCTCCAAAGCTACAAAATAAACACCCAAATTTTCAACTTCTTCTATCTGTAAGTTGTGCCTCCCACATAGCGTCTTTAGCAATTGAATTGTTTTTCTCTACTGGGAAAGACCCTGCTTCAAATTCCCTCACTGCTTCACATGACAGATCAGAGAGTTCAGGCTTAGATTAAAAGCTTGATAATGAAACCTGGGGACATAAGTTAATCATCGCATTGGGTAGCCAGAGAGGTGGTTCATGGATGTCTTGGGGACACTGGTGTGCAAAGGAAGTTTTCTCAGATCTCAGAAAATGCCAAGAAACCTTTCAGCATTGCTGCTGTGTCTCATCCAGTGCTGTTCCCATTTGTTTAGCAAGGCAGTCGTGAGCTCCCACTCCTAATTAATCTCACCCTTTTTGTGTCTTCTAATTCTTTAAATACACAAGAAACTACTCATGTTCCCTCCCAGTGAAATTAATGCCATGGTTTGCATTTTTCAGGGCTTGACTATTTCACTTTGTCTAGCAAAACTATTGTTCCATGACGACTATCATCATCATTACCTCTAAAGCAAAGTAGCTCCACCAGCCTAAAACCACTTGTGCTCTAGAGTAGCATCAAATCCCAAAGTTTTATTAGCACAGCTAAAGGCAAGTTCAAAATGTACTCTGGAAATTACCTAATCATAGCAATTCGTTGGTTTATTCACTTGCTATATGGTAACAACAATTAAAGCCTCTACAAAGACCCTTATAAATCAGCATGGTATTCTTTGCTTCACCCAGAGAATCTTAGGTAGAAGCGTCTTCCAGGACAGAATAACTAACTTTTCCTTTAAAAACAAAAAAGTGATAGTGTTTAAGAACTACTTCTTATTAAATAGCTTTTATTCTATTTTAACCAAGTGCTTCATCTTTGAAAGAAATCAGCGATGTGTTATTTTAACAGTGCTTCTTCCATCTCACTAAGACAACACGAGAGCACAAGGATTAGGCTCTCACCCTCACCTTCTCTGTTTCCCTGCTGATAGCGGCTGTCATTCAGCGCTAATGGAAAAGCCCACGTGCACATGCCGGGCGATGCTGCCAGGGAAAGGGAGGACGTTCTGCACAGCCTCGCTGCGAAGGACCCTGCAGGGTGTCACCAAGGCTGTCAAGGGACCTGCCACCCGCAGGCAGGGAAAATGGAGACAGCGTCCCCCTTGTCACAGCCCCTCGCAGCATCACCCTGACACCACCCCACCATGGGACAAAGGCGGTGGCTGGGGCAGGAGCCAGTGGCTGGTGGCCCATGGCCAGTGCCAAGCTGTGCAGCAAGCTGGCAGTGGCTGCATCTGCCCATGGCGGGGCTGGAGGCACTGCATGGAGGGACACTGCCCACCCATCGCTGTCTCTGGAAGTATGAACAGAAGCAGAGCTCCAGCACCCACAGACCCAGACTGAGACCAGCCCCCTGCATTTTGACACCTTTCAGCCCATGGTCTGAAGCATTGCCATTCTAGGGCTGGATCTGTAGATGACTTGCTAAGAAGTGCAACAGCCAACGTGCACTGTAGCTTCTATTTTAAATACAGAGATCACAGATTCTTTGTTTGGAGCCATTGTTTAGCAAAGGAGCTTCAGTCCTGCCAGTCTGTAGATGAGCTATCTTGGGAAAGGGGAATTGTTCCCATGCCAGTAACCAAATCAAAGTCATACCTGCATCCTTAGAAGTGCAGTTTTACCTTGCCTGACCCTCCCATCCTCTGGAGGACCCTGAACTTGAGAGAATGGGCTTTGCACGTTCATGCACAGGAAAAGAATAGGGAGAACAAACAAAACACCCCACCCTCTTCCACTTATGTAAGATCAGAAAGAGTGTAGGCTAAGCCCGGAGGACTGGATTTATGGATTCAGAAGAACCTAGTTATTAAAATATTATGAAAGTTTTCCTCTCCTTTAAATGCATAAATATGCAGATGAAAGGAGCTATGTGAGCTGGCCATTGGCCATGCTGCTGCAGGCTCAGCTTAATTATCAGCTGCCAGCTCCGCTGCTTTTTAAGTGGTGAACATGATTAAAGATGCACAGACAATTGAAGAAAGTTAGATCGGTTCTTACAAGGCCTGCTTCTATTTTATAACCACATGGCAGCTTGGCCTTGAGACTGAATCTGCCCTTACAAGCTGAGGGAGAAAAGTTCTGCTGATCAGACATTTTCTTTTCAACCACAAGCTCCACGTACTCTTGAATTCATCAGTTTCATAGCAAGATATTTGCCAAGGCAAACTGCTTTCCTTTCCCCCTCTGAGAAAAAGAGGGCTCTGAAGAGGGAGAAAGGAGGCAGGTAGGACCTTGCCAGGTGAGAAAGGGCTCAAACACTGCACAAGTGTGGCCTGAATATTCGGACTTTCCCAACCAGAGAGGCGCTAACTTGTTTAAAAATGTGTTGTGAAAACAGCATTTTCTGGGGCTTCTCGTTTCCCTTGGGACAGGAAACATCATTGAGAAACCCAGATGGTCTCATGCATTTCAGGGAGAGCTGCAGTCCTGTGGGCAGGACAAAGAGCTGGGATTCCTCTTCCAGAGCTGCTGGGTTTCCAGACGAGTGTCATTGCCATTGCAGCCACAGCAGGGCCAAACAGCCTGGCAGAGTCTGTCCTTTTGTCATTGGTATTCGCTGGGGGACAGAGCCAGGCTTTGTGAAGTGACAGACCTGTCAAGTCTCACACGCTGGGTGTGAATCTCACACAGTGGGGTTTTTGCCTCAGTGCTTCCCGCAGCTATATCAGGGTCTTGTGCCTTCCTGGGGAGATCAGCACGATGGATGTGACTGCTGGGCTCTGCCCAGGAGCCACCGTCAAGCTGCACCATGCCTGGGGGCTTGAAAAGTGTCAGGCTTCTGAATGACTCGTTTTAACATTGTTTCACGGCTTTCCAGAAAAACATGTCTTTCCAAAAGACAAAAGATTTGGCCAGATTTTAGCTCCACCATGCAGTGTGGCAGAGCTGTCCCAATATGGTCCTAGGAGTGAGCTGATGTTTGCATAGCCACCCCAGCCCATCCCCAGACCAGCTGGAGTCCCTCTGTGCCTCAGCATCCCTTGACAAGCACAGCAGCTCCACGCCACCTCGACCTGCCTCCTCCGACCACCACTGGAGGAGGCTGTTTCTTAAGCTGAACAGGGAGCATTTTGCACTGGAAGGGTCTATCTTGCTGCAACCTAGTCAAGAAACTCTATTTCATGCATGTTCTCCTCTTGATTCAGCAGAACCCCATTTTCAGGTGGGATTTCACGTCTCCACCATGCTGTGCCCTGGGGAGCTGCCCCCTCTGCTGTGGAGCTGCAGTTCTCCACAACCACATGTCCACGGCCCCGTGCTGCAGCAGCGCCAGGCCACGGGCACACAGGATGCTCTGCCTGGCCACCTCTGCCACAGCAGTGACAGCTCGTCCAGCGCTTCGTGGGCAGCTACAGCAGAGGCAGCAGTTTTGTGTCTCTTTGGAGTCAACAGAGAGAGATAGGCCCTTTCTGGGGCAATGCACTTGACCTCTGTTAGATATCTCCTCCTGCATGGGATGGATTACACCCTCAGAGCACCTATAGAGGTAGCCCAAGGTGGCTGGTTCAGACACAGACATTTGAAATGAATCCTAGTCATGGAACGCAGTGCAAATACTCAGCCATGTAAGCTAAGACGTACAGGTGGTGCACTCCGTGTGCTGCTGGAAATGTGACTTTATCCTTCTGCTGAGCCGAGTTCTCCATGTCAGAGGCTAGGGAGAGGGGAGCCGGGCTGTCTCGGCGGCTCCCTGATTTATGTGCTAGGTACTCACAGCGTCACTTCATCCTTTGAAAAGGAGCAGTGCATGAATGAATGTAGCTCTGTCTTCCCAAGATTAGGGCCTCCTCCAGTTTCTTGCTGATTTAACCATCTTCCAATGGATAAACTGATGGGAGATAAAGCTGGAAGATAAACCTGATTATTACGTCTCATACCTGGGCAACCCCCATGGCCCCCTGCCCTGCTTTGCTGGCTTTGGGTTTTTAGCCTTCTTATGTCATATCGTATTTGTCAAGACACAAACCAGTCAAAAAAATGCAGCTCCCCTGTGCCAAATTTATGCCTCACGAAGCCTCACTATAATTTTGTGTTCCCCTCAAATGTTTCGTGTTTCACTGGCGAGGCTGCAGCACCGCTGTTGTTCCTGGATAACCAAGGATCCCTAAAGACCCAGTTTAAGATTACGGATTTGCTAAGGTGGAGATTTGCATTTTCCCCATTATGCTCACCCTGGGCTGCTTCCCAGATCACGTTCTCCCTTTTAAGAACAAACTAGTGTTGGGCACCAACTGCTCATTAAAAGCTATTTCAAAATATAATCTCTTTCACTATTTGACAAAATAAACCGGCCTCATCCTGGAGATTATTTTGTTGCAAAAGATAAGCAAAATGGGCCAGCTATCAGTGCTAATTATCCTATAAAGGCCATTCCATAGTGATCCAATATATACAGTCAGGCCACAGAAGCCTGTTTTTTCTAAAGTATTAATAATGCATAAGCATGCTGCTCTTTCTAGTCTCAGCCAGATGCCTCTGTATTAGAAGCCTACTCTCACTAATATATTCTCTGGTAGAGGAAAACAGGTTTAATCACATGCAGGGAACTGCAGGAATACTTATTTTTAAATAATTCTCTGTTTTCTTTTCTCAGCATTTGTTTGCATTTTAAAGT
Organism: Pampusana beccarii; assembly: GCA_013399365.1. NCBI lineage: Eukaryota > Metazoa > Chordata > Aves > Columbiformes > Columbidae > Pampusana > Pampusana beccarii. The sequence goes on from VWYH01011121.1 coordinate 1,107,731, forward strand.
GAGGGCAGGGATGGGAAGGGGCTGCCTGTCATCCTGCTGGCTCTGCCAGGGTTGCTCCTGAGGAACCGTACAGCCTGTGTTAGGACTTCTGAGAGGCTCTTTCCCCAACCACCTCCCCTGAAGTCAAATGTTATCTGTAGATTTGCATCTTAACCCTGCTATCAACTCACTATTTATCCACTCTCCAGCCGTATAATAGCTTTTCTTTTGGGCTAGTGAGCTGTTAAGTGGATTGGTTCAGTGTCCGGAGGCAGGGGCAGGAGGGGAATATATATGTGATTACGTTTACAAGCGCAGTTCACATACCCTTTTAAAAACCTCCGTTTTTATCAGTAAAGAAATAAAGTAATTAAATCGGAGAGTGAGAACAAATACGAGCGCCTGATTCTTGGCTCTGCCAAGCCAAAGCAGCCTCTCATCGCTGCCAAAAGGGTCTCACAATACCTCTGCCTGCCCCAAGTTTCTGTCAGGTACCTTGAGCTCCTGCTACCTGGAAAACCGATTTCAGTCCCTAAAATGGCAGAAAACTTTCCGAGCAAATAAATGAAAATAAGTATCTGAGGTTATCAAGAAAAAGCTGTCTGGAAAAGTGCCGGAGGAGGGGGGAGGTTGCTGAGGAGTTAGCATGTATTAGCAAACAGGGGCTGGAGAAGGACAATAGGACATGGAAAGGGCAGGAGGAAGGGCAGAGCTGCAGCGGGGGTGGCTCAGGGCACCATGGTACAGGACCATTGCCTATGTGGTGTCATGCTCTACCGAAGCAAATACGAATCTGTGTTTCTGGAAAAGCTTTCCCACCACTTCCCTTGCACCATCCTCTACTGCGGGGCTGCTTCACAGCCAGCTAGATCAACAGGCATCAGAGGACCAGACACTAAAATGGAAAATATATTAGCATTAAGTCAGGGAAGCTCCCTGTTGTGGCGCATGTGGTTGCATGAGTGTGGTCAGGAGGCCAGGGAGGCAGTGAGAACATGGCTAAGAACCAGGGAGCTCCACGAAACCCGCTTTTCTGTCAGTCACCAGTGCTGACTGAGGCTGATTCACATTAAGAAACTTCTCTCTGACTCTGGGCCCTCCCATCCTGAGGCTCCTGTGCTTACAGGTGCTTCTGAACTATATTTAGTGGGACTTTAACACAGAGTCACAGATCACAGAATGGTTGAGGTTGGAAGGGAGCTCTGGAGGTCACCTCCCTGCTCACACAAAGCCACCAACAGCCAGTTGCACTGGACTGTGTCTAGATGATTTTTGAGTATCTCCAAGGAGACAGACTCCACAGCCTTGCCAGACACATATTTACAAACGCAATATGAACAACACAAGTGCACACACAAGCTCTCTTCCACAAGAAATTTCAGGGACAACCCCAAATTTGAATGTGTGGGATACTCCATTTCATCACAATGCCTGGGCTCCTGTCTAGTTGTCCCTTTATATGATAGGGCAACAGAGCCTGCTCTGCCGTATTATTTTAAAATTACTTTGGTCTATGTTAGCATGGTCCCCTTCTCCCCAAATGAAGATACCTCCTCCATGCTTTGAAAAGCAATCTCATCTCCCTGACCCTGCAGTGAGCCAGCACAGGAGCTTACATAGCATAAAGCAATTCTCTGTTTTTCCAGGTCAGTATTCTGCCAGTTTAGCTTCCTGACCTGACTTACACCACGGTCAGATAAGCACCAGTGCCAGCAGCCAGGTGTAACGCCCAGTCAGGGATGTGTAACCACAGCTTATGCTATTTGTGTGACTACTAGTAAAGCTCTCAGCCTCTGAAAACCCCAAATCACTAGATATAATACTGCACAAAGGGATTCCACAGACCCATTAACTTGTATTCTGAAATAATAGTGAGGAAGGCAAGAATGATGGAAGTGCCAAGTATTTTGCACCAGCCCAGCTATAAGAGGTTGCACGTATCTTTCCTGTATTGACTTATGGCCTGGTTACTGATGGCAACAATCTGCTCTCTCACAACAGCAGCAAAGGCAGACACCATTCCTCAGCTTCCCCAGCTGTGCAGGGGCTCTGCCAGGCCGAGGTGATGGCTGTTGTGGAAAGGGCTGTCTCATGCTGTCCTTGATGAGATCCTGGAGGAGAACCCATGTGCCCTTGGATGCTTCATTCACTGACTATTTAATTGCTACACGTTGCCCAGAGCTTTCTTTTGAAGAAGAGCTGTGTTCTCCACAAGTTCTTGTGCTTGGTGGAAAGAGTCAGGCATACGGCTTGTATGATCACAAGCCTCCTCTGCACTTTTTCCACCCCTTGGTCACCTCTGCTGGTGGGCAGCCTTATCACCATGAGGGTCCTTCCAAAAGGTGGTCCAACAGCTGAGGATGGCTAAGGCTCCCCAGAGAACTGGAGTGCTCAAAGTAACTCACAAGAGGTTTCATTTCCTTGCAAGACATTTGCAGGTTGGATCTGTGTGACATACAGTAAATTTTAATAGGATAAATGCATGACAGGTGTAAATCATTTTGATCACTCAGCCTCTTGGCAGAGATTAATTCTTCTCATCTGAGGCAGCACAAGAGAATCCACAGCCATGACTCAAGCCCACAGCTAAAAATTGTGAGGGAAATATTCTGAGGTTTAAGCAGACACAAGTCCAGGTCCTTCTAGTATTTTCTGAAACAGAAAAGAAGAAAAAAAAGCAGGACTAGATCCCTGTGTGGTGCCAGCACAGCTGTAAACTGTGCACCAGCTGAGACCTGGCTGGTAAGTGAACAGCACCTCAAAGAAGTTCTAAAACTGAAAATAGTGCTCTCCACACATGAGAGAAATGAGTGTTGGCTATGCATATATGGCAAAAAGGCACTGGGCTTCAGGAAGAAATTGCCTTGTGTGCCCTCTTTCACAGCCCGCTTTGTGGTAATGGCACCAGGGTTCCTTTCAGTGATGAAGAAAAACTTTAAAGTTCCCTCCGCGTTAACAAAGGACACCTTTTAAGATCACTTCCAAGAAGACTTGCGGGAATTTCCAAGCTCTCCTTCTGGCACAGCTGGCAGAGGCGATCACTTTAAGTGGCATCTCTGTGGGTTCCCCTCCTCGTCCGGCTGCTCAGCCCCACCTTGGCGGAGCTGGATGAAGCTGCGCTGGCTCCGTGCTCAGCTGTTGTCTACACAAGGAAAACAGCGCCTGCTATGCACTGATTTTTTTTTTTTTTTAAGCTGATTTAATTAAACTGATACCGATCTTGCTAATGTAAACACAAAACACGAAAAAAGTGTATCTCTGCTTTAAATCCTGAGTAACACTGCGAAAGGATGGTAAACAGAAGGTTGAAGGGAGTTGGCGTGTGTGTTTAACTTGGGAGGTTGCATTCAGTGTTTGATTTAAAGGTAGCAAAGTAAGCTGCTGCCTGGCATTGCCAGGAAGTAAGACAGCAAAAAAGGCAAATTTGCAGCTGCAAAACTGTCATTATTTCTGTTAAAACTGGCAAAAATTAAATTCTCAGTGGATTTCAGTGTGAAATTAGAAAATTACCTGGGAAAGGTGAGAGAAGACAATGGTACCTGTGCTGGTTTAACTGTATTTATCCTCAGCCTGTGGAGCACGGGTAAGGTGGCACAGGAGGAAGCCTGAGGAGGAAGAGCTGCTGTGGAGCAGGAGCTGGGTGGGAGGAGGTGGGAAAGGAAGGGACGGGGCAGCACTGGTGATGCTCTGGGGAGAAGTTGGGCTGCCTGAGCTCAGGGGCTGGTGTACTGCTGGCTGGAAGGATGTGGTGGGAATTGCTGCTGGACGTCCACCACAGGCTGGTCAGACTCACAGAAAAGCTTCTCAGCCTTGGGTGCTGGTCTACATGAATATTTCAGGTATGTGAAGTTCCTCTTTGAAGCCTCCCTGAGACCATGGACACTACACTGAAAACTGCATATGCAGAAGTGGAAAGCAGATACTCGCTGACTCTGCTGCACTCTCTGGAATGAGGTATTGTGGGAAGCAACCACATCTTGTTCCTCAAAGACCATCTGCTGTGCTGTCCGGACAGGCTCCTCATGCCTCATATGGAAGTTTAATTAATTGATCAGATGTGCCAAGGAATGGGAGAGGCCATGGGACAGGCTTCCCTGCTAGTGCTGGGAAGGATAGATTATGTGGGCTGTGCCGCTGGTGTGGAAGTTGGAGGAGAATACAGCATGGGTTGAATCTGTTTGGTCAACAGATTTCCTTGCCATCCATCAAAGTGAACTACCTCGTAGTATTCATTACATCTTCAGGTGCTGAAGCTATGCTGACATTGGGTTTGCTGCACACCGTGGCTCTGGTGCAACTCCAGATGGGGAAGGGGATGCTCCAAGGGGGCAGCACTGCAGGCTCCCAGTGCTTAACAGCTCCTTCCTTCTGCTGCTGAGAGCGGTGCCAGCACGGTCCATTGCCTGGCCATGTTATTAAGGCCTGAGGTGTAACTACAATGTTTATCTCATCAAGATAAGCCTCATCCAATTCAGCAGACAGTAGTGCTTCTTATCCTTACTTTTTGGTCAGATCTGGCAGATACAGCTGACACATTGCTATCATTCTGTGACGTACCGCTATGAAATCCAGAATCAGAAATGGGTTGCTGCATAGTCCAATCAAGAAGAAACAGGGCGAGTTTGGGACACTTTCTTTTATCATTATAGCAAGTGGAATCCTAGGAACTGCAAATTCACTAGTGAAAATAATCCCAAACTGAGGCAGCATCCTACCATCACCCACTGAGTTCGTAGCAGAGCTATAATAGATACAAAACACTAAATGCCTGAAGGTATTTTTGCTGGTGTTTCTCAGGCTGACAGTGAAAAGGGTTTATTAACTTCAGCACAGAGCAGCTCCAACAGTGGCTGCTCAGCTTCTGACTTTGAGCCACTTTGTACCCTTTCAGCTTAGGTGTAACCCCTGTGGCACAGAGAAAACAAATCTGTCTATGAAAGACTGGACAGACACAACAGATTTTTGGTCTTACTCTTTATCCGTTAATTTATGCTTTATCCCCGTTGCAGGTGTGGTGTTCAGAAGACCCTGATATTGTTGGTAAAATAACACTTGAATATGTACTGTTGTAACTGGTTATGATAGAGGGGAATCATACCTTATCTTGCAATAAAATATGAAGCCAGCATACATACCGGGGAAGTCATATGCTTACTTAAAGTCTAAGCTGTAGCAGATCAGAGAAGCCATACAATTAAATGATTTCACTCTTTACACCTTCCGTTTAGCAATCAGTGAAAGTTCTCCCTCCAGGGAAAAGCTAGATGAGGGGGGAGAACTCAGCCCATTGTTTTGCCTGAAGTGCCAAAAAGAAATACATCATGATTTATATGCTAATGAGCAATTCTCGTTAGGCAATGCATTCTGCAAGGTGTTGCAATGGGGGACTGGGAGGTTGATCCATCAGAGGAAATTAATTCATCATCAAAGCGAGACAAGGAGCTCCCTGGTGAGAGCTGTAAATAGGGTATCGGGAGAGTGACAGAGTGGTGGGTGGCACGTCCCCCTGTTAGTGCTCCCATTGACAGCCCTGCCACCGGCTGCTCTCAGGCTCCAGCTCATGCACATTATTTATAGAGCATTTCACATTCCTGGTCGGTATCCAGTCAATGTTGGTTTCAATTAAAATAAATGCTTATTGATTGAGAGGAGATGGGCCAGCTGATTAGCTCCTTGGGAAGGGGAGCACGCTTGGCAGAGGGCAGGCTGGGCTCCTCGCAGAGGCAGGAGTGTGTGGGGCTCTGAAAATCTGTCATGGAGGAGAAGTCTTCTAGATTAAATCAATTAATCGAAGAATCCATCTAATAAAGATAAATGGCTAACTTCGTTAGGGATTTAATGATAGCCCTGATAAAAACCCCAGTGGGAGCCCTATTGACTTCAGCAAGCTTCCGATCCAGCCCAATATTTGCCTTCAAGCAAGTGGTTCCCAGCCTTTGTTTCGGCCACTGAAAGATGTGTGTATGACCAGGCAGTAATCAGAGCAGACACACTACGGCTGTGCTTGAGCTCTAGATGGGAAACTGTAGATGGAAACCACGCATCTAGAAATGTCTGCCAAAAAAAAAGATGAATATCTTTATTTACATTAACAAGGAAAATTTTTTTTAGATACTATGGAGAAGAATCTTAGCAGGGTAAGTGCTTCAGGGGCATGAAATCACAGCACATTTTCCCTTCCCCAGTCCTGCATGCGTTATCACGAACACAGCAAGATCTAGACACCGTGATTGACTTGGCTGCATGTTTGGACATTTGCAACATTTAACTCGCTAATAGTCTCATGCCATGTATGACAGACACCGCTGATCTGATTACACACACTCCTCTTGCTCGCAATAATAGTGGCGGGGTGCCTGCATTTATTCAAATTATTTACACATGATTAAGCTGTTAGGGTCTTCACCAGCGTGCTACCACGGTTCTGGGATCTGAGGGGTCGCACCGGGGTGGTGACCGCCCTGCCCGGCGGGGCGGCCCCGGCCATCCCCTCCTCCCCTGCCGCCCTGCCTGGGGGCGGCCCCGGGGATGGGGGCGCAGCCGCAGCTCGCGGGGGGGCGCCTCGGCTTCCCGTGAGGAGTCGCTGGGGGAAGAAGCGCTCTGCTGCCTGCTGCAGCGTTCCCCTCCTGTGGCCGCGATCGGCCGGTGCAGGCAGAGCCCTGAGCAGGGCAGGCAGGGGGTGCAGGCAGGGGATGCGGGCAGGGTAGCTGGGGGTAGCACAGGAGGCTGGTCTGTGCCCAAGGGCAGTATAGGGGCTGTATGTGAAGGAGGGCAGAGGCAGAGCTGGGGGATCCTGCCCTGGAGGTGGAGGAGAGGGGTGGGAGATGGAGGGAGGGAGACGGGGTGCTGGGGGTGCAGAAGAGAGGGGTGCACTGAGGAAAGAGAGCACTGCGAGGCAATGGACAGAAGGCCAGTTATATTTCTGAACATGAGTTTTGTTTATTTTTTATTTCTTTTGTATTTCCTTCTGTTATTTGAAGAGTGCATCTCCCTTTGGGTTCATAGCCGGTCTGTACTTGGACCAATGCTGTGATCTGCAGGCCAAGGCAGAGATGCCATAGGGGCTGAGCTGTGGGCTGCAAAACCTCCACCCTCTCCCTGATGAGACCTTCCCCCTTGTAGGGACAGTGTGACCTTGCCAAGCACAAAAAGCAAGCACTCAGTGGGATCAAAAGCAAAAGACTTCATCACGAGTCTCTAATACCGATGAATCCACAGGAACAGCAATTCTGTAAATGATTAATGAATCCGTTCATTATTCATGCCTCTGTCAGGTGCTGCCAAAGAAAGTCCCATTGCAATCTGCCGTTGCCTGCGTGCTGCCTCGCCAGAGCTGCTACACGTGCAGCTGCTTGTGGGATGCGGTTTCTGTGCAGTTTTGCTTTGCGAAATGCCAGATGGAACATCAGTGGCACAAATGTGCTGCTGAGTCACCACTGCCTTTTAATGTATTTGTTTGGTTTTGTTTGTATTAGTTTTTTTTGTTTTGTTTGTTTTTTGCCGTGGGCCATTAGTGGATAGGTGTTAAGGTGTAACAGTCAGGAGATTCAGCATCAGTGGCTTGTGTTGTAGGTCATGCAGCATGTTACGCAGGAGGATAGCCTGAAGGATGATAATGATGTTTTCTAGTGGTTAAAATTTAACAAAGGTCTCATCTACCATTCTGTCTGTGGCCAGCAATAAGGAAGGTAGTTCCCTTGGAGTCAACAAACAGAGGAGCAGGAGTCAAACCATATGAGCTGGACTTTCCCTTAGTCCCAGGATTTTCACATCTGGCCTAAGCCTCTGGAGATGAGGCTGGGATGCTCTGCCCAGCAGGGACATTCACAGCTGACCTCCACGGCTCTTGTACCCTGCAGCTGGAGCTCTAATTACCCGCATCATTATCTCAGCCTGCCCTGCTGGAAATGTCATCAAGGAGTACAGGGATGCGCTAGTAACGCTCCTTCTGATGTAGGACAATGTAATTATTATTGCCATCAGAGAAGGGAATGACTAATAAGGACCTTCAGAGACCGTTTCATTCATCCTTTGCTCCATGGCTTCAAAGACAACTTTAAAAGGCATAATTAAGTAGCTCAAGTGCTAAAACTGCCTTGGCTCTTTTAGTTAATTTCTTTCCAATATCGAGACATAAAGTGGACAATAATTTCCCAGCAGGCCAACATCTTCAGCCTTAATGAGCTAATGGAGCTTACATCTGTCTGCTCTCTAGTTTTGTTTTTGCTGTGTATTTCTACCTGTTGTTCACTTTTTTCCTCACTGATTCCAGTGATATTGCCCAGAAGAGACAACAAACCCATTTTCATCTCACACCCACAGCAAAATGCTGGGTTTTGATGACCATCTGCATGAACAATGAGCCTAATTTGGCAAAAGACTTGACCGAGCTAGTGCATTTATCACTCAGCACTGGCTTTTTCACCAGTTTGGTAGATCATGGGATGTTTTTCAGTCTTTCTGGGCCTGCAGAGGGAAAAGCTGGATGTTAGCACTGGTGATTATGGCAATTGCTCCCCTGTTACCTTAACCAACCATCCCTGATGTGACCCCACAACCTGACACTGTTAACACAGGCATACATGGGTACCTTTGCTTAAAGTATTCTACTTACAACATTTCGATACAGTTGAGAGTTGTTGGATGGGGTTTTGTTGTTTTGTTTGTTTGTGGTGGTGTTGTTTTTTCTGGTTTGTTTGTTTTGTTTTCCTGTGAGGATGACTAAAATACGGAGAAGCCCTATGTAATATATCCATCCTTGCCTCTGTTAATGGGGAATAAATGGTTGCAGCTCATCCCTGCTTCTTCTAGTGTATATCACAGAATCACAGAATCACAGAATGTTAGGGATTGGAAGGGACCTCGAAAGATCATCTAGTCCAATCCCCCTGCCGAAGCAGGACACCTAGGTGAGGTTACACAGGAAGGTGTCCAGGCGGGTTTTGAATGTCTCCAGAGAAGGAGATTCCACGACCTCTCTGGGCAGCCTGTTCCAGTGTCTGTTACCCTCACTGAGAAGAAGTTTCTTCC
>VWYH01011121.1:1117640-1141362 GCA_013399365.1 Pampusana beccarii
GCCTTGAGATGGCACCAAGAATAAGGTGTTCCATCAGTTTCCCAGGGATTGAGGTGAGGCTGACCGGTCTATAGTTACCCAGGTCCTCCTTCTTACCCTTTTTGAAGACTGGAGTGACATTTGCTTTCCTCCAGTCCTCAGGCACCTCTCCCGTTTCCCAAGACTTGGCAAAGATGATGGAGATATGTCCTTCTGCTACTCCCTGTAATATCATTGCCAAATTTTTAAAACCGTGCATGAACCTAAGACACAGCCAGGCCCCTAATTCTCATGGAATTAAATGCTTTCTAGTATGAATTTTAAAATCTGATGCTCTTTTCTGTTAAAGCAAATCTATCTGCTTTAGGCTATTTCTTCAGTAAAATGCCTTAAAATGAGTTATTGTAAAATAATTCTGGAAGGTTAAAAAAAAATGTTTAAATAAACCCACAGATGGTGTTCTGACCATTTTGGATGTAAGTCAGCTTCCAAAAATAGCAAAGCAGGTGTCTGGAATTCCTTTATACCTGCATGTGTCAAGGGAGGCTGTTAAAATTACTAGAGTAATACCAACATAAAGGAGGTATAAGGAATTTGATTAGTTTTATTACTTCCCCCAGTGCTACTGAGAGATAACAGTATGTTTGCAGGAGATGCTGCAAGACGCTTTCAGGCACATAAAGACTTCATCAAATGTAATACTGAATATGGGGCAAATCTAATGGGCTTCCTAAATGATTAACTACCCATCCTCTTTCCCACACTGAAGACTAATTAGCAACAGCAGACTTTTTTGTACGGTAGTCAAAACTAGGCCAGACGTTTTGATCTGAGGCGTAAACCCAACCTTTCTGCTCCGCAGCTTTGGATAAGTGAGCCGTGCTGCTGTGAGATCTTACATCCCGGCTTTTTGCCTGGGTCCTCCATCACACGACACCAGCCCTGGTTTAACGCGGGCAGCTGCCATGTCTGTTCCTTGGCACCGTGATGCACAGCCCAGCGGCAGCACCGTCGGCGGGTGCAGCATCGGTCACACCGGTGGAGTTTCTGCTGGGTGAGGTTTGTGCAGCCCAGGCAGCCGCTTCAGCCAGGATGGAGCTTTGTGCTATGGGCTGCGTTTGAAATCTGCCTTGACAAATGACATTTTTAGATGGGAGCTTTCTGAGTTGCCCAGAAGAAAAGCTCGTATCTGTGCAAAATAATAACACTTAGTAATAACAGAACGAGACTTTGCTGCTCTTGGTGATCTGTTACCACCTGGCTACAAAAAACTCTTTAAAAGTGAATTTAGACAGACACTCATACAATTTTCTCCACTTAATTAATATTTATACGATCATTACATTTGATTTTGATTAAACCCCCCTGTATTCATTACTTAATTCTTTACAGACAGTCAAATTCTATTTATGCTTTGTGGTGAAACTGCTAAAAAGATAGGTGCAATTCGCAGAAGCACAAGAAATCCATATGTATCCTTCATTTAAACTCAGTACAGTCATCGCTATGATCGGTTTATGGGCAAGATAGGGAATGTAGGTTAGAGATGGGTGTACCTGCACCAGTTACTGAAATGCTTTTCAGTAGATCTAGTAAGATGATAATATCGCTATCTGGAAAAAAAGAGAAAGAGAAAAGGAAAAGGAAAAGGAAAAAAGAGCAGGTATATTTATAAACTACTGCATGAAGAAAAGGTAAATAAATTACAACCATGAAAGTAGAACTGCAGAGAATTCGAGTATATGTGCCTTTGGCTCGCATATATGTATGCCTGTGTATGTTATATACATAGTATATGGATTATATATGTGTGTTATGTACATATGATAAACATGATGTAACGCTAAAGTAGCAAAAGGTGTAATTTCTGTAAGCCGCATGTTCAGCTGTTCGGAAGAATGTGCTAGCAACTCCATCCTCTTCCAGGAGAGGGCAGTCGTATATATCCACAGGGCTTATAACCGGTTTATGAACTCCGAGGGTGGATGAGGAAGCGGGTCAACTAAAAATTCCGAACATTCGTTTCTTCTTTCATAGCTTTACTGATTCCAGTGCTGCTGTCAGACTAAAACATGACCCTGAGCTTTCTGAACCATCAGTCTGCGGTCAAAAATACTCTTCCTAATGCTACAGTCGAAGTTTTCACAGAGCTCCTGAACGAAGTTTCGTTAAGCAGATGGCAGTTATTAAAGCACTGTATAAAGCTCAATATAAATGCCGTAGAGCAGGTGGTCAGTGGACATTTCTCCTTAGCGTTGGTTCTTTGGGAAGGCTTGTGCTCATGGAAGAAGGACCGTCAGCAGTCAGTAATAGTCCAAACAGCAGCTACACCACTAGGAATCATCTGAAAGGTGCTATTAGTCTCTTTTGTTATGCTAATAGCAGGTGGAAGTATTAATTGCAAACCTGTTCAGTCGAGTGCTTTGAGCCAAGCAGGCATGTAACACAGCTGAGAAGCTTTGTGTTTTATTTTAATTAACTCAACAAGAAAGGCAATTGAAATTAAATGTTTTCAGTTGTGTTCGCCAGTGCTAATCAGCAGCTCGTTATCTTTAATCACACCGGCATTGCTGTTCTTTTCCAGCGCTGTGACAGAGGGACGGAGCAGGACTGAGCAGGGGTGCGGGGCGGTGGAGGCTGCGGGTGGGGCGAGCGCAGCAAGGCGAGGGTGAGCTGGGAGAAACCCAGTGCCCACCTGGAGAGGGCTGAGCCCTGTCACCAGGTACACAGCCGCCATCGCTGGAACCCACTGGACAAACAGATCCAGCTGCTGTCCTGTGCTGCAGGGACGTTTGGTGCACAGTGAATGTGCTCCAGAAGTTCGTGTGGGGCTGTGCTGCCCCCAGGAAGGTGCGTCCTGGCCCTCTCTCACCCACTTCATCCTTGCAAAGCTTTGGTGACTTCGTGGGTGATGTTGCACTCTCAGAGGTGTTCAGATCCCAATGCATTGTTGCAAAATTATAACTCACCTTCCTGAGGGACAGTCAAGGCAAAATGACCTGGTTTGGCTGGGTGTCCTCTCCACATCCCTCCAGGCCTGCAGTGTGCATCATGCTTTGGGGTATGAGCACCTCTGGTCTGCCCAGAAGCAGACCCAGCACCTAGATCACTCAACAGTGCCAACCCCAGGGAGGTGATGGCAGTGCTGGGTGTCTCTTGAGGCTCTAGCCCAGGCCCAGGGGCCTTTTTCCCTCTGTGGACCATGTAAGGGACCTCCATGCCTCTCCAGCTGCAAGGCCAGCATCCCTGGGCTGACCAGAGCCAGCAGCCACTTATCTATAAAAATGTGTGAGACTTTGAGTCCTGAAGAAAATATTTATAGTTTGCAACTGCCTCTAGTTCATTATCATCACCTTCCTTTCTTGCCAGCAGGAGGTGCCTAACCAGGAGAATGACAACTCTGTTAGTTCTTGCAGCTTTTGGGTACCGAGCCCAAATATCTTCTTCTATCTTGAAATCATGGGTTTCTGTTGTCTTTCTTCTCTGTCCTCTTCGTGATACCCCTATGTTCAGTATTGATATGTCTGTCTCCTTTATGTGTTCTTCATCACTGATTTAATAACCTGTGCCACCTCACCATAGAGTTGTACTAGTGCCCTTGTTCATATTGGAGTCATATTTGAGTCATATTGGAAACATCAAGTGTCTATATGAGTCTCAGAATTTCAAAGTTTGAAGGTTTCCTTCATTCTTGTGTATTGCCAATCTTGCAACATTTAATACTGATAAATTCAATGATGTCGCTCATAAAAGGAGCATTTCTAGGGCTGTAGGTATAAGCACAAAGCAGTATTTTGTAGTATTATATATAGAGAGAGATGTAGGTAGTGGATAACAAGCTGTAGATAAATTACCCCAAATAATGAAATCTGTGTTTGGAAGATCCAAAAGCCAAATTAAACCCAGATGCAATCTAGAAACAGAGCCAGACAAAACCCCAACTTCTGGCTGTGGTTTTATAAAAATCTCATCCAATAGATTGAGTTTGCAGAGCCATCCCACCTCTGAGATTTTATATATCTGAATCACTGATAAGAAGAGCCAGAAGTGTTAGCTGGTGCCAGATTCCAGATGTAATAATTCAGTATAGAGCAAATGCAGATGATCGGCAGAGTAAACCTCAGAGTCAGAACACCAAAGATGGAATTCTATTTTGGGGTTTTAAAAGCCTGCTTTTGGGTTTTACAAGGTCTGTAACCAAGCTGTCAGCATTACGCACTGTTGGGTATTGGCCTGGTACTCTGAGAGCTGATGGCCAAGCTCCCACAGACCTCAGTGCCACAGGAGCAGGCGCTGTGCGGCTGTCCGGACCCTGGACCAACAGGACCAGAGTCTGTGCACACAGTCTGTGCTGAGCCTGGAAATGGTCCCTGCCACCATGGCATGTGTCTCTGCCACCATGGCACATGTCCTTGTGGATGGCTGCTGGGTAACGCCGCAGAAATGCATCTCCTCTCCAACAGAGAAATGGAGCTCAGCAGCCTCAGCATTCACTTGCTACAGAGCCCAAGGAAGGATTGAAACCTAAATTCTTTCCTGCTCATAGCCTAAAATCCGTGTATCAGTGCCTGAAAGCCTTTGAGGTCTAGTGGTTCATATCACCTCAGTTCTTCCTGGAGTTAATGTCTGTGCATCTCCATCTACTGCATCATCTCCATCTACTGCAAACTGATTTGCTTTGTGATGGATTCAGTACACATTGTATGAGCATGTGTTACATCAGGCAGACCTTGTATAAAGGTTACCAATTTTTTTCCCCCCCCTTTTTTTTTTCCATTTGAATTGGCTAGAAGAAATACAGCTCATCGAGCATTTAGTAGGTACAGAAGCCAAATTGCTTTATTGCTCCTCATATTTTCAGAGAGTCTGTGCAACCTTTTTATAAAGATGAAGGTAAATGAACACTATCACTATGAGAAGGAGAGCGGTAAATAACCACCAGAAATACTCATTGCGGGTGACAAGGGCTCAAGAGCTAACAACTAGCCTCATGTGTTAGAACATCAGCCTCAACCGGAACACCCATGTTCGGATGCATGTGATATATTTCAGGTTTTCTGGGCATCCTGGACATGTAATGCTATGGGTCAAGTTCATTCCTGGCGTAAGTTCAGCGAAATCAAATCACCTGCCTTTGGGTTACTGGTGCTGCACCAGTGACTAATTTGGCCCATGGTGCTTAAGTCTGATCATATTCAGTTTGGATTAGCATTGCTTATTTCACACAGCAGGTAACCTTTACGAACAGAAGTTTTCTCTTCACCTCCTGCTGTGTGTGTCCCAGCACATCTTCTTCCATCTTTGAAAAATTATTCTCTTTAGTCCTATTGTATCTAAGGGAAGTATTTATCAACGGAGAGAGAAACATGGATTAGCCCCACATCTGCTCGCCCCTCCACTGTGGAGTGGGATGAAGCAGAGGAGTTTTGCCAAGGGAACTAGTAGCAGTGAGTGCTGTTGATGTAGATAGAAGTAAAATGTCTGCCCTGAGGACAGCTTGTCAAATGAAGCTTCCTATGCCATTAATTACAGTTCCAAGGTGCAGATGAAATATGTATGTGATAGAAGAAGTTTGCTTTTTAATGTATTTTTCGAGTGATTTTTTTAAAGAGACAGCATCAAGCCAAGTCTTTAGCCCATAAATAGAGGGTTTGCTCATAGACTCTTGTCATTTCGCTGCCAAAACACTGATGTACACCTGCTCTGGTTACATCTCCAAATTTTTTCCTGGGGAACCTATGGGAAGGACCCTGACAGACTCTCTGTGGCCACCTTAGATCTCACATCAATATCTAGAATGTGAAAGCAGTCCCAGCGTCATTTTATTTGTTAGGGAATTACAATTTAAATGGAAATCCAAACAAAATCTAAAAAGCCTAATGTGAATAATTATAGTTCAGTTCTATTTAGTATTTTTGTATTTAATATCAAAAGTGTAACAAGACCTTCAATGAAAACAAACCACAAATATTACTAATTATAGAAGTACACCGAGATCTCGGCCAGGGGATGAGATCCGGTATGTAAACATGCTGTATAAACCAGCTCCTGCCCCGGACAGGTTACAAAGGGAAACTTTGCTATCTACACAGGGAAACTGAGGTAGGGAGAAATTTAATCTTTTGATTAGTGTCACAGAGGTGATCCCCGGCAGAGCCAGGAACTAAACTTAGCCTGCTGATTCCCGACGGCAGCAGCCCTTTCTCTGGGACAGGCTGCATTCCTCCCCTGAATACCGCCGGGTAATAAATAGCAGTGAGTGGGGGAAAGGGAAAGGAGAGCTGGGGGCTCTCCGCTGAGGTTGGCGCTGACCTGGCAAAGCGGTGGAACAGCCGGGGAAAGCTGTGCCTCCCACCTCTGAGCAGCGCAAGGGGTGGGCAGTGGAGGCAGGAAGGTCAGGGAGGAAGGTGAAGGTGATGATGGCTACTTCCAGAAACAGAGGGACATGTTTTCAGCTTCCTCCAGAGAGGGCTGAGCCCTACAGGGACAGATTTGAGGCCAAGTTGTGTGCAGGGAGCTGGTGGGCAGGCTGCCTGCCGGGTTAGGACCAGCCCCTGCACCCTTGCTGCACTGACATTGTCATTTTTTAATCCTCCCTATTCTAGCTGCAGCAACACATTTTGCCCTGAGTTATCTATAGCATCCCCACCACATCGCAGCATCCTCCCAGCGCCTCTCCAGCAGCCCCGCTGCAGTAGCACTTCACAGCCCAGCTTCCACTTTCCAATTCCCACTTTCCTCCTATGTCCCCATAGCCCTGCCCGTGGCACTGGCAGCGATGGAGATGGCACACAACGGGCCAGCTTTGGGGCTCTGTGTGTGCTTCACGGCCAGCCTGGCCACACACACTGGCTGTAGTTCTCAGTGTCATCCTGCCTCAAGTCAGGCAGCCTTTATCTAGCCCTATCTCCCCTTTAACAGAGTCCCAAATGTTTTCTGGAAACTGCAGGAAATTCAGCACCTTTTGGACCTTGTCATTGCTTGGGACTGGCTGGTGGACTGAGTATTTATTACTGAAGGGACTGTGCAAATCTTGTTTTTGAGGAAACAGCAATGAAAAGGAACATCAAATTGCCAAGGAAGCAGTGGGCCAAATTCTGCCTGTGGATGGGTGGGTGGGAGCCTTGGTTATTTCAGTGCTGGCAGTGTGTGCCTTTGCAAGGGCTCACTTTAATCCAGGGAGCCTCACAGAAGAAGGGAGACCTCAGGAAGGGAGGACCAGCGGTGAAGGTGTGTCTGGCCAGGCTGTGCCCACGGGGAAGAGCGGGGAAAGGAGCCATAACATTTTAAAAATGAGCAGCCACATTTCTGAATGTGTGTGCTGAAAGGAAAGTACTTTGCTTTCTCTCCCTCCCCTTCCCCCACTGAATATCTTGGCTTGAAGGAAAAAACTTCTCTCCAAATGGAAATACGATTGCCACATTGCCCTTTGCAAAAGAAACAACTTGACATTTGACCATACGTGGAATTTCCTTAGATGTGGGCTTTGCTGTGAGCCAGATTTCTCTTAACTTCTGCTTTTTTCTAAATTAAAAGAAAAAATAAATCAATGGTGGTTTAATTTTCAGCTGCAGCCTTTGGGCTTCTCTGGTCTATTCTGTGCAAGTTTAAAATCTCATCATTAATAAGGTTTTGTAACTTTCAAGTATAATTTTGTGATAAAATGTAGCTAGCTATACACTGATACTGTACTTCCAGAATGGCAGGATCCATGATTAGTCCACATTAGCTGCTCCAGTTATAGCCCAGGGATGGCACTTCAGCACATCTGACTCTGCTCTGCACAACATAATGATGATTTGATGTGCAGGCCCTGCTGGTTACCTGTATCCCAGGGTTTCAGAGACAAGTCTTCACCCGATTCTACTAATTCTCGTAATTTCTGTGGATTAATAAAGTGATAGGTGAGGAATGGATCTAGGATACAGAGAGATACCGGGTCGGGTTTGTGCCGAAGGAGAGTAAAGGCAGAGTGTGAACCAGGCGTCACCGAGAAGGGCAAGAGCAGCCCCAGGGATGCTGAGTGGCAGTAGCAACCCTGGCTCTGGCCTAAGATGGGAGGTCCTGGGTTTGTTTAACTGTGTGTGAAAATGCTGGGATTCCCTTACCGCTCCATGCCAGTGAGGGTATGATGCCTGTGCGCAGAAATGGCAGTGGGAGAAATTCAGACCGCAGATTAGCCCTGAATGAGAACTGGAGAGTGAGAAGGAAAAAGCAGTTTCATGCCTCAAATTAGAAATTTGCAAGGAAGTCTTGTCCCTACAAGTTTAAAGCATAAAACTGCAGCTTATCAGAGAACAACCCCAGCAACGTGGACACCAAGCAAGTCATAAAGCTGCCTCAGCTCTATGGCAAAGTAGCCAGCTGCAGCCAGGCTGATGAGTGTGCAGTTACAAGGGGGTCTCCTGGACCAGCTGCATCACTTCAATCCACCAATGCAGTGATTTTGGTTAAATGAAAGGCTGTCACATATTAAAGCCCCTTGATCCTGCAGTCCTGCAGTAGCTGTTCCAAACCAAAAACCCAGGACATCGGTGCCAGACACACCATCAGCCTGCTGGGCAAAAGTATTTTTCCATTCATCAAGACTTTTAATAAGAAAGAAAGATAAAGATACTCGCATTTTCATAAGCATTGAATGGAACAACAGATTATTTTTTTTCTTCCATTTCTTTGATAACAATAAGCAAATTAGCTTTACTGAGATTTCCTGTTTGCAAGCAGCACTCCGATTTGACAGCCTGAGTCAGTGAATTCCCGTTTGCCCATTGCTCACTGTGGCACAGGCACCAGGCTCCCCTGCCACTGTGTCATAGCCTCACGGGGTGACCCTGGGAAAGTCACTTCACCCCCCCTTCCAGGATTTCCTCATCCCCATGCTGGCGGGGGGAATCGATCCCCCAGGGGTCTGAGTGCCTGTCACCCCACACTGCCTGGCTCAGCACTCACTGCAGTCCTCACTGTGCATCTAGCCCAGGCTTCCCACCCCCGGAGCTGGAGTCTAACCACACCAAAGCAGCCTTGAATTTCTCCTTGAGGCAGCTGGAGGTGCATGTAGTGAAAAACATCAATATCAGAGAACCTAAAAGAAATCCGATCCTGTTTGCAACAAAAACTGCTGGGAAATACTACTTATGTGCTTTTAAATCAGTCACAAGTAAGCTTTCCTTTTGCCCCAGCAACACGTCTCACCCTTAACGCGACTTGCAGAGGTCACTTGCGTGGTAATAATCTGCTTTATTCGCTATTCCCAAGGAGTCCTGCCTTCTTTGCAGAAATTGCCAACAACATCGCTGCTTCCGTTAATTGTGACTCTGTTTATTGTGAGATGGAGGTGGCTCCAAATGGCTAAGAATGAAAACTCCTCCCAGATCATTCCCACCGTCAAACACTCATGACGAACGTTTGCAAAGAAGCAAATGAAAGTCGGTTGTAAAGTGCATCACATTACAAACTTCACAGATACCCCAAAGAATAATTTCACCCATTGTTCAACACTGATTCCATTAGCAATTCCTTACTGAATTCTGTCTCTTAGCACAGCAGACCTCAGCTCACACAGATGACCAGCTGGGGGGTTGTCAGATCTCGCTGGTGCTCTCTTTCTGCTGCTGGTCATTCTCAAAATCACAGTTTGCTCCTGTTCCAAGTTTGGGATGAAACCCTGATCTTTTGGTTACCTGTTATGACTAACCATGGCCAGTGACAATTTTAATGGTGTATTTTCAGCTTGGCTGGTGCAAGTGTCTTGCTATGCTTGACACAGCACTGAGCAGGGAGAAAATCTTGGGGATGAGAATTGAAATGAGACATCATTCATTTGGAGGTAGGACTGTGTTTGGCTGCTGTAAATATTCTGCATTACTAGTGTGCTATTAGGGCCTGGTTTTAATAAAGACTGAAGGCAGGTGGAAGTTTGGTCTCTCTCTGACCTGTGGTCGAAGGAAGAGGCTTTCACTCCTTCAAAACTCCTTCACTGTTCCCAGGATGAGCCAATAATTCAGAGCGTCTGACACCTCACCTTCCTTTATCACCGAACCAATATCCTTTATCACAGACAGCTGCAATTAGTCCCCAGAGCACTGATAGTACATGATGAACACTGTAGCTTTTGCCTTCCAAAAGGACGATGCTGTGCCTCCATAATTCCTCTTGGGATTTTCCAGCTCTGAAGCCTTTGTCAGCTAACCTTGGGTATACAAGCTGTCTAGGGAAGTTATTGATTCCTCTCATCTCCACCTCCCTGCCCAGTTACGCTGATTTATAGGAATTTCGGTAGGAAGCACTAAAAACCTGGCAGAGCTCATTAATTTGTAAATCTTTTAAAGACTTCCTTCATTGCAGAGACCATCTGTTTGCCTGACTGTTATTTTTGCAGCTGCCAAATCAGGTTTGCAAGACTCTCACCTTCTCTGCAAACTCACCACTTGATACCATAATATTTACATTCAGAGCTCCACACTCCTTCTTCCACTGGCTCTGTGCAGAGCAAATGCAGCGATGCTCAGCTGTGCAAGACTAGTCCTAATCCCATTGAAATCAACAGCAACAATGCCATTAAAACCAGAAACAGCAAGATCAGATCAAATTGTGTAATTTTTGTTGGCTTTTTATGTTCACTGGGAGACTATTTAGTAACACCTGGAACACTTACAAAGGGAACTCTCGTTAACACTAATTGCAGCTGTGCATGAAAATCTACTGTGTGTTGATGGGAAAGCAGCTTTGGCCTTGGTCCCCTGTGCTGGTGACTCCTGTAGAACCTGCCAGCAAAGAGCCACTTGTGTTTATCAGCAGACCCTGAAAGCTGGGCTCATGCTGTTGTGCTCACCTTATCTCCATCCTTGACCTAATACATTTTACTTGAGCGCTAGGCCAGGCTCATTTTGGTACCCAGTGCGTCAGGAGACATCGCCAGCAACAACTGCAGCGGCTCAGAAGCCAGTTTTGTCTTTCAGATGTAGTTTTTCTATTTCCTCACATAATTTCAGTGGCCTTTCAAAACTCCTCCCCAGAGAATGCTACTGCTTATAAATTAGATGAGACTAAAATGCCACTGAGATTCAGACCATCCACTCATTTCTTCTTTAAGATAAATCCTCTTCCAAGCCTTTGATCTTCTTATTTTATTTACTGTATATCTGCACGTTCGCATAAAATGTTTGTGAGCCAGCAATTATCAGTGGTAAGGTTCACATTCCTTGGAGATAGCTGGAATTTCTCCTCCATTTTCTCTTTGAATGTGCAAAATTATTTTCCCTGCCGTTGGATTGGTGTCACCTGATATAGTTAATCTTCTAATCTTCTCTCTTGGGTGACATCAGAGGAGATGATGGAGACCTTTCCTTTCTTGAATATAAAGCCTAGATTCAACTGTGACTAGTGAAAATCTTGCTAATAAATTTTTTTTTTAAAATATAGACTAATGCAGAATGATGATATATCTAGTTATTTTGGAGGGCTGCTGTTATTTTTATATTTGTTATTTGCTGGAGGACTGTTTTAGCTGTCAGCTGTATCTTGCATTTTTTCACTCACTTTCCCTTCACTGGATGCACCCATACAAGACCCTGTCAGGGCATCAGCTTTTCTCTTGATTGAGTCATTACACTCCATGTCCATGAAGCTGAAATGTGAACAGAATGTGTCAGAAAACAAAAAATGAAATCAAACCCCACTTATTGGAATTTTCTGGGCACTTCTAGTCAGAGCCTAGTTGCTTTCTTCTGGGCAGCCTTCTACTGATTGCCATGCAGGGGTTCGGCCCCCCCGACCAGCAGCCCTGGAGTAATTTCCCTGCTGTGTGTACATGTGGCACAGCATCCCACAGACCATGGATTTGTCCCACTGGTCCCATAGGTATGGCCGGGATTGCATCCAGTCCCCACCAGTGGCTCAGGAGATGCGGGCCCAGCAGTGGGGAGGGTGGTGGCTGGCCAGCATGGTCCCCTCTTGCTCCTCTGCCCTTTTTCTGGGTGCAATTCAAAAGCTATGGTTAATTTTACCCCTTATGCTAGAGGACAGAAAGGTCTGTGCTCTTTCCACCAGCCACAGGAGTTTTCAAGGGGGTAAAACCAGTCATTGCTAACAAACTCCTAACCGTGACTCTCAGGGAAAACAACTCTAGGAGAGAAAGACTTAAAGCACATGCTGAATTTATTCATCTCGTCTGTCTGTGCTGTCAGGAATGTTTAGCTCATCCGAGCATGGGTTGTTCTCCGGAACCATCCATCCCCGTGCCCAGGGACTGTCCCTGCCTGCAGGACTGCATTGTGGGGTTTTCACTTCTTTGAGAGAAGGTCAGCATGTCCTGATGCCAACCTGCTTATATCAGCCTGCAGTTTCTCTTTTAGTCCTATCCCTCCCCTCCCCTCCCCCTGCCCAGGCTGTGAATCCTTCCATACCCAACAGGCAGAAATCTCTTCACACGGCAGGAAAAACCTCAAGGGACTTTGCATAAATTAGAAGGGAGAAGCACATTTCAGCCATTCTCTATTTAAACTGCACGGAAATCACGCTGATGGGAGATATACAAATGCCTGCTGAAGCGGGCGGTAAGGCGCTTGCTTCAATCTCACGGAAAATTGCAGATTTAATAATCAGATCTGTGTTGGTTAGCTAAAGAAATCGCTTCTCTTCATTATTTCCATCTGCCAGGAGAGAGAAAGGCAGAGGGAAGGAGAACAATTCGTCCATGCTCCTGCAGCGGTGATGGGCTCAGCAAAGCCCTTCCACCAGCAGTGTCAGCAGGCAGACAGTGTCTGGCAGGGCCTGAGAGCCCACAATGAGGACCACAGCTCCCTGCTTTTCCTACGAGGTTTGAAAGAGGCCGGCTCCATCCTCGGCTGAGTGAGACATGAGTCAGCAACAGCAGAAGCCCTGGTCCAGCTGGGAGCTTTCAGGTGGGTCTGGCTCTTTGCATTGTCAGATGGCTGAGCCCATCAGGCTGCAGGGAAGGTTGTTATGACCCCACCATGGGATTTAATATCTTAAAGATGAGATTTTCCAAGGCATTTAGGCACTCAGATCAGGAGCATAATGGGATGTTAAGTTAGAAACCAAGTACTGCTACATGTCTTACTCATTTATGTGACAGATATTCGGGCACTAAAGTGACTGTGTACTTGTACTGTCGTAGGTGCCCTGCACCCAGGTGTTCCCACACGTGTCCTCTTTACCCTGGCATATTAGCCCTGCTTCAAGTTCTTGGTATCTCAGAAGCCCTTTGCACAGCCCAGACTGTGGGTTATCTGCAGGATTTGTGGCATAAACAGCAAACAAGACATATTGTTTTTTCCTGCAAAGCTCCAGAGAGGACTGTGGCCACTCTAGCAAGTGCTTAAGTATTTCAAGATGCATCAGGGCAGTGCAACTGTCTTCCACAGGAGACCAAATGAGTCCAGTCAAACCTTCTTTAGGAGATACTCCAGTGACTTCCATACACTACATTTACCATCCCAGTCATGATATTTGGCATGGATTTTATGCAGAGGAGTATCTGTTGAGTACTAGTATGAAGCAGACAGATTCATGACTGGTTCTCACTGTGTACTGAAGGATAAGAATCCTTCAGGTTCCTTGGAAAGCCCAAGTGAGACTCATTATTGTCAGATATTTAGCACATTTCCCACACTGGTTTAATACCACCTAAAATAACATGTGCTTTACTTCTAATCTTTTGTTGTTTAGTTCAATTTTTGGCTTTTCATTTTTTTTTTTTGCCATGACAGACACCAGGCTTATTCATAAATTCCCCAAACTTTCTCCTTTCAGACTTAAATTTTCCAGGCTTGGCCTTTCTCCAGGAGCAAGCATGGCTCTTTTCAGGCTGAGAAACAGGGGAAGTTAAAAGAAATGCTAAGGTTTACTCAAAAAAAAAAAAAAAGTCTTATAACTTCTTAAAAAACCAATATTTTAACTAAAGTATCCAGGGATCAAATCTAATCTTTTAATTGGACTAGTCCTCATCAAAGGAAGGTGTTTGTGAGTATTGCTGTAAGAATTAGGTCTGATTTGTTTAACCCTTGATCCTGTGGATAACTTCATACTTCAGTGTTTCACTGAAGAGCTTTCCCAAGGCCAAACCCTAATAATGGCTCTGGCAGACAAGCTCTTGCCAACTTTGCTGTAATAGTTTCAGATGCATTTGTCCTGCACTCCAGTCATCTCTGCTGGCTTCTCTACCCCTCTGCCAGAAGACGTTGACCCCCTGTAGCAGACTTGGCCAAGGACCATGTAGCGGTGTGACTGAAGCACAGGTTTTTTAAATTGCTCTTGAAGATGAGCTAGAGCTAGGACACCAGCCTGTGATCTGGAATGCCTCTGCTGGAGGGCTCTAACCTTCATCAGAGGAACACCAGCACACAGCTGTGAGAGGTAACTTCCAAATCAGCTACAGCTGTTTTGCTCTGTGGATGCAAGTTGGAATGGTGAGCCCTTGATCCTGCAAGTACTTACGCATGTGTTTAACTTTATAGCTGTGAGTAGTTCCAGGAACTTCAGTGGCTTGAAGTTAAATTGGCACGTAAATGCTCTTAGATCTGGGAGTCTGCACTTGCACAAGGTTGAGCTAAGAAAGCTTTGGTTTACACACGTTGGAGCAATATGTTTCTGCAGGGAAATTGCACTGAAAGAAAAGTCCCCATTCTGGTTTAGGCCTTCTTCCCTTCCCAGATGCATACTGAGATTAAAAGACACATCTCCCTATCTTCCAGAATAGCTAGAAACCACTCCTGCAGACTGTGGATGTCAGCAGGATGGAGAGGTTAAGCACGATGTCCTGCACTTCTCCTGCTTGTACAGCCTCTCTGGTGGAAAGCACAGCCTGAGGCTGTTTCTCCCCAGAGCTGCCACCCAGTGAATACCCCCATGTGTTGCATGAGCAGACCTAGAAGCAGCCACCCAGGGCTGTCCCTGACAGAGTGATACCAGCAGATCTTCGTGCTGACCAAACCCTGGCAGCTGCAGGACACCCCCACCCCCATTTGTACGATGCAGTGCAAGCAACCCAAGGGATGGTTTGGGGAACATATAACTACATTTGCAGCTATTTTATCTTCTTAGTCACTGGCCTGGTATCCTGAATGGAATCCACGGCTAGCTAGGCTGCTGAGTTACAAGCAGAGCATTAAAAGGCAAAAAACCTGCTTCAGAGACACAGCAGATACAGACAGCAGCATCAGCCTTTGGGTCCTTGGACTGAAGAGTCTAAGTAAAACCAGCCCAGATTTTTCAGAGGTGCTGAGCACACTGAGCTCCTGGTACACTGCATTAAAATTAAGCCTTTTTTTTCTTCAAGGCATTCTGAAGAAAGGTGCTCCCTGGGGCTCCGGTGGCTCACTTCCCTAGTGGGCTGTGTCTGGCCAAAGGCTCTGGAAACATCTCCCAGAGTCCCTGCCCCCCCCCGCCCCTCCCAGCCCTCATATCAGCCCCAAGTCTGAAACCCTGACACTTGTGAAGGGCTCAGACACTAAAGGTCTGTGTCAGGTAAAGCCCAGGCTGTCTCTGACTGATCCCGGGAGAAAAAGTGGCAGCAAACCACCCCCTGGTGCTGAGGGCACCCACCAGGTCCCGTGCATCTCTCTGCCAAGCCCACCATGGCTCTAATGCTGCCAGAGCCTTCGCTTGTGCTTCGTTAAGGTGCCTAATGACCACACTAGTGTGCAGGGGTACTCTCTGCTGACTGGACCTGATCTGGAAACCTCACATCAGGCAAATCCCACATAAACATTACCAAAGATTAAAAAAATAAGTTGTAGAAGCAGCCACAAAATGCTTCACTAAGGCAGAATTAAAGCAGAATATTTTAAGCAAGTGAAAGTCATGAAGTTACAGAGAAATCTGCGCTCACACTATTATGATATACCATGAAATAGCCTTTAGTAACAGTGTCACAAAAACTATTTCTTTTATATTACAGTATAAACAGAAGATAATTTATTTCCCTGTCTCCTTAGACAAATATACCCTGGCTTCTGTCCCCTTGTCCCGGCCCCTCTGCCAGCTTTGAGTATTTCTACTCAGACCCTTATTTAACCTGCAGACTGAGAAGGTACAGAGCAAGACATCAGAGCGTGTCCCCCAGCCCACCACCTCCCCCCACAGCCCTCCGGGACCCAGGAGTGCCCCGGTGGTGC
Source organism: Pampusana beccarii (assembly GCA_013399365.1). NCBI lineage: Eukaryota > Metazoa > Chordata > Aves > Columbiformes > Columbidae > Pampusana > Pampusana beccarii. The sequence goes on from VWYH01011121.1 coordinate 1,133,756, forward strand.
GGCTCCCACCACCCACCCCACCGCACGGCAATTAGCCCTGTTCTCCAGTGCAGAATTGCGGCTTAGCTCTTAAAAGCTGTTTCATAAATATTCGATGGCCTTTCCGACAGGGTAATGTGCCTCTGTGACATTAAAGAGGAAACTCCGTGAAGGGGAGGGATGACAACAAATTTATCCACCAATAGCACACTCTTTTGGCACAAAAGCACATTCTTATCTTTACATCCCATAATGAGAAGGCAGGGACGGGACTGTTGCTACAGCTCTCTGGGTGGGTAGATGTACAGTGTAAGAGAAGGGTGGCTGTAAATTGTTAGATATTTTTTTTCTCCCTGCCTTTGCAAGCAGAAGGACCTGCACTTACGTTCCTGCTGCGGTTTTTCTGAGCCCCCAGTGAGGAGGACTTCTCGCACGATGTCAGACTGCGAGGGACTGCCTGTGGGTAAGCGTCAGATTTATATTTACCCCGGTGTCCTGCCGACTAGTTCACGTTCTCAGATTGCAAAGTCACACGCGAAGCCGCTTGCTTTCGAAGGGAGCCGGAGCCGTGGCAGGCAGAGGAGAAACTCCCTGCATCACCGCCAAGCCTGGTGCGGTTCCTTACGAGCCCGTGGCGAGGGCTGGCGCGGGTGGTATCGCCTGGATTTTCTCTAAAGGCACAGGGGCTGGATAGGAGGAAGGGTTCGGTAATTCAGGCAGATGGTCTGAAGTGTCTGCGTCTGGAGAAATGATGGTATTGACGTGCGTAGTCTCAAGTTCGGGAAGGAGAGTTTCTGGGGATGGGTCCTGCAGGACCAGGCGCGCTGTGTACGTCTCGTGTTCATGCCTTGATAAACCTTCCTGGACAGTAACAGCCGCAGCAACGGCAGATAAATGTAATGCGAAGGGTTTATTTGCTGAAAGGAAATAGACGCATACCTTATTTTCAGAATAAGTGCCTTACGTGTTTTGCCTATATCTGGAAAGGGTTCCTTTCCTAGCACTTACGGCTGTATATGTCAAACTTCACTGAGCTGGAGAGCACGTAAGCAAGAAGCATGTTTCTCAGCTGTTTTTTTTTAAACTTCTATAGGAATTGTAAACACTCACTAGACTGTCTGCATGAAAGGAAACTCTCGTCGAAATGCTACAGTAATTGTTTGGCAAAGCATTTTACTAATAAAGAGATGGACCATTGAAAACATTTTTTTTTTCTTTTTTCCTTTTGTCATGGCAAGCGTTTCTCTTTTCACATACACATACATATATATGTATATATACTGTGTAGCACTCATGTTTCACTGGCCTATGAAGGCTGCATGTCAGACATGAGGATATGGACTAAAAAGTGAGGCTGAAGAAGGAGAAGGCTGCTGCAGTGCCTTTTTTTTTTTTTTTTCTCATTTTTCTGTTTCCATCTTTCGAAAACAATCCCGAGTCCAAAAATGTGCACTCAAAACCAGAGTCGAAAAATATCAATTATGTATAAAGTGCAGAGTGAACTGCACCATGCGCAGTTCCCTGTGCCGTCATCATCATTATCTAAACAGGAGAGATGAGGATGAGTATTTCTTGCTTACCTTCTCAAAGGGCTGATCTGCTCACCAGCAAATCTTCCCTTCTTCAGGCTTTGATTTTAAAGGCCTGACCTCACTTGCTTGTTAAGCACTCTGAGTTAAGGGTGGGATATTTCAGGGTGACAGTGACAGTATTTAGCTGGCATCTGATATTAATGATGAAACTGATATTGAGCATGCATGGCATGTTGTGTGCAGAAGTTACTGATATCTTAATTACCTTTGCTGCTGAAAGGGCCTGGGAGGTTTCCTCTAGAAAAGCATTTGTAGATGCATGATTGGAGGGAAGGAAGCAGTTTGTTATGGGCAGGAATGAAAAGTAAAGATTAAGTGATATTCAGATGTGGATGTGGAGTGGAAATGTGCCAGCATATGCAGAGGAAAGGTTTGTTTCTCTCTGCTCCCCCAATAATCCTCCCAGGTCCCCCAAGAGCTGGCCTTGCCTGCAATGGGCACAGGTCACTGCCGAGGGCTCACCCACTGCACGGACCCGGCATCATTTTCTGGTTTGTGTAGGCATAGATGTGTGCGTCCAGGTATGTGTATATAAACACACACAAAACCAGCACTGGAGATGGACTTATGAAGCAGTTTTAGTGAACCAGTTGCTAACAGCTTGCTTTTCATGTCAAGGTATTTTGAAATAAAATAATTCTCTTTGTGGTTATTGCTCTTTTACTAGCTAGTTCAGAGTTTAAAACTTTAGCAGTAAAAACTCCATGAAAAGGGTTGCAAAAAATTAGCATCAAACGTTCAAAAATAATGATTCTTACCCACCAATGCAGAAATACCACCTCGCTGAATCCAAACAACATAGTAAGGCCGGCGTTGTACGTTTAAAATCCTTGGTTTTAAATGCGGCCAGATAACATAGCTGCAAAAAGTTGTTGCACTGACAGATATCGTTAGCACTGCAATGTGGCTAGAATCCAGAGCCCTGCGTATAACACAAACCGTACAGACGTATGCATGTGTCCGTGTATACACATGCACACAGCTATAAATAAGTTTAGCCAAAGCAGAATATTAGTGTCAAGGGTATGTATTGCTTTGCCAACCTCCTTGCAAAGGCTATGCCTCACGAACAACCTGGAGAACTGCAGTCTGTAGTTATAGTAAATTAATGCCAGAATTTTTCGCCTGCTTTCAGCCTACACAAGAATGTGGCAAGAACAGCTGCGTAATTGTTCCCTCGGACAAACAACCCAGAGGGAACTGTTGAATACAATCTTTGAATTAAATAGCTGGATGTGAATGGGTCAATATACCAATAATTTTTCAACAAGAAGTTTTATTCAGCGAGAGTATCCTACTTCTGTGCTGGAAACGGTTATGCAGTTTTTTGGGATTAAAGCATTGGGTTTTTTTAAATCTCTGGTTTATGTTCAATTCCAGCATGGCTGCACCCTTTCACTGATGTGAAATGGAAAATTAAACACGTGATGCAAACAAAGTTTTATTTTGTCTTTCGAATGTAGCACAGAAGACACACAAAAAAAGGATCCTAGCTGTCAGATTACATTAAATGTAAGCAAGTGTACAGGCATTTTGGACTGAATTCATACCAAAAAAGGCACTTGAAAGCATCGCTATCAAAACGATCTATTAGTGAACAGAATTCTAAAATTTAGGCTATTAATTTCTCATTGTAACACAGGAAGACAAAGAAGAAAGAAAGATCAGTCACTTCAGGACAAACGCACTCCTATTTCTTTCTCATTAGCAATTATTGACATACCGAGGCTATCCATTAGTGCCAGCTACATAGATTTCCTGCCATTGCTACATGCAGATAAAAGAAAAGCACATCAATTATTTAAGTGCTTCCTCTTGTGTGTATTATTTTTCTCTTGTAAGGAGACATAGTTCAGTCCCCATACGACTGAACAGCTTTTCACACACCCAGCATTTTGATGAGGAATATATGAGTCACGATGGTTCTGGTTCTTAACACAATCCTTTTGACTTCAGAAAAACCGTGGAAGTCACGCAAAGGTTCTTAAAGTGCCTCTTGCCCTATTTTCTTATTTCAGCCACAGACTGACTTTGAATGGCACGAGTAACTTTTTGTGGATAACATCACTGTTGCAATAATACAAGGTATTCAGCCATAGGAGATGAAAATTATATTGCTGAAGAAGGAGTAGCTATTCAGGCAGTGGGAGTCTCATCTGTACGTATTTTCTGTTATTTACTACAACAGGGCTAAGAAAGGAAGAAACAGAATCCATGTAGCTTGTTCTGCAGTGAGTGGCATGTGAATCTAGCTGAATTTCCTTAAAATTCCTCCCAAACTTTTATTGGCCTCGTTTCAACAGAGGAGGAAACAAGACCTTTCATCTGAAGTATGTTCCTGACTCTTTAGCTAAATACTTCCTTTCAAAGCTAAAATTACACGTTTCAAGCATGTCTTTAAGACAGGCTGGAGCCAATTTGCTAAAATTGGCATTTTCAGAATCAGGATATCCCAGAAACCTACAGGAATTTAGATTTCCTGAAATTCAGCACATATTCTGCGTTGTCATGGGGAGTCCGTTGAGCTCAACCAGGGAGGCTGCTAGTGAGCGGAACCTCCATTTCACATGCTGGGCTGTCTCTAAACAGCCTCTGGGAATAAAACACGGCACAAATATATTTTTGTAACAAAAAAATCATTAGAAATGACTCAGCACATGCATGAGCAGCACTCCTGTCAAATAAAATTGTCCCACTTTCACTCACTCAGTATAGGACTATGTTTCAAATTATTTTTTCATCAGATCGGGTAAAAAATCTCAAGCTTTTTGCAGATAACTCTGTGTCCCCCTTAGGGCTGGAGCACCAGTTCTGCCGTGCAGTTTAGACCTTAGATTAAAAGTTCTCACTCAGACACTAATGTTGCCATGTGAGTCGTCACACTGAATACCACTATTTGCAAGGTGGGACCCTAAGTATAATAAAAGGTAACACATTGAAATCACCTTGCAGAACTGCTGTACAGACTGCATTTAATGACCTGGGGTAAGCAGGGAAGTGGCAAGTTTTTTTCCAGCATATCAACCCAGCTACCTGTTGCAGGTTAGAAAAGTACTGGCATGTCTTAAGCATCTCAACAGAGTGGTTTGCAGCACAAACAACAGCTCCTGACCCCACTAAAACCTCCTGGCACTTTGTGGAGTGCTGGCTTGCACACTTGGAGCTCTTCAGGAGCATCCCCCAGCCAGGGGAAGGTGAGGCTGGGGCGCTGGGGCTCCCACACCTCAGAGCTACCAAAGCCCTGCACAGCCAGGCACCAGCAACCGTGCAGTCAATACACTTAGAAAGAGAAAAATTATACGTAACTTTCGTCTTTGGGGGAAAATGGTGTGAAGCCGGGATGAAGAGTGGCTGTGAATGACTACAGCTAGAGCACTGTCGTTGAAGCTGTGCAGCCTTGCTCAAGTCCCTGGGCTTAGATACCACCACAGATTACATTAAGTCTGTCTAGGGATTTGATCTGAGGGCCTACGAGTCCACCTTTGCTCTTGTCCAACTTGCTACATGCTCTGCAGCTGCGATGGACATGGCCAAGTCAAACATCTTAAAGAGGGAAGGTAAAAATGTCTGACGGTCAGTGTAAATCTCAAGACAGAAGCATTTCCAAATGCCAGCCTTTACCCCATTTAGCGGCTTGTGCTTTTGCTTTGGCCAGGCTCACTGGGCAAGACATCACCTCTCTTACATGTGACTTTCCATAGGAAAGCATCCTATCCATGAAGCAGTTTCATCTGGTTTGGCTGAAATCTCAGAGGATTTCCTGCAGCTTGCATGGCTCCCTCTTTCTCTCCCCTCTTTTCCCAAAAGCTCTCTACTGAGTTCACCTGGGCTGACAGCCCGCCCTTTGTGGGCTCAGGCATGGGGGAAGCCCCATCCCAGGGGGAGATGGGGAGGAAATCCCCGCCAGCTCCTGCTCTCTGGCTCCAGGAGCTTGGCCCATTCCAGATCTATGTGGAATCATAGAATCATTTAGGATCATCAAGTCCAACAATAAACCTAACACTGCCAAATCCAGCACTAAAGAAATACCCTAAGCAGCACATCTGCGTGGCTTTTCAGTTCCTCCAGGGATGGTGGCACCACCACTTCCCTGGGCAGCCTGTTCCTGACAACCCTTCCAGGGGAGAAATTTTTTCTAATATCTGATCTAAACCTCCCCTGGTGCAACTTGAGGCCATTTCTTCTTGTCCTGTCACTTGCTACTTGGGGGAACAGACCAACACCCTCCGTGTTAGAACCTGCTTTCAGCTAGTTGTAGACAGCAATAAGGTCTCCCCTCAGCCTCCTTTTCTCCAGGCTGAACAGCCCCAGCTCCCTCAGCCGCTCCTCATCAGACTTGTGCTCCAGGCCCCTCACCAGCTTTGTTGCTCTTCTCTGAACTCTCTCCAGCACCTCAATGTCTTTCCTGTAGAGAGGAGCACAAAACTCAACATGGTATCTGAGGTGCAGCCTCACAAGTGCCAAGTACAGGGGCACAATCACCATCATAGTAGTACTAAGCGCTAACTGCTAATTTTTGACTAGCAATGAGAACCTAGAACACTCTGTATAATTTAACAGGGTTGGTTGCCGAATGAAGACCTCACAGAAACTCTGATCTTGATTTATGGACCTCTTGGCAAACTCATTTCCTTTTGCATTTGGGAATCAGATCAGAAGATGAATGCTAACTACTAAAGACAGTCAAAAATTTTCCGGTAGAGTGTTCTTCTGTCACAAAATACAGAGGTTACCAAACCAAAATGCAACATTTTGTCAACAATTTCAATACGTTAATACGTTTCTAAAGACTACATTTTGAAAACTGAAACTGAGTGGGAAGTAAGACAAAAAGTCTTGGAATTCTTGGGTAAAATAAACCCAAATACAATACCTGTGTTCCTTGGCCCAATTTGATGCAAATGAAACTGAAATCCCAGAACTTTTGCGGCAGCTGGGAATTCTCCTGCTGACCCTGCCTGTTGCTCCTCCTGTAAAAGCTGTGAGTCCCTGATTTGTCGGAGCAGTGCCTTGAACAATGGATGCTATGCACTGGGGGGTCAAGCACCAATGATAATGAAGAAATCGTTATTTTGTATGGTTTTCAAGAGTTTTTGGAACATGAGGGTCACACAAACTCGCAAGGAAAAATTAGTGACTCTGGTGCCCCAGGAATCCACGATTTCCAAGAAAAAAAACAGAAGCAGATTAATGGTGACAAGCAAGACACAGGGCTGGGAACCTGCCAGAGGCACACCTGGAAAGCCCTGTTCACCCATCAAGCATTTCCAGAGAGTCTCGTGATCCAAAATATTCAGCCAACAGTCTGTGAAGAGTTAAAATCACCTTTGTGCAGCCTTCGCCTGCTTCACAGGCTGGTGAGGGCTGAGCCTTGGTGAGAGGGCTCCCTGCTAAGGAGGGACTGCCAGGTTCAAACACAGCTTTCAAAGCCGGGAGGCTGCGGTGGCCCAGCCACAGCCTCTTCTCATCCACCTTCTCAGATCTGTTATTGGGGAAAAAAGTGCTTTTCCGTTTGGGAGAGATCTGAGGCTTCCCAAATCCATGTAGCAGTTGCTTCAGTGCTGGCAAAGGGAGGGAGCCGGAGAGCTTGGAGCAACTCCCTGTTTGTACTCGTGTAAATGCCACAGACAGCGAAGCTGGTTCTTTGCCATCAAAAGCAAAGAAGAAAGAAGTCTCTCGCTGTCACAGCCAGGATTGTTCTCGACAGGGGCTTAGCCCAGCTCAGCTGTAGTGTGGCTGTATGTAGCTGTGTAGTATAAGTCCCACCCACTACTCATAAACCAGATTCAAAGTTTGCAACTTGTAGAAATTGGAAAAAGGCAGCACAGGCGCAGCAGGACACAGATGTCCTGTCCCTGAGGCTTGACCATAGTTACGTGGGAGGTGACTATGTTCCAGGAGTGTCCTGAGCAAAGGCATGGGAGGTATTAGAACTAGCAGAGATATTAACACCAATTTTCAGAAATCTAAGTTTATACAAATGTACTGAAATTACATCTGGGAGTATAAGAAGGGACCTTTCCTTTCCTTTCCTTT
>VWYH01011132.1:0-14365 GCA_013399365.1 Pampusana beccarii
CAGGCAGCAAGCAAGTGGGGGTTAAGCCCACTGAAGGAAGACCAAAAGAAGATGAAAAAGAAAAAAAAGATAGCAAAGGACTATCAGATAGCACAAACCCGAGCGCCTGATGTTGACCCTCCCCTGTGGCATGAGTGAATCCACATTTGTGAAGATCAGAGGTGGCTCTTTGCTGAGTGATGGGCTCCAGGATGCAGGAGAGGCACAAAAGACCACTGATAATGTGATTTTTGTTTTAAAACATGTCAGGGGCAATTAGCCAGATCCAGAGCTGGTGTCAAGGGGTGTACGTCTCTCAGTTTCCCTCCTGCTCAGAGTACCTGGGAGTTTGATGTGGGAATAGATGAAAAAATCAAAGCCTACACCTGAGCTGAGATGTGATAAGCCAACTGTTGTTCTTGGTGGTGATATTAATGAGGGCTGAGCTGGCCAGTGTGACATCTCACTGTGCTGCTTGACGTCCTCATGAGGTCACCTCTGCTCCATCTCTACAGCCACCTCATTGCAGCCCAAGCCTCTGTCCTTGTGCTCGTGAGACTCACCGGGCCAGATTAGCAAAAGGATTTCTCTGAACTCCATGTCTCCTGCCAGCCCCGATGCCAGAGGCAGAGCCCACACAGACTGCCAGACTGACTGCATTTCCAAAGCCAGCACTTGAAACCAAGGTCGGAATGCTGGGAACTGACTCTGAATATGCCCTTCTATGGCTACAGTGTCCATTGGCTCTTGCCTTTGGCGTGATTTGAAGCTCCCATGGGCCGTAATCTGTGGTCTCTTTTTTGTTTCACACTGACTCTTCAACATGAGCCTTCGGGGTATGTTCATGGCCAGCTTGTTGAGTGGGAGACAGGGAGTTCATAAGCTTGTCTGCCAGAGCTCCCATCTGGCAATGCAACGCTGCTCCACAAAGGGAAGGTCATTGTCCCTTGTCAACACCAGTGCTGCTGGAGGGTTGTGCAAGCCTGCCATGAGGCAGGGACGGGTCCCCAACATGGTTTTGTAACATGGATACACCAGGACAATAGAGCTCAACTGATGCTTTCCAAAAATAAAGCCATCGTCTCCCCAGCATGGGCGGAAGGATGCAAGACTTGAAGAGCTCTAGTGCCTCCTGTGCAGCTGCTGGCTCTGTGGAACAGCATGTCTTTGCTGCTGAGGAGGGACCAGAGCCACCGGGAATGCCAGACACTCTGCATGCCATAGGGACAGCCCGAGAACAGCATCTCTTGGTGTGCCCAGGACAGCCCGGTGCTTTGGGGCACCGCTGGCCAGATTTCCCCAGGCAACAGAGCTGCCTTCCTGGTACCTCAGAGACCTCTCTTCACTGAGGACTTCTGCTTGATGATACCCTGCACACCACTCCCCATGGAGCCCTCTAGCCCGACCCCAGATTGCTGTTCTCAGAGTCTGGCTGAGTATTAATTCATTAACCTGGCTAAAGCAGGGTCAGAGCTGATTGCAAAAGGGAAAAATGTGTAATGCAGGCAGGGAAACAGGCAACATGAGCAGAAATCTGGTCAAGGGTGGTCACTTCCTCGGTTTGTATGAGGATTCAGGAAGTCCATTACAAGGTACTCCATCACTGTCACTTCATTCCAGCTGGATTACAAAAGATTAATAGTTTGGCTCCTCCTACCCCCTGCCAGCGTGTTGCAGAGGGGGGTGTTATCAGCCCTATGGTGTGTGCCAGGTAGAGTTTCCCAGGACTTTGAGGACCTTTCTTTTACTAATACCTTAATAATCTGAGCCAAATCATCGCGGGAGTAATTAGTGTCCTTCTAGGCAAGCTGATGGAGGAAACAAATGGTGGGAACAGCAGACGACCAGCGTCATGTCTTTGCAAGGCAGGAGTGAGGCTGGGATGTCTACAAGTGACCTGGCTGTGAGCAGGGAGCCTCTTTTTATTAGGTTGCTTCTCAAGCTGTTGTTATTGTCACTGCACACCAGAGGCCGTTAATAACTCTGGCATAGAGCATCAGGGCAATAAGCAAGGCCATTACACGCTGCATTCCCAGCATTGGCCCCAACCTTGTGGTCCTGAGGGATACAACCTGATCTCTGGATGATTTACAGCCTCTTCTCTTGCTTTCTCTTAATCTTTTCCCAGGTAACCTGACTTCAATGTGAATTAGCTTCGAGTAGGGAAGCCATATGAGCAACCACAAGCAAAAGTGGGTATTTGCTGAAGTCCTCACACTTCCGTTACCTATTTACATACCTTCGACCCAAGCATCAGGTAGCTTGGTGTTATTAGCTGGGCATCTTGTTACTATTCAGATGAGCTCTGTAATTTCAGCAGCTCATCAACGTTCCCCTGGGGACCATGATGTATTGCACATGGCTACCCACCATGTAAAATCTGGGGGGGATCTGGGGGAGTGTTGGTTCATGGAGGGGAAGTAGGGCAGCCCCAAGTGGCTCAGCTGCATCTGCTCCCTGTCTGGGGCAGTGACAACTGCAGAGGTGTGGGGTGTTTCTACTATAAGTTCATCCCTCGAAACGGGACTTCGGGAAGAGAAAGACTGTGAATGCATTCCAATCTGGTGAAAGGTTTCTGTGAAAAGAGGGAATGCTGACCCTTGAAAATATCCCTACTTTTCCATCAGTGTTTCTTAAATGCAAAGCTTGGCCGTGGAAAAGTTGCAATGCTTCATTTTGTTATTTTCTGAATATTCACGTTTCAGATCTGCTTTTCATAGTGCTTCGGTTTCAAAAATTAGACTGAACCAAAGGAAAATGTTATCCCAAAAGATTATATAGCCCCCAAATGAAGTAAAACATTGTCTCTCACATTTAGCCAAAGTTTTGGACTGATTCACAAATGAAAGTTTCTAAGGCTGTCTCTTCCATTTCAGTGCTAAAAGAAGCAAGATGTGATCATTGGACTAGACATGAACTGGTATTCCCTCCTCAGTGATCAGTGGACTGTAAGAACAAAAGGAGAAGAAATATAAGCTGAGAAGACTTATTATTAGTATAATTATTAATATTGCTGCTGTAATAACTGCTGGTCCTTAGGTGTACGGGTGAATCTTGGTGTTAGAAATGGGTACCTACCTCCCTGGCCTGGGGTCTGGTAGCATGGACCTATTTGTATTTTTTTCTTCAAGGCTGGTCTGACAGGGGATGCTAAAATATCTGGTTGTCCCTTTTGCTCAGTCTGGTTGGCTCCTGCACACGGTGGTGAGCAGACAGATAGTGAAATAAAGGGTCAGAGAGCTGGGAGAACTGAGTATCAGACCAAAGATCTTGGACACAAATGTACAGGTTGTTCTGATCAACCCCCTTTGAGAAATTGTCTGCTGAATGACTTGGGTCCTTCTGTAACTTATAGTTCACACTTAATAATTTATGTACGTTGTCCAGCATTTTTCATTGTCATAGTTGTATAAAGGGTCTTAGTTCACCGGTGAACCTGGATTTTGCAGTCATAGCAAATGCAAGGATAAGCCCTGCATTTTAACAGAAGAAAAGCTTGGTCCTAGAGCCATTTTTCCCATGTGCTTCTTCAACGCTGGCCCTTAGTTCACCACTGGCCAAAAAAACCCCACAAAGGCTTCTTTTTTTTTTTCTTTCTTCTTCCAGAGTTTCTTATTCCACTAAGGACATGTTATTATTTTAAACTTAATGGGAATTTAATCAGAAGGGAGTGAAGCAGTGACTAGTCACCAGCTGAGCTATGCAGAGCTCTGACGGATGGGGGCCAAGCCCCAGCCCAGCCTGCCAGAGCTCTCTTTTTGCTTTGGAAATCATTACTTCTGCCTCCCACCGATGGCTCCATGGCCACGGCAGCTGATTACAGTAACAGTGGAATTAAAACCCTTCACCTGCTGTGGCTCTCGCTTCGTTTCCCTCCTCGCCAAGCGCTATCTTTGCTGGTAACAGCCTCCAAAAGCCCGGAGTGTCTTAAAACTGCACCAGATGTTTTGCTTTAATAGAGGGGGTGGAGAGGGGGAAGAAAGGGAATTGGTGACAGGCCGTGAAGAAGAAAGGTGGGAGGAAAANTAAACTCAGACCCATTTGGTGCCTCATTACTATCAGCCTAATCGTCTATCCTGTTCTCATGCCTCTGCATTCAGTCTGAGATATTGTTTTAAATGTCTCTGAAATTTGCAGTTGTTCAGGTCAAGGGTTTTGCTTTGGCACCCGCTTAACTATTCCTGGCTGTTGCTCTGCCACGGGAGGTCCAAGAGTATTTCCAGGTTTATCAGCAACATTTCTTCGGAAAGTTGCTCCTCTAACCCTGCATTTTTGTGTGCGTTGCTGATAACCCGTGTCTGAAATAATGGTGTGACCGTGTGCTTGGCTGAGATCCACCTGGATGTAAAAAAAGTACACGCCAGAGTGGTCCATTTTTGCCAGCTCTATTCCCAATTAGGAAGCTTCTGAACTAATGAGACATTCAGAAGTAACGAAGCAAATCCTCAGTGAAATCCCAGGGAGCTTCAGCCCCAGAGTCCTACAGCAGCAATTATTTTGTCGGGCGTTTCTCCTCTTAAGTTCTGCACTTCTCGGTTGTCTCTTTTAAGCAAGCAACAAACTCCACTTCTTCTCACCTATCCCCGTCAATATCTCTGAAGATGTCCTGTGTTCTTTTCTTCAGCTTTGACTCTCCCAAACCAACAACAACATGAAAGAAATCTGCAGAACTTCCCAAGATAGCAACAAAAAGGAAAAGTGGGTTGCAAAGGTTGCTGTGGTATGGCAGGAAAGTTTTGTCAATCCGGTTAAAAGAACATGTAGGTAAATACAGCTGGTACAGGCACCAAAGAACAATTCCAAGAGATCTCCAGCTTAAAGGACTCTTTTTCGAAAATACACTGATTATGGCTTTTTTTAAACAGAACACAGGGATGTAGTCTATTTGTTCTTGTGCAGCAGAAGCAATTTGATGTGAAGAAAACCCACCTGCTTTCCATTTTTAGGGCATTTTTCCATTCTGGGGAAAGACTGTGGACAATTGTTTAACTATATAAAAGCTGGTTTATTTCCCCTTGATTAGAAAAAAAGTGATATGCAGGATTTGCAACTGTTCTGAGGACAACATGTGTGACAAGAATGAATTACTCCTTTTCATTAATATGTATGTCTTCTAGCTAAGTTTTCAGTGGAGAAACTGCTCTAAAGAAGCCTAAATGTGACTTGAAGTCTGATGCTCTGTTAACTTGGCAAATACCTAAGGATGAAGTATGGAGAAGAACTAACCTATAAAGTATCCTGTATTTTAACAGCCTGTTTCTCCATTAAGCATTTTTAGACATCAATAGAACAAATTGTCCTGTATTGTATGTTACATGTCTGTGTGCTGTAAAAACATTAAGGCTTTTGTCAGCTTGCTGCTTTAACCCTTAAAGATGTTAGTGATGGCTGGTGCTCCAGCAAAGTTGTTGTCCTCTGGCTTTTGTTGGAAAACTGCTGTTGATTTTATGGCTGTGCAGCCACATCATCGTTTGTTTTCACTCTCAAGAAGATCCAGATGCTGGTGGTGATTTTATTACAGTTGCTGTCATTATTTGCCTGTGAGATCCTCCATGGACCAGGATGCTCTCAGATGAATAAATACCTAAATGTCAAGCCAAAAGACACCAAAGGCTTTTGTAATTTCAGTGTCAGCAGGGCAGGTTCTACAAGGCAGTGACAGCCCTGCGAAATGTTGGCAAAGAAACATCTGTAGACCATTAGTTGTATGGCTGTCCTTGGGCTCTTTCACATGAAAAAGTAAAGTAAATTCTAACCTTGGCAGCTGGAGGTGTAAGAGGGGTGTTGGGGTAGGTGGGGTGAGCTTGTGTGGAGGTTTAAGAGAAAGCAGCAGGGTTTAAGACTTGTGCAAGGGTGAGCTCCAGATGGACATTGATGCAACCAGGATCTCCCTCTGTTGACAAGGGCTGATTGTTCTGGCCAGACTTGGAACCTTCTTGCCAGGATTTTTGGTGCCATTTTCACTTATTTCTGCTTCATCCTGGGGCCGAGTGACTCCTTATATGTCCTGCCTGACCAGGAAAGCATCAGTAGCCCCACCAGCAGCTCCCCCTCACACAATATTAATGTTGTCCTGGTCGCTTCCTGCATGTATGACCTTGAGATAACCACCGTCCACCCCTTCTGTGGGTACAGCCTCTGGAGCAGGTTCCCACCAGGCAGGGATGGTGCTAACTGCTTGTGTGGTGGCTGCTCTTCAGTAATTGTCCATGTCCTCGTATTAATCCACGATAAATGTAAGTTAAGAGGTTCCAGTTTCATTGAGTCGTGTGGACGCTCAGGTCCCATCCCTGTTATCCCAGGACCATCAATGGGGAAGGGCCGCCACACTGGAGAGCCCCTCAAGCTCAATCCTGCAACTACATCAGCCTCACAACATGCTTCTGAAATAGCTATTTTCAAGCCATCACTGAGTGTGGTTTCAGGGTGGCTCTGCTTGCAAAAAGAAACAAAACAAGAAACTCCTTCCTGCCCTTTCCCAGTGCCCAGGGTTTGCATGTTCTTCACAACTGCATGTTGGGCTGTGGAGAAATTATCCTTATTAAAATGAATTCTTTCTCCCCCTGAAGATATTGTTTATAGCACAGACCACCTCCAGGGTCTGGCTCACACCTTAGCTCTGTAATTTGGGCAATGGGGGTGGTGGAGGCAACATCATTGTGAAGGTGCAGAGATGTTTAAGCTGATCTCATATTACAAGAAATCACTCACTTTAATGATTCAGTCATTCATGACAACCTGCTGGGGTGAGCGCAGAAGGCAAGAGACTTTGGCTGGTCTCACTAACCACCAACCCAGTGGTCCTCGGGCTTCAGCTGTGGACCACCAGGGCTGTAAGACATGAGAGAAGAGCTGCAAAATGGTTGCCAACTTTTCTTCCCATGCTGGACAACAAAACACAAAATACTCCCTGCATATGTATTCTGAAGAGTGCAAGCAAAAATTAAAAACAAATAGCATTTTGGGACAATGGTGCAACAAGTGAATATGCATCTTAGCTCCATTTTTTACTAGTCTTATAAAAAAAAAGATAGAAATGTGACGGTACATTATAAGATGGACTCTGGATCCTCCTCAAAAAGGCTCTGCAAACCTTTAGTTGAAAAACGACGTTGAGAAAAACTGAATTACTCCAATATTTATGTCAAGCTTTTAATAAGTGAAGGGTAGCAGCTGCAAGACTAACTAGGAAATAACTGAGTAGCTGGTGCTTGACCAGCTTGTGGAAGGTGTTTGTGAGGAGCTGGTGACTGAGCCCTGTGACACAGGTGGTCCCTTCCAGCCCTACGTGCCCGAGAACGGCCGTGGCTCCCTCCCAAGCACCACTGACACTAATAGCTTTACGTTTCTTGCCGTCGTACGTGAAGCAGTTTTGCTGGAGCCAACAGGAAGAAGTTTCATAAGCAACTCCCATGCAAATCTGAAGAGTTCACCTAAGCACCGAGATGGTGATAGTGGCAGCAAGGTCTGCAAACACGACCCACAGCACCTCATCAGCTTACAGCCCTCTTCTCCCCACCCCCTTTTTTTAATGTTTTACTCGGGAACACGTGGAAATCTCTCTGTCTGCTGGGGAGCATTTAGCAGAAGAGTAAACAGGTCCTCCTCTCTCTCTCTTTGTGTTCAAAGATGGGAGTTCACATCCTCTGCCTCTTCCTCTCGGCCGCTGGCCCCCTGGAAGAGCAGAAGCACACCCCAGGGACAGCTCCACAAACAAGACGAGGGGCGGCAGGGAGAGAACAAAGAGCCCTTCAGCCCTGTGAAAAGCTTGTCCTGGAAAAGGGAGTCAATCCCAAGGCGGCACCGGTACAGGGATTAAAAAAGCACCAGGAAAGCAAAACAAAAGCGAAGATAATGAGGCTTCAGTGGTCTTCTCATGCATGTCTTAGACTTCATGCGTACGTGGGTTTCCATATATATATTTCCAGAAGGGAAACATGAGCCTTGTTTATAAAAATTACAGGCTTGCTTCTGAGTTTAACCTCTACCCTTTCGACAGCAGGCTCAGCCTACGAATTGCTTTGTGCAGGGCAAAGTGTTTGTTCCCCTGGCCCAATTTGGGTTTGAAAGGAGTAAGCAATTCAAGATTTTCTCACCTACCTGCTATGTGCTTTTGTCTCCCAGAATCCCAGTGAAAGGCAAAGAGCTTCAGGACTTGCTGTGATTGCATCATTCCCACCTTGGCATCCACATTCTGGCTCCTCTTCCTCTGCCCTTCACCCTCCCAGTGCCATGAGCCTTGTAGCTACCTCTGGTACTTACTTACCTTTGTAACTACCACCTGTAATTATTGCTTGTAACTACTTTTGGTTACCCTTGTACCCACAGGACTTGCTGGCTGTAGACACAGCTCCCAAGAAATATGTGATGCTTACAGCAAATACATATATATCTAAATGCACAAATGACAGAGTGTAAATCAGTAGGGTTAAATATTTCTCTAATATATATTAGGTACATATTGGTATTATCATTATTGTATTACTATTAATATATATATATAAGGATTTTAATGATGGTGTCCCTCCTTAAGCTGGGGATAAGCTCTAATATATATATACATATGTATATATATATATATATTAGTTAAACACCTAACCCTTCCACTTATTTACACTGTGTGGTTTATGCATGCAGACTTGCATAGCAGTAGACAGGCATTCAACTAGAAAAGAGCTGTTTTTGCAATCCCACTGAATTTCACAGGAAAGGCATAAATGGGAAGAGGTGGGCAGGGAGTTAACTAAAGGTGCTGCCCCTAGGGGTGTCCTTGGGATGTCCTTGAGATGTCATGGGCAAAGACAACTGCTCCACTCAGAAGAGAAGGTGATGGACTGTAACTAGGTGTGGGCTGTTGGCCTCTCGTCCTGAAGGAAAACAATGCCAAATTGGGTTATTTTTTAAGAGCTGAGATGGTAAGCATATCAAGGTATGAAAAAACGGATTTTTAATTTGCATTTAATCTTTGGACATCATGGGGCAGTGTAAATTAGCACCATTCAGCACCCAGCCATGGGAGTTCACCCCAGGCTTAAGGAGGGACAACACCGTTAAAATTCATTAAAACTCTTCAGTGAAAGGAGTTGGGTGTTGTAATATTGATCATTGCCCTTCTCTCAGGCAAACATCCTGCTGGGAGCACCCAAAGGTTTGCCCAATCTTGTATTGCTGCATCAAAGTGCCTGGTAACAGAAGAATCAAACCAAACAGTTGCATAAATGTGATTTTTCTTGCTCTGAATCTGTTATTTCAGTTCGCATGATTCATTGAATGATTCCACTGGAGCCTGTAAATAACTTCGCCCCCCTCTATTATTACCCTAATAATTCTCCTGAGATTGAAAATGTGTTTATTTTGACTCAGAGATTGTAAAACCACAGGAATAAAACAAGTTTAGGCTGCCAACACTTTATTTAATTTCTTATTCTTTTGCTGAAGCTCTGAGAATAACTTCTGTTTCCTGCTGAAGAAGGAAACAGTGTTTTCCTTGACTTATGTAAATATGACTTCCCCACTCATACATTTTCCCACTGCTGGAAATAGGCAGGAATCTTCCCAGTGTCCGGAGCTTGCAGCCTGCGTATGGAATTTTGCCCTACGCCCAGTTCACCACGGGCTGGCTTGGAGGGGCTGGAGTTTCCCCAGATGGAGGTTAAATCCTTACAGGTGTGCAGAGCAGGAGAAGGTGCCCACCAGCTCTCAATAAGGACCTGCTTCCCAACCCAGAGGGCTCTGACTTCATTTTGACCTCAAGGCAACGCTCCTCTGTGTGTTTTGTTGGGGTTTTTTTTTGGTATGATTTAAGTCATTTGGCCACAACATATAATCAAGACTTCCCTTACCGAGAGGAGCTGCAGCAAGAACAGAGGGAGTAAAATATAGGCTAGCCATGTAATGTGAGCGTGTGAATGTGGGATGGGAAATGCAAAGGGGAGGACAGGGAGGCAGAGACGCAGTGTAAAAGCGGCACTGGCATTGGGAGCTATTTCTCTGGCATGTGTATGATCATATGATAATATCCAGTTGGTAGAGCGTTTCAAACAAAGGAAACGGCTGGTGCCTGGAGCTCCTCTGCATATTTATTACATGAACATAATGATATAGAGAAATAAAAGAGAGGCAGAGGCTGGCGTTAGAAGCAGGCGAGTGTCACTGCTACTGTGGGTAGCACTGCTGGGAACGTGCCTGGCTCGGGCTTGGTGTGGAGGTCAGACTTTGGAGAGGATATCGGTGAATTATTGATGGTTTAGGAAAGCATACCTGAAAAATGGCATTTGAAAGCCTGGCTGAGGTGAGCAACTCAAAAGTTTGACCCACTGAGTTCCCCAAGGAGGAGGACAAAAGGTGGCTCCATCGCAGCTGGCTGGTCCCCACAGCAGGGAAAGGGTTGGTGATGGCAAATCAGTCTCTGAGCCAGCAGAAATGATGCCAGGGCTGGAAGCTCAACCCAGATAAAATCAGGCCGAATGGGAGGTGGAAATGTTAAACCATCTCTAGTCATGACCCTTTCTAATGGGCGACTGTAAAGGCTGCTCAGGGAGGCAAGATGCTTCTTGAGGCATTTAGGTTGGGGCTTTTTCCCAAAGGCGTACTGTAACACAATCAGGGAATTAGAGGATTGATGCAAAGATTATAAAATTTAATTATCTAGCTTCTATTATGCAAGAGGCCAGGAAAGATAACATTCCTGCCAGGCCTTTAATCAATGATGTGCCTGTTTGCAGAAGAACTGGCTGATCTGGGGCTCACTCAGTTTTCAGGGGTCCTGCTGCACGAAGCCTGACATTCTCAGGGGGGGTACAAGCTGCTTCTGGGAAATCCAGTGTCTTCCAAGGTTTCTCCATCTTCCTACCCAGAAATTAGGACACTGAAAATTGCAGTTCACTTCTGAAAATGGTGTTCACATCATTGCACTGACAAACTCCAGATCTAGAAACCTTAAACCCCTAGGAACCCCGGACCCCCACCTTTTCCATGAAGACAACTACTTTCCTATAGCTTTGCTTTTTCATTCAAAGATTTCCCAGAGTGCTGTCTCCCTAAATTAATCTTTCTACCTGAGGAAGACATCTATCTCCTTGCCTACTAGGGCCATTTCTCTTCTATCTGCACTCCCAGATATCTTGCAGTTATTTATCTATTTATCTTTTTTTTCCTTTTCTTTCTATTACTGCTGAGGTGATGGCAATTCCCTGTAACAATATAATCCTATGTAATTTATCATAAGTCTGTTCTGCTAATGCAATGGAGTCCCTTTTAGCTGGAGAAAAAAAGAATTACAGGCAGGAAAAACCAGTGTAAGCCATATAGATCCTGCACACTGCTGCTGCTGAAGAACTGACCGGGAAAAACTCGCCTGCTGCTGATAATCAGTGCAATGTATCGCTGCTGCAGTCTACTCATAACTCTTGAAATGAGGTTTTAATTCCTGAAGTCTTGCACAAACAAAAGCGTTGCAGAGAGAGAGAGACATGGGGGCAGGGGGAGAGGAGCAGTGACCTTTGCAAGTGAACTCACAAGGAAACAACAACATGCCTCAGCCTTAGCCTGATCTTTTTTAATTTATTTTTTTCTCAGAATGAAGTTGGCTGATGGAAACTCAGAAGCACTGGCTGTCAGACACCGGCCAGATCCTGCGTGCTTTGTTATTCCAGTGTTTAATCCCAGATGAAGCCAAGTCACACTCAGATTTTGAACATGGCAATTGGGCCTGGGTTCTCACTGCTCTGGACTGTATTTCTGGCTGCTCAGCATCTCAAGAAGCTCTGACCACCCACTATCCCGGATAATGTAAGGAGGTGGCCAAGGTGATGAGCAGGTTTTATCACTGGAGTAAAGCTCACCCATACTCTGAGACTAGTGTGCTTGTGCAGGGCACCAATTTCATTACAGGATCTCCTTTGTCTGTAAGACTACAAATTAAAATAACCAGGAAGAATAACAATGAGGAATGAAGCCTGTTATCCCATATGCATTATGTATATTATATATCATATATCATGCATGCAGTATTATGATGCCCACTTTTCTTTTTAATGGTGATGAACCCACCTCCTCTGCATCTTCTCCGGCTTCTTCCTCTTTATTTTTTTTCTCTTGCTTGGGAAAATGTGCAAAACTGTGGCTGGTCAAGACTCCAATCTGGGGGTTGTTTTCTTATCCTTTTGCTTTTGCCATCTTCTAAAAAGCTCTTTATTTCCTCCGTGCTCCCTTTTGTCCAGGCCGCTTGTCACGAGCGCTATTGCCCAACGTCCACCTCCCTCCACAGCAGAAACTGCCGTTTGCTGCTGTCATTATGGTGTGAGATCCCGCACTTCTGGAGCAAACAAAGAAACACCCAAGTTGCCAGTCTCTGGCTCCAAACTTTTCCCCATCAGATCCCTGTCTCCGCAGAGAGCGCTCCCATTTCAGCCCTCGCCGGAGCTCCTCGGGGTAAGATTGCAAGCACCAGGAAAGACACATGTTTCCCATTACACACCGAAAGTCTTCTCAGAACCTTGGTGACAAGAGATCTTGCAAAATAGCACTTGCTGGAAAGGGGCCACAGGTCGGGGGGACTCGCTGGTTGGAGGGGCAGATTCACAGGAGAGAACCCCATTATTAATAAATTGAGGAGACAGGGGGGAAGTAATAGAAAAACTTGGAGTGGTTAATTTTAGCACAAATAAACAAAAATAATTAAGTTTATAAAATGCTCTCCCAAGATGGCCAGATCTGGGGACATGTTGTTCACAGCATTTATTCAAATCCATGCTATACCATATTAAGCTGCTGCAAGGGAAAAAAACAAAAAACAAAACAAAACAAAACAAAAACAACAACAAACAAACAAACAAAACAAACAAAAAACAAACACAAAACCCACCCACCCAACACCTCTGTTTATATAAAAAAAACTTGATTTAACCCAAGAGTCATTCTCAGCGCTGCTCTCACACACTGCTGTCCTGTTCCATCACCCCGCTTGGAAGCGCTCCCTTGTTTCCAGGATTATGTTATTATCCCATTTGTTTCTCACTATAAAACTAGCTCATTACGTGGTTCTTCCCATCCCTGCTGTTACAATACAGTATACAATTTTGCATTTGCTTATGACACACCATGATCCGAGCAATATACATATCATGGCTGATTTGGTGTTACTCATCTCAGTCCTGTCTGATGGGAGGGCAATTGAAACTATACTATAGCTCTGCAGGTTATTCATAGCATCAGCTCACTAATTTTTACTGGAATACATTCACATTTGAATGACATGTTTATTGGAACTTCTTTCACAGTGAAAGAGAGTTATTGTGGGCATGGGCTAAATTCATTCAGCCATTATATTCTGCAAACTGCAGTTAAATGCCAGACTAGGGTTGAGCTGTGTTTGAACAGCCTGTCTATAAAAATCTCCTTCATATGTCACCAAAACAGACTTGCTAAAGAGTCTACAGGCTACCAGCTTAATATCTTAGCCTAATATAAAAATAACAATAATTGTCAGAGGTACAAATACTGCGGCCAAGCAGAGAGTGCTTGGAAAACGCAGCCCTTGAAGGGAGCAGGTCATCAGCCAAGAGAAATAAATTACCTTCAGTTCTCAGCACACCAGCTGTATCTAAATCAGCTTAAACGTACAGTATCCGCAGGCTGGTTTTATCTCCTTGGAAGCAGAGGAGGGTTCACAGTGCTGCTCAATGGCAGGTGGCTGCCGGGGGCTTCGCTTTGCAGCATCCTCTGGGAACAGCCATCACTGGCCAGGTCAGAGAGTCTTCGCCTCCCAGATCCTCTGGCCCCATCTCCCAAGGAAATCTGTCTCCCCTTCCATTTTCTGTCTCCATACCAGGTCCTAAGGTACTTGGCGGTTGCTTTGCATGACAGCACGCTCTCCTCCGGCTCCACGGGCAGCTGACGATGCTCCCACCCCAGCTCCTGAGCCATCCCTGAGGTTGGATGTGGAGCAGGTTCATTTGGGAAGTGAAGTAGATGCAAAGATCTTTTTCTTTGATAGTTTTTTATAGTCTAAGCAGAGACTGTTCTGGAGGACTGGTACTTAGATAGGCTTCATCAGAAAAGAGGCTCCCAACACTTCCCACCATGATGGTTTTATTAGGCACATTAGCACCTCCGTGCTGGATCCTCCTTCACTGAGGGTAAGTGGCCCTGCTCGGGATGGGATTTAATTCCTCTCTCTAACCTTGGGAGCTGTGTAAAACAGAAAACAACACACATTTCAGGTTCGCTGGGGACATGTAACTTGGCAAGTCTTGCACAAAACTCAGTGGAGACACAAATCTGCCCGGGGAGCTGCCAGCAAGCACAGCCCTGGGCCCCCAAATAATCACTTTTACACCTCGCAATAAAACGCTCTGTTGCTGCTGCTGGACAGGAGGGGGTTTAG
>VWYH01011134.1:0-83945 GCA_013399365.1 Pampusana beccarii
CTGAGATCCAACACTAAGGGTGCTTCCAGCCTCGCTTCATGCTGTGAGGGATTCTCTCACACTTCACTGAGAACATCATATCTGGGTGTCATAGGTAGGATATGTTGGATGACACGTAGGATGGTCTCCAGTGGCCTGTTTATTGCTGACGTTCTGCTTTGCTGGTGATACCTGGGGAATGGGAAAGCTCCTTCATTGGGCTTGCAAGATCAGCTTTGGATCAGAGCCACAGAGAAGGGGTGAAGTTGGTGAAGACCTCATTAACAGACAGTCTGTGGGACTGGCTAACAGTTTATTAGTGGATGTCACTACCTGGGGAGAGACAGCTGTTACGTGGTGAATCGAATTGGGTTTGTGATCTCTTAGCAGATGGGAGTCTCATCAGACCAGCAGCCTACCAGCAGCAAGGAAAGGCCTCCCCAAGACTGAGCTACTGTTTTGGTATTTTTGTCTTCTCTGGAGGTAGCTTTTAAAGGCCTGAGTGTCCTCGCTGTGTAAACTATTAGATCCATAATCCATGGACTCAGTTACGAGCAGCCAGAGGTGACAGAGGACTTCCTGGGACTTTCCATAACCAACCCAATTGACCACTCTAGGTATAGCCTGGACATTTCAGGCAGGGTCTAGGCAAGAGTTTGGTCCAGGTGACTTCTTTGAGGAATGTCTTTAGGCCTGGGAGCGGGTACTAGTAACTCCTGGGGAGATTCCGATTAGACACAGGAGGGAAACTTTTCACAACGAGAACAATCAGCCATTGGAATAATCTCCCCAGAAAAGTGGTGGGTTCACAAACATTGGACACTTTGAAGATTGGGCTGGAGAGGGTGCTGGGCCATCTTGTCTAGACCGGGCTTGTGCCAAGAAAGGTTGGACCAGATGATCTTTGTGGTCCCATCCAACCTGGTTTTCTATGATTCTATGATTTTAAGTTGCACATTTTAACTCGGGGAAGCCAAGGAAGTCAGAACTGAAATGTGAATCCCTCAACTTCTCTCGTTTTTATAAATTGCTGTGGTCTCTAGCAGAGCCTTCCCAGGCTGTTCTGGAATGTATAGATGTGTGAAAGGTTGCGGAAAAAGATTATTTTAGAAACAGTATGCAATGATCTGATAAAAGATGACAACATAATTAATATCCTCAAGGAGGCTGAGTTAAAGCTCTATGAGCCTTGCATTTCTCATTTCCTGACTTTTGAGTGCTTAACTGTGCATATTTAATGTTATATTAAAATAAAGGAGAGGTGCATGTTATAAGCAAATAGTCCCTTTCCTGCTACTTGAGGATATTGAATTATTTCATGGAACATGCATTGTTTTGATGATATCTGCATGATGTGAATCGAAGTGACATCAACTATGATCCACATTTATAATTTAAATTTATAATATCGTATTAGTAAATTGGGTCGTGCATTATTCTGTTCAGCATCAGAGTACGTGCTGCTTTTCAGCAGACATGAGCTAAATATGAAATCAAAAGAGTGTTGTTCCGATTGGAACTGGCTGAGACTGTTCTGCTGCTCTGCAACATGCTGTTACACAGAGCAACTGGTTAGGACTGGAGAGAAAAACATGGTCTGGGGAAGCGACCTAGAATGTATTAATAACTTTGCTACTGGGAATGTTAGAGCTCCCTTAATGTAAGACTTATCTGAAACGAGGTAAAGCTGCTTAGAAACAGATTTCCAAACATAAGGGTAGGTAGTGACTTTTTAAGAAGCGGTGGGGAGGGGGCTCAGTGGGGATTATTCCCAGAGATGTCACTGAGACACACTGCAAATGTTTTCTCCTATAACTTCTTAAAAGAAAGAAGTGAATTCACAGCAGGCATCCTGGGTGGAGTGTCGCTGACTTGCTCTTTCATCTGCCTCGCTGGCTGTGCCGTCTCCCAGCTCCGGCACCTCAGGTGTCAAAGTCACAAGTCTGCGCAGCCTTGCAGATGGAAGATCCACATTAAATAATAAAATCCTAAATCAGTGCGCAGCACTTGGCAGAGGTGGAGTACCAAGGTGTTGCTGCAGATAATGGCAACACTCTCACTCTTGGTGTCCACCACCCCGTGCTTGCCCGCAAACTTGTAAAGCTGCATTTGGGGTGTGAGTTATTGTCGATGCTATGGGGAGCGCGGGTGCGTGAGCACCTCTCTGCTTGGATTTGGGAGAGTTGGTGGGGAACATGAACTATTCCATGAATAAGCAAAGCCTCTTCTCATCCTCTTGCTCTCAGAGGACCTTTTCTTTACTTCCAGACCTTCTTTGTGTACCAAGCACCCATGAAGACACTATCAGAGTAACAGCCCTTTGTTACCAAGCAGAAGTGACCAACACACAGAAGTGCCTTGGGTGTAGGTATAAGGGAGATGGTGTGGGGGGAACTTCAGGAGATATAAGGTTACTACCTGTATTGTATTGAAATTTGCACAAAACGACATACTCACAGAAACATATTTACATCTTTCTCCCAAGACCACTCCCCCTAGTAAGTATTCTTTTCAGATAAATAAAATATCTAAATAGGTGTGGAGAGGAGACTGGAGTGTCCACAAATGGTTTCTAATGGATATTTAAGGCATTGTCATGGTCCCTGGCACTTTATACCTATGCAAACCTGGAATAATTGTGTTTATAGATGTAGATTTAAAACAAACAGAAACTGGATTAGAATCAGATCTGCGCTACAGGCAGGGAATTGCAAATGGCTTTCTACCACCATGTGGCAAATTTTCATACACTTTTTGTGTTGTTCTGGAAGGCTGAAAATTGTAGAAACTGCATGAAAACACAGGACCAGATGCGTTGAGTCTGACCAAAGATCCACCCAGACCATTTCTGTGACGGTTTCCATCTAGGCTGGATGCTCACCTGGTGTCCATTGCTGTCACACTTTGGTGGCACTTTGATAGTTGTATTGGAGGATGTGGACTTCGTTGTAGCTTTTCTGGAGTTGTGGTGCATGTGGCAGGATGAAAGGTGTGTCTTTACCTCAACCTAAACATGATGGGGTGTGGAAAAAGCATGGGTCAATCTCCTTTGGTGTGATCAAAGGAAGGCAGCAGGCAGGTTTGGAGATAAAGTGACTGGAGCAGGAGATGGGATCTTCAGGTTAGGAAGGGAGCCTGAGTGCCCAGGCTGCCAATCCTTCCTTTCCCAAAGGTATTAGGAGGAAAAGGACTAGCTCCAGGTGCTGGAAGATTGTGATGTTTGAGTTATCCCCATTCTTCATTGAGTCACATATCCCGCTCCTTCAGCTGGATCACAAAATGTGCTCCTGCCAAAACTTGAGGAGAAAGAACAGCTGTGAGAAATGTTTCACCTGCCTTCTGGGAGATTTGGAGCAGACTTAAGGAGGAGTGAAGGACCCTTCTCTGCGGATCTCATTGACCCCATCACTTTTCAGGCAGAGTGGAACAGGCTTTGAGGGTCCACCTGCTTGACCAGGTTGGGATGGAGAGCTCTTGCTCAGGCCAGGTTTTCATAAGCCCTCTGCTCAAGTGCCCACCAGCAAATCCCAACCATTGAGGGCCTTGCTCTGCTGTCTTACTGCATGTTCTGGGACACGCACAGTCCAGGTTTTCTGCTAAAATCAGGAACCTCCATAATCTGAGGACCTGGAGCCTGGTGCCGCAGGATTTACAGGACCTTGTGGTCGCTGCCAACATGGTATAAGGAGAGATTTAGATGCCATAGGGAAGCCTGGCAAGACTGGAGGAGGAACATTTGCCCCGAACCCTGCTCAGATGTGGCTGAGGCCAGTAGAGAAGAAAGGAAGATTTTAGGTTTACTTTGCTACCACAAACCTTTAAAGGTTGATTGAGAGGCTACATTATGTGAAAAAACTCCTACAGTGAGAACAAAGTAAAACGCTCAACTGTCAGTACTTCCTTCCATTAAAATACATTAAGAACAAAGTAATAATTTCTTTTATAAAGCCATAGTTATTTTCTGGTCACTGGTAGTATCCTGGATATTGTCTTGTGTTATATTTACTCTCCTGATTAAGAGGGGAGCTCCAGCAGCTGCAAAGACTGATTGCCAGGTATCAAAATGTGGTATAAACTTTAGAGAAGAAATTTCTGTGAATGCAAAACATGGAGGCTCTGAGTCAGGACTCTTCAGTACTATCACTACCGCTGTCAGCAGACTGCTATGTAGGACACCCTGACTTGTTTTCCCTTCACGCCTGTTTTGCACCAGAATAACTCCACTGACATCCAAGGCCCCACATCTCAGCTTCAGCAAGGAGAGAGGAACAGATTCTTCAGGTGCAGCCACGTGTCTCAGTCAAGCAACTTGCACAACTGTCTGCAATTGGAAGAGGCGAGTCCAATTTCTCTTCTGCCGTCCCCTTCCACCCCTTCTTTTTCACCAGCACTCATGTGAGACACTGCTGAGACGTTTCAGAGAACTAAACTGGCAGAAAATGTCGTACTCTTCTGTGGGTTAGTTTTCCACTGATCCAGTTCACAGAATCACAGAATCCCAGGCTGGCTGGGGTTGAAGGGACCTCTGGAGATCCCCCAGTGCAACCCCCCTGCTCACCAGGGTCACAGAGCAGATCACACAGGTCGGTCCAGGTGGGTTTGAATGGCTCAGAGAAGGAGACTCCACACCCGCTCTGGGCAGCCTGGGCCAGGCTCTGGCACCTCTCAGCACACAAGTTTCTCCTCATGTTCACATGGACCCTCCTGTGTTTCAGTCTGTGCCCGTTGCCCCTCACCCTGGCATTGTTGGGCACCACTGAACAGAGTCTGGTCCATCCCTGACACCCACCCTGAGATATTGAGCCCATTGAGCACATCCCTCTCAGCTTCTCTGCTCCAGCTCAACAGCCCCAGCTCTCTCAGTCTCTCTCATCACAAAGATGCTCCAGACCCCTCAGCATCTTTGTGTCCCTCCCTGGACTCTCCAGTGATTCCTTGTCCTCTTAAACCGGGGAGCCCAGCACTGGACACACAGCTCCAGATGGGGCCTCCCCAGGGCAGAGCAGAGGGGGAGGAACAACCTCCCTCCACCTGCTGCTCACACTCTTCCTCATGCACCCCAGGCACTTCCCTGGGCAAGTTGAGCACAAGTTAAGAGGAGCATCAGCACAGGTCTTAGGAAACCGGGAGTGCGTGAACAGCAGTGACGGTGAGAGGTCTGAGCAGGACTATCCACTGCAGCAGCATCTGCTGCTTTGTTCAGTTGACGTTAGCACCTCGGATTGTTCTACAGATATTTTTAAGTAACGTGGTGTTTTGTGTGATGCTTCACTAATCTCCAAGGTTATTGAGGCTGAGTTTGTTTTCATAAGTTGTAAGTTATAAAAGTGCTTTTGCTGAGAGGCTGTGATGAAGAGAAACAAATCTTTCTTTGGGTACATTCAAAGGAACATTTCATGTAAAGGGTACAATTCATAATGTGTCATTTGATCCACACCGATAGGGCGCAGAGTCAATTCAAACGACCTGATGATATTTGCTATTGTTTAAGAGTCCACATACCAATAGTCAAAAAGCAGCTGGATGTAACACATTTAGCTTCAGTACAGCTGTATAAATGAGAAAAAAAGAGAAATATGAGTACAGGCTTTGAAAATTTGACTCAATTAATAGGGCCAGATATGGATGTCCTCACTGAGATCTTGACAAACTTCTATAGTAGCAAAACTGTTGCTTGGCTAAACCTTACGAGTCTTATTTCCTAACTGAACCCAATGGAAGTTTGCCTGAAAACCATTAAGTTCACTATTTGGCACACTGATTTCAGTGCCAGCTTTGAATAGGCGAGATCTAAGTCAGAATTCAGGATTTGGCCTTTAATTCTTTGTTTGTAAAAATACAGAATACACTCTATGCAGTGCTATAAACATCACTCCTTTCAGCTAAATGCAAAATACCCTTCTTTTAACAGAAAAATTCAGAAACACCTTATGCATTCACACAGCTTAAGTATTGATACTGATACTTCACAAAGAATATGCTCAAGGAATCATTAGTATGTTGAAGAGCTGTTGCTTGTATCTGATGTATGAACTTGCTCGTGGCTAAATAAGAAAGACTGAGACTGCCACACTAAATTTGCTGGTGTCACAAGGAACAAAGCAGAGCATCCTTGAAGTAATCACAGGTGAGTGGACAAATGTACTCTCACAAATGTAGTTCCATTAAGACATTTTCCATCACATTCCCTCTTATAAATCTGGATGTTTTATTGATGCAGAGCTAAATCAAGTATCTGCCATCACTACATTCTCTTCTTCCACCCCCAGCTGGCATTTCATGCAGCACATATTGCAGTTTTCTTTTTGAACAGAAGCCTTTTCATCTATTGGAAAGCAGAAAAATGCCATAGGTGACATAGTTTAGCAGCATTTAACACATTAAATAGCTCTCTGAACTGCTGCAGATGGGGGGAAAAAAAGAATCTTATATGCATGTCAAAGCTACAGGAAAACACATTTCCCTTTCAGAAATGAGCACTGCATTTTCTGTGCACATAGTTTAAAGAGAACAGAAACTTGGGTCTCAAAAGGATTCCTTAGGTCCTCTAATCTGGTTCCTTGTTATTCTGGGCAATCATCTCATTGAATCTTTCCCATGAACAAATCGAGTCCCATTTAAAATCTAGTGAAGTTTTTCTCTCAGCTGTTCCCATTGGGAGGCCATTTCCTAATTTAATTCATGTAAGAGTAATTTTTTTTTTTATTTTAATTTGCAGACTACATTTCTTCATGGCCAGTTTAGCCCCATTTGTGGTTCAGATTCTCTCACAAACCCTGTCCACATCTGCTGGTTGCTCATTGGCCTTGGACAGAGTACAAAAATGCTGTAGAGGACTCGGATAACATGGTATGGCAACTCTTCTTTGCCAGATGGTACAATTTTGTAGAAGAAAGCTGTCACTCACTGCCTGTTGGATTAATTCTTTATGCCAACCACTACAAAATGACGGCACAACAAAGCTGATCGTAGATGATCTGGAAGGTTGAAACCATGGAGGGTTAGAGATGTCCTTACACCAGGAGCTCGAGTGAGCTTCTCATCTGTGTTGCCACATTGACTAACATGTCCAAATATGTGGAAGGGTGCTGTACACCACGTTGATAGCCAGGGCAAGAGTAAGGCTGCAGATTTCCTGATACAACACAAATATTTGAATGGAGCAATGAATAGGCAAGAAGATGGGCCTAAAGTGAAGTACAATGTACTGCTGCCAAAGAGCAGGGGGAGACGGTTAGTGTCAAAAGACTGTGGGTGTGAGATCCTAGAATGATGACTTCATGCTCATCATATCAAATGTTACAAAAAAAAAAAAAGTGGATGCTTTCCTTCTTAGCTTTTGAAGCTGGATCTGAAGTCTTCCATTTTAATCTAAGTGCTCCACTCTTCAAGATCAGTTTGTTGGTTTTCTATTATATTCTGGTTCTCTTTGCATTGACCTCGGAGCCGTCAGTAGGTACAAGTGGATGGAACTTGCAGGAGACAGGTGAAGTACTGGGGGACTGGAAAAATTAAAACAGGCAGATTTGGTGCCTGTTTTAATACAAAACGGGAAAGGAGGACCTGACAACATAGAGATCAGCCACTCTTAATTCCTAGAAATATACTGACACAAATAATCAAAGCCTTTACAAGCACCCAGAAGATAACAAGGAGCTAAGTAACAGTGAACATTGACTTGTCAAGAACAAATGACATCAAACTAATCTAATTTCCTTCTGTGACAGGATAAAAAAGCCTTGTGGACAGAAGAGAGGTAGTCGGTGTCATACATCTTTGTGCAAGAAAGCTTTTAACGCTGCCCCTCGTGACATTCTTGTAAGCAAGCTAAGGCAACAAGTTCTACATGAAACTACTGTAAAGTCTGTACGAAATTTGCTGGAAAGCTGCAGTTGGAGAAGTTACCAATAGTTCTGACATTTATTCTGTGTCAAAAATAGAAAGATGCATCGAATGGTGTTGCACAGGGCTCTGGTTCAGGGGAGGGGAGTTAACTATTTGGGGTGGAAAACAGCAAAGCTAGGAGAATATTTTATAGGAGCAGATTTAGGATGAATATGGTGAATGGGACTCAACAAGGCTGTGTTCTCGGAAGAAGATGCAAATCCATCCCAAGATGTATATTTTATGAAGTTAGCCTACGAGCCATATGCAGTAAATGTGCTTTATGCATCTTGCACCAAGGTTCTGGGTGATGTCCTTCAACAAAAACATAGATCTGTTGCTTAGAATGTACAACAGAGCAACAAGAATGGTCATAGATGAGAAAAGATTGGGCAAATATCCACCAGAAAAGCTGGGAATGCAGCTGCTTTCATTGTGGGACAGTGGGATGACCTGCAAAAGCCTGTGCAAACCATGTGATACCACCACGGCTTTTGCAGGAGCACATTTTGTCAACTCGTTTCTATTCTTCTGTGTCAAAGCAGTGAATGAATACATGAAACAGGATTAATCCTAAGGATGTTCCTTGAGGAACGCGAGTTTTCATCTTCCTCCGGTCTAATCTTGCTCTAATTTAGGGTGCTGTTCTGTCATCTTTCCTTTAGCCAGAGTCCTTGTACTAATTAGCATCTTCACTTTTATCACAAATAGTTTCCCATCTGCCACTAAATCAAATACTTAAGTATTTCTAGTATTAGAAGTCACAACAGAGCTACTCACTCAAAATTTTCCAGAAAATTAAGAAGGACTATTAACTCTGTCCATTCTGGGAAACTCCCATGGATGCTAATATTGCTTAAAGCGATGTATTGTAGCAATCTGTCAGATATATCTGCTTATGTATGCTGAATACTTAGGGACTCAAGGTCTGTCTGTCCTGTATTTAGTAGCCTGAACTGAGCTTAAATGTCACAGTAGCCAAGGCAATATTCTTAGTTGTATTAAGGTGGGGGTTTTGTATTTATTTTGTATTTATTGTGGCCTTTCTTCTGCAGCTGGACTATACCAAGTTCAGGATACAGTTTTCACACATAATATAAATAATTCCTTTGTGAGTGTTAATTCCAACACCTCTTCTTTCCAAACAGTAAGGAGGTTCAACATATATAATCCATTTATTTTAAGCTCTGTGAAGTTCCTTTAAACGAACCAGAAACATTTATGGGAACTTGATTGTTGCTGGAAGTCAGCCCCAGATCCAGGGAAAACTTATTTCTGTTTTTTCTCTTCTATTTTACTGCACTGGAAGTGCAGAAACAGTTAAATCCCTCATTTTTCTTTTTCCATCTCGCACACACACGTGGACCAACGCACCACTTTGCACGACGTGTCCTCTTGGCAACTCGTGAGGGTTTTGCTGGCGCGTGGGTGAGACCTGCAGGAGTCAAGTGCAGCATTAATGTGAGTTCCCAGTGGCTTCCAGGGAAGCTCATTACTGACCTGGCTTGTGTGTCTCGTTCATTTACAGTAACACTTTAAATATTTAATCGATCTCTCATTCTTTCCTGTCATGGACCATTTTCCCTCAATTGATTCCTTTTTTTGGGGGGGGGCAGGGATGGTTGGAATGCCTTTACATTAGTGGAATTCTATAAATTATACTCATTAAGAGGCCAGATACAATAGACCAATGTGGAATTAGTCTAAGCTTCGTATTGTATTTTTTGCCCCAGGTTCTCAAAGCACTTCAGAAGCACTAACTAGATAAAAGTGAAGAGCAAAGCTCTACTGAAAGTTAAAATAACTCCTTAAGTTCCCAGGAGCCACTGCTTAGGAGTTGCCGCTGCAGAGGTAACAGGATTATCCTTTCTGTAATACTCGGCTCATCCAGCTTCAGCCTTTCTGGGTTTTCTGTCATGATGAGGGATGGGATGCATCCTAACTAGAGGGAAGATTGGCATGAGAATCATCACTTTTTTTCTAGCAAAAAAGGTGGTTTTGGTTGCATCTCCTGAGACTCCTCGCCAGGTCAGGCAATGCTGCGGTACTCGTGAGTTCAAGCGGTATTGTCATATTTATTTTTTATTTTTAAAATTATTATTAATTTTTACACAATTTAGCTGCAAAGCGTCTCTTCTGTCAGTCAAAACGTTGCAACATCTGTTTTTACAAGTGGGCGAATGGAGGCACGGGCATCATCCACAGCCTCAAAAACCTTCTGTCGTTGACTTTGTGGGATCACACGCTAATTTTTACCGCAAAGGATTTGACACCAACTTTTTTCTTTTTGTTATATTTTTAATAAGATCTATAAGCCTCGCTTTGTACTCCTATGAAACAGGCATTAGACCACATGTGCTTGTAAAGCCAGCCATAGCAGGCACTTTTACTTTAGATAACCCCTGAATAGACTCGGGCCAATAATGAAAACAATATCACACCTTTGGGCTTGTACGGAGGTCTTGGAGTACATTGGCCTTGTTCTTGATGAACACAATATCACTTTATAAACCCCATAAAAGAAAGAACTGGGGGGTATTTGCCTCTCACCAAGTGAGACTCGGGGAAGATAATAAGAAACCTTCAGTAGCTGAAGGCAAATGCTTTTAATAGGCAGGCAGCTTTCGGCAAATGTGCTTTAAGGTAGGATAAGAATACAGATATTCAGAGCTGCTTCTGGGCCCGCTAAGTTCTTTGCCACTCCTAGTGAACATAGAAATCACCTTGAAAACGTGTCATTTTCAAATCGAATTAAATCCCTTGCATGCTTCCTCGGTTGCTGTTGATTTTTATTTTCTTTATCAGCCGAGAAATGCTCGGGTGTTTCAGGTACGCATTTAAAAGTATTCCTGTGTTGTCTGGTTTTGTGCCGTCGATCTTCAATCTAAATGTCCTCATTTAGCTGAAATAACAATTTAAAAAAGCAACCCTAAACCTGTCCTGTTCCCTGGTAACCCAGCACGAAGTGCTATCCTGCATTACAAGTGTTTTTCTTCAAATCCCAGCGATACGGTACAGAAGAAAGAAAAAGCCAGGTTCACGCTCTGTGGGAACAGGGTATTTTCACGTGCAGGAATATTTGCTTTTCAACACAATGCTTTGTAATACTATCCGTTATTACACAGCTAAAATCCTCAGCCTTTGAACTCAGCAGCTCGTATCGCCTGACTACAACGACCCGAGTCTGTCCGTCTCCATTTATACTATTACTATTTAAGCAAACACCTGAAGTAGCGGGCTCTGAATGCAGCTAAATTGCAAAGACAAATGCTGCTGTTGTCGTTATCGATGCTGTATGTCCTTGATACAAGTGCTGTATCTCAAGGAGAGAAGTATCCACACAATCGTCCGCCGCTGACTTTCTTGGCACCCTTCATTTCGGTTTTGTTTGGTAAGTGGCGGAGTCTTTGAATGAAGATGCAACATTTCAATTACTCCTCTCTTTACTTCCCTGTAAACTGTCGAGGGATAAGAGCTGTGTCTGTAATTGAAAATATTCCTACAGAGCCTCAAAATTATTGTAACTGGAATTAAAATCTTATTCTTTAACTGCTATTAGGTTTCACCTTGAAAAAATCATGCCTGACTTTCAAAGAAGAGAGTTTCGTGGCTAATAATAATAATCATCTTTGAGAATTTAGCAGATTGTGACCATTCATTTTCCTATATGGTCACAAATAAATGCCAGAGAAGTCTCAGTCTTCTCATTGCAGATTTGATCTACTTTGACCCAGACTCACCGTTGGAAATTTTGGCATCGAACTGATGCACTTAACACAGGAATATAGAAATGCTGGGGTTTTCCGTAGCCAGTGGAGCAGTATAGGCACCTCTGGATGGCAAATTTTAGGAGGACTAAACTACCCTCTGGAGGTAGATATCTCTTGATGTTGACTTTGGAGTGGACCATACTCCTAAATTATGTTGTGCAGGAGGTTCTGAGAACGTAGCTGCTGCTACATCTCCTATAGAGGAGTCAGATGGACCCATCCCCTTGCCAGTCACCTTTTTCCTGACTGCTCGGGGAGACGTTAAAAAACAATAAATTAACAGTTTAACAGAAGTCGACTGCTAAACTAGCGAAAGAGAACAAGTTCCTTCCAACCTCAGTCTTGCAGGTCGAGCTGGAGGTTCCCCGTTTTAGGAATGTCTGACAGTTGCTCTCAAAAATCTTTTCCTCAGTTGATTGATACTTTAGCAAACACTAATTTGGGGGGAGAAGGGGGGTGAAATCTTCCCTGCCAGTTTTCTGCCTCCTCAGACTGATATTTTTAAAGATCCAGCCAAAATCGTTCAGAGAAGGAAGCTGGAGAAAAACATGTTTTCAATACTAAAATATTTCCCCCAGCCTGTCTACGAGGAGCCCTGGTACCTCCCTGCTGCAGAGCAGGGATCTGAAATTCGGTAAGGGGACGTCATTTGTGCATATTCTGCCTTTTTCTTTTTTTTTTTTTTTGATCTCAGTGTGGAAATTTCCCTAGCCTTTCTTAATTTACAGGCTTTTAAATTTTTTTTCTTTTAAATCCCACACGTTTGGGAGAGATGTCACAGCGTATAACAGCTGAAGCCTTCAGAAGATGCTGCGGGGTAGGTGTTTTCCACCGCTACCTAAGCACCCAGTGTGATGAGGAGGGATAAGCTGAAGGCAAAAATGAAGAAAATCGATTTTTAAGGGGAGAAAGATAGTTGTCATTAAATTAAAGAGATCAACTTCATTAAAAAAATGTTTTGTCCTAACGTCCATGTATCTTTAGCAATCTAAAGACTGCTTCCCATTTCTTGCAGAAATGGTTTTAAGGAAATTCTTTTCAGCTGTTGTCCGAACTTTATTTCCTTTTGTGATTCATTATGAACAGGTTAGCTGTGCCTCGTGTTTGGTGACAGAATGCTGAGTGGCTGTCAGTGCTGTGAGGCTCTGGAACAGGTTGGGCAGAGAGGTGGTAGATGAACCATCCCTGGAGACATCCCAGGCCAGGCTGGACGGGGCTCTGAGCAACCTGAGCTGGTGAAGATGTCCCTGCTCATGGCAGGGGGGGCACTGGATGAGCTTTAAGTTTCCCTTCCAACCCAAACTATTCTGTGATTCTATGCTACAAAAGAAAAGAACAAGTTGGGACAGAGAGGGGGAACAGGGGAGTTAATGGGATCAGAAATCGCTCAGGACATCTCGGATGCATCCGAGAGGGAGGTGGGACCCGGAGCCATGAGGAAGGCCCTGGTACCCGGGTCTGCAGCCAGCGGAGCTTGGAGAAGGGCTGGCAGAGGAGATGGGGATGAGGAAAGGTTCAGAGGGAAATAAAAACCACCTGATGATGTGAGGAAGAGACACAGCCCAAGCATAAATCCCATTACTTACCCCAAGTACTATTCGTAACACCACAAGCCAGCCCAGAGCCTATTTAAAAGCTGAACTGGCCCCTATATACCGTTACAGCCTTTCTCCTTTTCCCTGTTATCTCATTTTTAAGGTCCTGTACACAGCACATGATCCTGCACCTTCTTATTTCCCAGTGAACACGCAGCTTTAAAAAACAAAAGCCGTGTTAAACTCACCAGAACAAAGTGCTTGTTGCTAGATTTGAATCCAGCGAACCCAACGAACACCCTTTTTTTTTTTGCGGCGTTAAGTATTAGAAAGGAACAAGACACACATGCTTTCAGAGAAGAAAAAGAAAGGAAATCAAGCTGCTTTCATGTATTCTTTGTAATTATTTTTCCCCTGTTGTTCAGAATTCAAGTTTTTTTTTCTTTTTTTTTTAATTTTTTAAAAAAAAGAGGACTTTAACATTTACTGGCAGTAATCATTTCACCATCTGCTCAGGCGTGCTGCTTCCAGAACACACGTTCTCAGCTGCTGAGCAGTCAGCTCTCGGCTCCCCATCCTTTCCGAGAGAGGGATGCCAGCAGTTCCTAAACTGTAACAGCATGAACAAGGCCTTTTTTTTTCTTTTTTTTTCTTTTCTTCTTTTTTTTTTTCCCCTTTCAGTCACTGGAATTTTTTTTTGAAAAAGCAGGAGAGTTAGAACTTTTCACCAGATTGTTTCCAAGGCTGAGCTGCTCCCCACATTGATGGTTCTCCAGCTGAGTGCGTGCAAGTGGTAAAAACATGGGGAAAATGTATTAATATTTGAACATTTTGGGGTGCCTCAAGCGGGTTTGCTTTGTAATAGAGCTCCACTGGCGCTTGGGCTGCTCTCAGTGATGGATTTAACGCGTGTTTCTTTAGCTGTACCCAGGGGAAAGCTTTCCTGGTGCGGTACCCTTATGCCTGGGCATAGACACGTTTGATTTCTGCTCTCATGAACTGTAACGCTGAGCTCAGCACCTCATTTTCTAACAGCTTTTTCCCATTCTCTTCTACACGGTATCGCTAAAACCAGCACCGAGCTGCTCGACATCCCGGTCTCCTCTCTGAAAGCCCAAACCCAGCCGTGAATCACGGCGTGTAGAACAGGAGGAGGTGAATCTTGCTACCAAATGGGCTTTGTTGGCTAAAAGGAGATGGAGTTACTGCTCCTGCATTGCCGGTGGTGAGCAGAAGCACTTATGTAAATATATAACTAATTTAGAGGGCAGAGGGTAACATTAATTAGCTCATCCTGTCCTTGAACGTTTCTGTGTCACTGACCCCCTAATCTCTGTCTCTTGCGTTTTCTGTTGGCGTTTCTCATGGCAAGAATGACCCGCGATCTTGGTTTGTACATTTAAATTCAAAATGAAAAAGCATCCATCAGTGAAAGACACTATTCGTTTATCCTACTGTATAGGCAACACTTTACAAAAGAATGAGCCAGAATTCAGAGCCCATTAGACATGTCCCAGGAGGCAGGAATCTATATGCTTACAGATGTGCTTACAGATATAAATCTGCATTAAGGGGAAAAAAAAATCCTGCTTGACCGAAGGTATTTGTTCTAAAACACACCATTTAAAGTACAGCTTTGTGCTGAGAAGGGACTCTGTGGGGTGGCTTTGTGTGATTTTATGTGTGTATTATTGCATCAAGATCAAATTTACTCCCTTACAAGCAGAAGAAATGTTATTTCTCTGTCAGCCTCACATACTTGCTCTGGTTTCCATAGCCCAAGCTGGTTGGGTGTTTTCCCATCTGAAAATCAGGGGTTTTTTGATCAGCATTTGATCCAGCTGAACTGTAATGCAGACCACAGAGGCTGGAGCCCCAAAACCACTTTGGGGATATCCCTTGTTTCTCAGGACAGTGTCTGTATTTGTGCATTAGCCTCTGTATTTTCACCTTTGAGCACGGTGTGACACTCAGAACAGTTCTCTGCTGCCATTTAAGAAAATATCGACCCCTGAGATTGAATGGGTTGGACATACTGTTTATAAAAAGGTTATATAAGCCAAATATTTATCATCCTCATAGCACATGGTGACACAGGGCAAATCAGAAGACGAGCAGGTAGGAAAAAAGGGGTTGGAAAAGCAAGGAAAGGAGGCTAAAGAAGGACACAAGGAAGCGAGGAAAAGAGTAAAAGGGAAGATGTTTGGACTTGAAGAGACTCCTAAATATCAGCGCCTAATGCAAATATTCCCTGTGCAAGCAAAGCCCATCCATTGACCTCCTGCTGCTGTCACCTAGATGTAGATAGGAGCTCCTCACAGTGCTATTATACCTCCCCCAACGATTATTAGGTGTAGTGTTGTGTAGTAAAGGGGAGTGGGAAAATCCCTTGCAGTATTGCTGATTTTTGAGACCAAAAGCCCTTTTTTCACCAGAAAGATGCAAATGTTGGGTGTGTGACAGGCTGTGCAAGGCCAGCTTGACTGTGGGGCACCAAGACTATAATCTATAGCTGAAGAAAATTAGACAGAAATTAGAAACAGTCTATGTTTGGGAGGTTGGGAGAGAATGAACTGAATGACCTTCTTCCTGCAATGACCTTCTTCCCGCAATGGAAACACAGATACCATAAGCCTGGATTAAGGGCAGCAGATTGGAGACCATCCGTGGTGCCAGGCATGGTGGGAGAGGCCACGCTGACTTGTGATTTTGGATGCAAGACGTGGAAGAGCGTGGAAAACGCTTTGATGTTGTCTCTCCTGCCCACTTTGAGTTACTTGGGTGGTGGGGCCCCCATTGCTTCCCCCGGAGACACAACAGCCTGGCCAGGTTGGCACCTCCTGGTGCCTTGAGCCTTGATCACAGCAAGCTCTTGGACCGAGCCCCTTCATCTCCTCCTCGTCAAACCCTCAAAGGACCCACACCGAGATGGACGTAAAGAGACAGCGAAAGGGAAGCAGTTGTCCTCCGAAGGAAGGAGTAGAGGGGTGTTGCTGATACTGCGATGGCACGGAGCCACGGGCGACATCTCCAAATGGCCCGTTAGCTTTCCTCGTGCTCTTGCTTCAAAAAGAAAAAAGAGGGCAGAGACCCCGATAAAGGCTGAGGAGGTGTTTTGGGGGACACCAGGGGAGCCCCATCATTTCTCTCTACTTGCTGTGATAACTTAAATGAACAGTTTTGTGATTTCTCAACGCTAGCCACTTCCTAATTAGGACAAGCTTTAAAAGGACCACTTGGCATCCCTGTTGGTGAGAGCCATGTGCTACCTGCAGCAGGCCAACTCCAAAATGAAACTGATTTTTCTCTTACCTACATTCTGCATTCAAGCAGCTGCTCCTAACAGGTGCTCGCTCTCTTCCTAGCAGATGGTGACAAAAAAATGGGTTTGTTGGCAGGTTTCGCCACAAAGCAGCCTTCTTATCACACATATTGATGTGTATACAAACATACATGCGCACGCTATCAGGCTTTCCGTTTAAAAAGTAATTCTCCTTCTGATATAAGGTCAATCACGTGGGGTCTTAGCGAGGATTGTATGTGGTTCTGTCTTTTGTATCCTGGGTCTAAAGGCATTTGTGACTTAGCTGCCACATCAAAACCCTGGCTAACGTTTCCCCCTTAGTTCAACTCCTCTGCTGTATCTAAAGGACTATGTGATAGGAAGAATATGTAATATTAGACTGCATCACTCTGTATTTATCTGTACATCTTTAATAGCTTGTACTAGCTTAAATAACAACGAACTAGAAAGCCAGCAGGTTTTAGATGTGGACTACCCTGACATTTTTCTTCTTGCTGTTGTTTATGGTAATATAACAGAAATGCAGAACACAAAAGATCTCTCTACATAAACAAAAAAGAAAAAAGAAAAATTAAAAAAAAAAAATTAAAAATAAATAAATTTTAACAACCACCAAAAAAGACAACAACTGAAAATTTGCAGTGGAGAAGAGGCACAGCAATGCATTTGAACAAAGAAATAAAATAGAACTGCAGCATTTTATCACTGGGAAATGCACCCAGGACTCTTGAGTGCTGAAATGTGTTCAGAGCCGCCTTGGGGAAGCGTGCGGAGCGAGATCATTTGTTCTGTATCCATCACCCGAAGAGAGACAGCTGTCAAACAAATCCTTACATCCCATTTAGGTTTTGGCCTGTTAACTCTGATTCCACCTCCCAGATTTCGCCTGGTGAGGGCTGTAAATTCGACAAAACGCTTCAGGGCAATGCCAGATTTCGAGGGCTACGGCATCGCCCAAAAGACCTTCCCTGCTCCTCTTTCTTGCCGTGCGAGCAGCACCAGGAAGGCCCCATGCTCGCTCTGTTTTGCTGCTCATTTCAAACAAACGGCCCGAGCCAAGACAACCAGATGAGGATGACATCTGGCTATCAAACCTCTGCCAAGCCACTGCTGTTCTGGAGCTGGCAAGAAGGCGACGTGCTGCAAATGCCAGGTTCTCTCTGAAATGTAAAGTGCATTCCCTGCATTTTCTTTGCTTCCTATCCAGCCACAATCAGTTCGGTATTTTGTTTTACTCATGGCCAAATTCAATTCTCCTTTCCAGGCGCATAAATCCATTTCATTGATGCTAGGAGGCTTACATGACAAGTGGAATTTGACCCTGAAGTCCAAGATGGTCTCGTATTTTCTAAGCTCACTGACAAATTAACTTGTTGACCGTGAATCTCATTCAAACATCCAGGCCCCTCCTGTGGGGCATGTCTGTGGTGAGGATTGCTAATCACATATATGAGAGCAGTTTGTATCTAAATCTGTAAGAAGGATGGGGACAGACTTTTTAGCAGAGTGTGTTGCAACAGGACAAGGGGTGATGGTTTTAAACTAAAACAGGGGAGATTCAGGCCAGACATGAGGAAGAAATTGTTGACAATAAGGGTGGTAAAGGAATGGAACAGGTTGGGCAGAGAGGTGGTGGATGAACCATCCCTGGAGACATCCCAGGCCAGGCTGGACGGGGCTCTGAGCAACCTGAGCTGGTGAAGATGTCCCTGCTCATGGCAGGGGGGGCACTGGATGAGCTCTGAAGGTCCCTTCAACCCAAACTATTCTGTGATTCTATGAGTCTAAACTCTTCCAGGAAGGAGCAGGTAGAGATTGGGGCAGGCGGATAAGCTAAAGAAGCTCTGGAGGTCTCCTTTCACTGCTATAAGAAATCACTCTATCTTGTGAAAAAAGAAAAAGAAAGCATCGCAACTTGTGAAAGAGTTCTGTGCTAATCAAAAGTATTCGTAGTTAAAACATTTCTCTCTGTTGTGCTCAGAAGCAGTTTGATCACAGCTATGCCAAGGAAGCTCATCCAGGGATGATAACATGAAGGAGCTGAAGCTGAAGGATTTGCCCTGTTTCCTTATGAAGGATTTTTGCTTTCATCCCTCCCCGCCTGCTGCTGTACTCTCAGCATTTTTGGCAGCTGCCAGAGGGCATGAAAGAAATAACTATGCTGGGTTTGCAGCTGATGTTCTGGCCAAATGCATTTTTACCCCTTTTCTGGTAAAACAGTTTCGCTGCAGGCACAAGTAACCAGTTTTCAAAATCTCAGAAGAGAAGTAATTGTATTAAATAAAGCTGAGAGTTTGGGCTGTTGAAGTGAACTTGCTTTGCAAAGGGCACAGGTCCTACTTCAATGTTTCCAGTTCTCATCCAAAATATGACTTCTTTGCCACGTATTTGTGGATTCCAGGAGTATCCTTGTGCTTTCGGTCCACGGGCTTGTAAGCAGAAACCATCTGGTTTCGAGGGCACTCGCGCAAGAAGTGGATATTAATGCGTGAATAACTAAAATGGTTTTAGGTTGTCTTGGGTGAACAAGCTTGCTATGAAAACCAAGTCTGATTTCCACAGTCCAGATCAAAACCTTCACCAAAGAGTCACTAGATGGGGAAGGATTAGAGGAGTTGGATTAATTGTGTCCCGTGCAACTGTGCTAATAACTCACCAGCAGTTTAATAAGCAGTTAGACAGCTTTTGTAGAGGTGATTTCAGAAGAACGTGTGTTTAGATATGGCCCTAGAAGGGCGATGCAGTGGGTGATGCTGGGTTTAGTAGATTACCCGCTTCTCTTTGACCCCAGCTGTACCCATGTCCCTTTAGTGCTTTGTCAGTTTGAGACGTGGGCTCCTTGGAGTTTAATTTTATTGTCATGGTGACGTTCATGATGTCCTGGGGTTCCCATCAGTCTTTTATTGGACCTGCCAAGGTCCTGAGGGTGTCTCTGGTACCCGGAGCTGCCTCGTGTACACAGAGTTCACTGCAACGCAAATAAAATGCACAGCTGAGAGCATTACCCTGCTTTCCACTCTGAAATCAGCTGGTTTCAGCATCAAATAAGCAAAACCAAACCGATCTGTATGGAAATTCTCAGGACTGTACATGCTTATTCAAAAGGTGTTTTCATCTGCTGGCTCCAGTGTAGATGTCATACAGAAAATCCAAACCATAACTTTTTTTTAAACTTAATCAAAAGTTACCCTCTATGCCATAAGAATACGTTACATTATTGTGAATTAAAATCAAATTTGATCAATGATTTGTCAAATATGGGAGGATCTTTGCACTGAAAGGTGTGTACAGGTGCCTGTAACTAACTTGAACCACATTTGATGTATGCAACTGCTCAACGTGAAATATCATTCTGAATAACTGAGTCTATGCCTTATGTATTATAGATTCTGTGCTCACCAGTGGCATCATAATGCATCCTCCTGTAAAATATCAGTTAACTCATGGAACTATCACAGCACTATGGTTTATTCATGTCTGCACAAAAAATAAATTGCTTCACATTATCCCACTACTTGAGAGCAGAACTTTTTTTTCCAGAAAAGATAACAAATAGCTAATTCAGGTTTCCAAAAGCATGTGTGCTATTACCGTTAGTAAGAAGCTTAACCAACCTGAAAGCAAATGTTAAATGATCCAGATCTTAGTCTTATTAAGCTTGTGTGTCTCCTACCACTTAAAAGCCTATCAAAAACCTAAAGATCTGGGTAAATGAGATTTTCCGGAAGGCAAGCTTGAAAGTTTACCTCTTTCCCTTTTTAAACAAGAAGGCGATGCCTCTATTTACATGCCGTTTCTGGAACACAAGCGGAGTGAGTACATCACTGCTGCAGCGTTCCGTGGAACATCCTTTGTTTATTCACACTGTGCCACTTTTAAACTTCAGATGTAAACAACAAAGGCTTCTTTGTATTTCACACTATCTCATATTCACTACCTTCTGAAGTCCAAAGCCAAAACACTGTGGAATTTTACCCTGCTCACACTTTCTTCTGCTTGTTGGATGCATTCTTCCAGCCTTTTCTATTTATAGTAGCTGGAAAACTACTTATCTTGTGATTTAAACAGGCTCTGTTCATTTTGTCTTGACTTTTCAGTCCTTGGTACGGGAATAAAGGGTCTTCCCTGGTAACCATTTCAAATATAATTTTATTAGTAATTGTGCATATATTAGATAACAGAAACAATTTGTCATCCTGAAGGATCCAAATGGCTTTAGCGTGGTCGACCTGTCTGTGGTCTGTTCCACAGATGAAAAATCCAGAAAATATTCCACCGAACTCAGTCAGACAGAAAGGTGAGAAAGATCCAGGCTGGAAATGCAGCAGCTGCCTGATAACACACATTTTAGCATGGAAGAGTACGGTTTCCATTTCAAACCAGAGTGCGATTTTAGTTGGAAATGCCATTACTTAGCTGCGCTGATGCTTGAGATCAGCTCTAAGTCCCCCCTGCCTTTTTCACCATGGGGAATAACCTCAATTTTGTGTTTCATTTGACACGCGGTGGGTCAGACCATCAATCTCGTGCTGGATCCACCTCCTCTCTGCTTGCTGATGCTGGGGGAGATAGCCAAGGTTCTTTGCTCTTCTTGTCCCATTCTGTGCTTATCTCCATGTGAGACACAAGGACAGGCTGCCCAGGCAGTTTCAGACACTTTGCTGTGTCATGTTGCGTACAGTCCTGTCCTATGCATGTAGTATAGATGAAATCCTACTTTTCAAGAGAACCAGGTTGGTATGGTGTTGGCTTTTTCCTTTCCCAGGACAAATAGCATCCTTTATCATCCCATTACCTTAAGCTGCATTTGAGCACAAGAGATCTCTGATGAGCCACTCTATCGAATCCTGGGGTCATTTTGGGCCCCTCACGCCAAGAAAGGCCTTGAGGTGCTGGAGCGAGTGGAGAGAAGGGAACGGAGCTGGGGAAGGGGCTGGAGCACAAGTGTGATGGGAGCGGCTGAGGGAGCTGGGGGTTCAGCTGGAGAACAGGAGCTGAGGGGAGACCTTCTGATCTCTGAACTGCCTGAAAGGAGCTTGGAGCCAGGGGGGTCGGGCTCTGCTCCCCAGGAACAAGCGCCAGGAGCAGAGGAAACGGCCTCAAGTTGCACCAGGGGAGGTTGAGGTTGGATCTAGGGAACAATTTCTTCATGGAAAGGGCTGTGGGGTAGACAGCTCAATGCAAATCATTTCCCTGCTTTTTTGGGATGAGATGGTTTAGCATTACACAGTAATGGTCATGAGAGACTGAACAGAAAAACAGAGCTTGTTATTAGAGGCAAAATAATGGGCAGAGATGACAGGTTGCCCAACAATTCCCATTATAAGGGTCTTCTCTCAGGTGTTCAAGTATACCAGTTTTTATTATTTCAGAAGTAAATATTCATGCTTAGTCTCTGTCTGAAAGTTTTGCCCTCCAATCACCATAGAAGTGATTTCTGGACTTCTGCATTTTTCAGTATGAGTTTAGGAAAAGATAAGTTGTTTATTCCTCTTAAAAATTCATATGTTTTCTTGAGAAACTGTCATGCTTATATATTGTGGAAGAAAAACTTGATATAAACGCAGTGTTGGCACCGGTGAGAAAAATAAAATGATGGGAATGTAACAGTAGAGATGAATTGAGCCCTCTATCTTAAATATGTGAAATGAACATTTTTACTTCTACATTGCAGCTCTCCTGCATGAAAAATAATTGGAGTGGCTTCCATTTATTGCAAAAGGTACATGCACAAAGGAGTACCTTGCATTGCATGGGCTGGTCTGCACTTCGCAGTGAAGCTCAGAAATAACTGAGCTAATGGAAGTGGTAAAGTCTTGTCAACACAGCATTTATATGTTGAGCATTTTCTTCCACCCATAGGCAGCATGAATTTGCCTGATTTTACCATTACGCTGCTTTTGGACCCAGCTTAGCTTCTCAGCATCATTCAGGACTGCACCATACGGAGATACCAGTTCTGGTCTGCAAAGGCTTGGAAGATCCTGCACTGGTTGTTATCGGTGGCCCCATCTCAGTTTGGACCTGGCCATTTTTCGTCTCAGGAATATGAGAGTAATGGGTGAATGATTAGAGAACAGTCTGCTGTCTCAAACCGCAGAATAGATTTTTACCTTTAGATCACTGCAAGTCAGAACAGGGCATATCTTTTCTTAGCCATCATAAATTATCCATGTGAGATGTACAGTAAAAGGCTGTTTGGCTGTGTTAAAATTGGCTAGACAAACAGAATTTCCATCTCTCTCAATGGCTCCTTCAACACCTAATTAGTTCCCAGATGCTAGTTGAGCAAGATGTCTTTTATCTTTGCTAATGTTATCTTC
Organism: Pampusana beccarii; assembly: GCA_013399365.1. Classification (NCBI taxonomy): domain Eukaryota; kingdom Metazoa; phylum Chordata; class Aves; order Columbiformes; family Columbidae; genus Pampusana; species Pampusana beccarii. The sequence continues at coordinate 22,796 of VWYH01011134.1, forward strand.
CTATACCTCCTAAATGCCCCCTGGTGCCATTCTTCACTTTCATCTCTCTTCCCTCAAGAGAAGGCAGGATGGGTGTTCAGGAAGCTCTATTCTGAAGGTCAAGCTTGTAAAGACTGTGGGTCAAGTTGATCCTGTTATACCAGTCAGTATCTGGAGCAAAAGCTTTTGAATCCAGAATTAGATTGATACGATGGAGAGCAGGATACAACTTCCTTTCTATGCATGTTCATAGGATCAGTATCTACCAGGAAAAAAATAGAATTGCAGATTGTATTTCACTGTCAGTTCCATTTAATACAATTTAGGACAAAGTCCCTCTTCATCTTTTCTCATTGCCAGAAGGTGCAAAGAAGTCTGTATAAATCTCCCATTTCAGCTGGCGTAGCTGATTGTTGTGGGCAATGAGGAAGTACTCTTAGATGTAAAACAGTAGGAAATATCAGACTAACTGCACTCCCAATCCTTCCTAGACCCACTGAGCATAACCACTTGGGGCCTCAGGTACGTTAATAGCCAGGCTCTTGGCCAACCATGATTTACCTTGGCAGGTCTGATTTATATCCGAGCCCAGCAGGAATGAGTGACCAAACAGCCTCCTTCAAGCTAAGTGTTTAAGAGAAAAGCATTTCAGAGAAAGCAGATCTTCAAACCAACTGAACGGACTATATATGTATATGCAGCTTTCCCCTAAGGCTCATAAGCTGTGTCTCTCTTTAGGCTCAGTTTACTTGATTCAGGTGACGTGCTGTGTTGTGTGTGGGCTTTGTCAACAGTCAAAAGCTCTGACAAAGTCAATTTTGCAGATTTAAAGATGAGAAGATTCTTCAGCTTAGCACTTTGCAACACTGCCTTTTAAGTTTCTATTGTATTTCCTTCTTATCTGCATTTTCCCTGTGCTGCACTGGAAGAATACGCTTGTATGAACAATTCCAGCCGGCCCATGTAACAGCATTTCTCCTCTTTGACCAGGTTACGTGTAGTCCCTATCGGATGTTTATGTCGTCAGATTCATAATGTAGTCACGTAGCAGCTTTTCTATCACAGCAAAGAGCAAGCTGTAAAGTCGATGGATTTCACTATTTCTGCTCTTGGATCCATATGCCCACACTATGAAAGACGCAGAATTTATACCAACGTAATTCGATCATTCCTGCTTTCAATTTTGCCCAATTTGCAAGAGGCGCGCTGTAAAGTTCTGAGGCTAGAGAGCTTCCCTGCAAGGGTATTAATAATACTTAGAAATTATATAGCACTCTAAAACCCCGTGCAAGCATTAGCTAATTACGTAGGACTCCAAAGTGCTGTGCAAAACATTAGCTAATCAATTCTTGCAGCATCTCTCAAATATATCAATATCATTGAGTCCGTTGTGCACAGAGGCAAATAGGAAGAGGAGAAAGTGGATGTCTGGTCCCAGTCCATGCTGCTGCCCAGCTTGGTAGCTGGGGTTAGACCTCAGCTACTGCTTCCAAATTTTCCTTGCCAGGATCATTTTTCCCATCTGGCTCATTTTGGATAAACACAGGATTTCCAAAAGGAGGTCACCTACATGGATGCAAACGCAGGTTTTACCAGCTAGATGTTATTTTAGCCCATTCCAGGGCTTTGTAGAGGTCACTGGCATCAATTAGATTGGAAAAGCCAACATCAGTAAGTGACATGGAAAAGACTGGACCCAGCACAGCAAACCGAGTTTTAATATTCACTAGAATAACAGTTGAGTGTTTACCAGTGAGGTGTTCCAGCCAACTGAAGGCAGCACAGAGGAAACAATTTAAAATAATATAACATTGAGATGTTATACTGCAGAGAAGGCTGCCTTGCGGGAAAGGAAAGGTATATCTACATGATGCTTAGCAAATGAAGGAAAAAAAAAACCATTATTTTTAAATTGCACATTATTGAAGCCTCGCGCTCCTCATTGTGTTTGCTCCTCTGGACCAGTTAGTTACTCTGGACCAAGTGAGCATGTATTGCTCAATTTCGGCTTCCAAGCCTTATCCATACACTAGGCAAAGCCAGTTCATTTGTTTTACAATTAAAAAATATCACAGTAATCACGTATCTAAGAGGTACACATATCCTCATCCTACAGAGGATCGAGTCCATTGCAACTAATTCCTGCGGGCCTTCTCCTTAAATAGTGCAGCTCCTTTCACTCTTGGTGCTCTTGGAAATAGAACGGAATTTCAATATTGCTGCTGATGATGCAAAATTTCGAGTAGCCAATATAATAAAGGGGTAAGCCCTAGAGATTCCCTGCTGGAACACTCAGCGTTGTGAGATTACTGGCCTCCAAGTTCTACATGGAGGATGAATGATGACACAGAAGCAGAAGCTGTCACAGGTGTCAAGATATTCTGCGGTATTTTCGACGTAATGGATTTTGGAGGGGCCATTGGAAATACAGCAGCTTCGCGTAACTTGCTGAGACACAAGACAAACTGGAGATTGCAGAGGCCCGAGTACAGGCTGTGAGCTTTCAAAGTGTGTATCGGATCAAACAAAGGATGGTGCTATTTTTATTAAAAGCCACAAAATGCTTGAAACCAATACTCCGCTGCTTTACTAATGCCTCTGCTCAGAAAATTAAATGGCTTAATCTAACAAAACCAATTCTAAAGGGTTTTTTTGACAAATTTATAAGTGGGTTCGACCCCTTCTCTGAACTTCCATGAACCATGCATTTTCAGCACAACATATTGAAGTGTCAGTGGCTTCCAGTCTGTTCCTTCAAGTATTTGTAGGTATAGGGGAATTGTGCTTTTTGCACAGTTCCTTCCAAATTCTCAAGGCACTTTACAAGTATTAGCTACCTCCATCTGCATATAAACAAGGAGCCCAACACCTTGAACGTGTTGTTGCTGTGCCATAATGTCAAATGATTAAATTTTTTTACGTACTTTGGCTACATGTAAATAGCTGGCTACAAAAAAAGCTGAAGCAGCAATTATTTCAGAGGGCGGCAGCAAATCAAAGGGCAGAGGTATCGTGTGCTAAACACAGATGCTAGGTAGTAAGTGAAGAAAAACCTCTGTTGTTACACTGGTTGGGTTTATTCTTTGGCAGTCTACTGTATAATCTCCCCTGTTGAGGACACAATTTCATATCACCTGGAGTAATTAAATGGAATTGCTGCCAGTGGTACAAACCGGTTTTGCTAACAGGGAGATTCTGCTTCTGTCTCAGTGCATGGCCTTCAAGGTAAAAAGTGAAAACAACTGTTAAGATTATATCATCTCTCTAAATGACTCGGAAGTCTCTTAAAATTTGAGGTGCTGGGGCGAGTGGAGAGAAGGGAACGGAGCTGGGGAAGGGGCTGGAGCACAAGTGTGATGGGAGCGGCTGAGGGAGCTGGGGGTTCAGCTGGAGAACAGGAGCTGAGGGGAGACCTTCTGATCTCTGAACTGCCTGAAAGGAGCTTGGAGCCAGGGGGGTCGGGCTCTGCTCCCCAGGAACAAGCGCCAGGAGCAGAGGAAACGGCCTCAAGTTGCACCAGGGGAGGTTGAGGTTGGATCTGGGAACAATTTCTTCATGGAAAGGGCTGTGGGGCATTGGAACAGGCTGCCCAGGGCAGTGCTGGAGTCACCATCCCTGGAGGGGTTGGACAGACGGAGATGAGGTTCTCAGGGACATGGGGTAGTGCCAGTATTGGGTTAACAGTTGGACTTGATCATGGTGAGGGTCTTCTCCAACCAAAACGGTTTTAGTGCTAGAGTTACATTTTTAGTACTAGACTTAGGTTATGATTGGACTCAATGCTCCTGAGGGTCTCTTCCAACCAAAAGGATGCTATGATTCCATGTTTCTATGATTAAATGCTTCTATGAAAATCTTTCTAACTGTATGTGCACGCTGTGGGATCACCTCACTACAGCAGAGGTGGGACTGGTAGCACTGGGTTAGGCCGCAGACAGCTGGATAACCAACTGGTCTGGTGCAAATGGGAGAAAAATAGGGTTTGATTTGGTACCATCCATTTTGGTTCCAAGAGTGTGTGTCCAATATAATGTTTCTATGGAAAGCGATGTTTGTACCAGTTGCTGGTCCTACGCATGCAATGTTCATGTGTGTAGCACTGGCTATCTGATGGCCCAATACCCACGGTGCAAGTTCTCTAAGCTGTGCCTTGGTGCACACCTCCAGTCTTGGTGACACCAGGAGAAAAACTGCTTCTTGCCAGTATGTGCTGCTCAATCAGAGAATCACAGTCTGGCTGGGGTTGAAGAGACCTCTGGAGATCCCCCAGTCCAACCCCCCTGCTCACCAGGGTCACAGAGCAGATCACACAGGTCGGTCCAGGTGGGTTTGAATGGCTCAGAGAAGGAGACTCCACACCCGCTCTGGGCAGCCTGGGCCAGGCTCTGGCACCTCAAAGTAAAGTTTCTCCTCATAAATCAGATGCTCAAGTCCAAATATAGATGCAAATCTGCATCCAAAATAATTCCTCCAGTTCGCTAATTCACTGGTATGTTTTGCTTAGGATAGTTGAGCATTTTAGGAACCAGTTCTAGAGAAAGTCATCTGTAAAGCTTGAGCTGTCCATGAAGGACCTGTCCCAGGTAATACCACAGCAGAAAGCTGCATAATTCCTCATGACACAGCTGAGGAATTTAGGGGTTTTCCACACCATGTCATGGTTATGATTTTGAGGAGCCATCTCGAGTTCAAGCTACAGCAGACGAGGTTTCAGAGCAAATCAGTGAAATGAATGGTGCCAGGTCAGTGCATCTAGGTGGTGGCCATCTTCAGGTGTGAAAAGAAATTAAATGGGAAGTTTCTTACACATGAGCATCACAGGTAAGGTGTGATTTAAGTTGGTCCTGCTACTGAAGGAACGAAAAGTGGGCTGCATCTGTGCTTAAGGTTTCTCCAAGAACATCCAGCAGAATTACAGACAAGTAAGGTCTGATGTTTTGTGCTGCAGATTGCTTGAGTTATCAGAAGTTAGTAGATACATGTAGAATAGAGGATTTCAGAGAAGAGTTGATGTGACTTTAGCAGACTCATGTCTTGCAGATCCAGTTTTTTGAAGAGAGCGGGTGCATAAAAGGGAGCCAGGCACTGTGGAATAAGAGGAAATTTTCTCTTCTGAATGAATAACTGGTTATAGGTAGGATGTAAAAATGCAAATAACTGGGCAGTTTTTGCCATGAAGGGAGATGATTACCAGTAACCTGTCTTGAGCAGTTCAATACACTCACAAAAGAGCTGGAAAAGGGAGACAGACAATAGTGATGTGCCAAAATCTGCTGATGGTATAGACTTACTGCAGGCTAGCAAAAGCAGACACGACCACAAAAAGTTGCAGAAGAATCTGACAATATCAAATGTCTGGGAAATAAAACAGCTGCTGAAATTCCATGTCGATAAAAAGTCAAGTGCAGACACAATGATAGGGTTTAAATTAGCCCGCGAAAGAGGTCCTGGCGTCATTGCAGATGGTTCTTTGAAAACGTCTGCTCAGTGCTCAGCAGAGGTCAGAAAGGCAAGTGGAATGCTAAGAATTGCTGGGAAAGAGATGGAGAATAAAAGAGAAAGTGTAAGTACACCACTGAATAAATCCGCAGCGATCTTCAATAGAGTGCAATTCCAGTCACCCCATCTCAATGCAGCAGTAAAAGAGAACTAGAAAAGATGCAGAAAAGGGCAAAAAGGCTGACCCGAGTTACGAAGTGTGGAGTTGGAGCCTGTGAGGCTCGCTGAAGAAATGAATGAGCAGGATTAAGGCATAGGTGTAAAATCAAGATTGCTATGGCAAGAGTGAATAAGGAATTACTTTTTGCAGCAGAGGATGTGATGACATGGTGAGGCAATGAGTTGAAAGCAAACAACAGCAAAAAGCTTTCACATGCTGTAATAAATTAAGAAATTAAGAAATGCTGGAAGTACAGGTTGTTCCAAAAAGTAGTAGTGCTGAGGTTCCAGGCACCGGCTGCAACAGCTCCCTCCAGCACCTATCCCGATGTACAGGGTTCATAGAACCACAGAATGCCCTGAGTTGGAAGGGACCCACAAGGATCATGGAGTCCAACTCCTGTCCCTGCACAGGACACCCCACAGGTCACCCCGTGTGTCTGAGGACGTTGTCCAGTCTCTTCTTGAACACTGTCAGGTTGGGGCCTACACCTCCCTGTGGAGCCTGGTCCAGTGTCCAGCACCTCTGGGTGAAGAACCTTTTCTGAATGTCCAACCATGGGTTGGCTGTGTCCCCTCCGTTCTCTACAGCTGGGTGGGATTTAAGTTCTGGTTTGGTTTGGCCTCTTGTCAGTAGGACCTGCCAGGTTCTTTTAGGCAGGATTATAATCAGTTAAAGGATCAATGCAATCTCCTAGTATCATCTTCCCTAAGACAAAAGCCACAGAAGTCCATCGAACTATTTCATTCTCTTTGAACCGCAGTGGAATATTGGGAAGAAAAAGATCTAATAGTACCTTAAAAATTTCCTGCACTGAGTAAAAGGTCCCAAGGATTAATTACACTTTGCCCTAATTTGATCTTTCCCATTTCTGCATGCAAAAGCTTCAGTAGCCCCTTTGGCTGCACCGTGATAATGAGACATCACGTTGGCTGGCTCAGGAATTTTGAAACAGCGAGGACTAAAAAGTCTGCTAGAACAGGATTATCATCAAATTATATCTGCCTCAGCGGCAGGAAATCAATCAAGAATGGGCTGATTTACACCTGCCAGAGCCAGCACATCATGAACTTCATCATCTTTCCCAGTGATGGTTTTATCTATGCATCGACACAGTCAGTGCAAGGAAAATATTTTCCCGTTTAAAATCAAAACATTCAAGGTAGCGTTTGGCAGAATGTCAGAGCTTGGGGCTCCTGCTGCTTCTGACAACAGTGCTGGTATCTTTTGCTAATGACCAAAGTACAATATAATGAGTTGTCTTGGGCTTCTGCTTTATTCAGCGTGCAGCGTTTTAATAGACTGTTAGTAATTCTGAAAAGGATAAATGATGTTTATGCCCTCTTGTGGTATGTTATTGAACAGAATGGATTTTCTAACTGACAAAATTAGGCCAGTGATGGAAAAGTCCCAGGTAAAAATCTGTAACCAATACTATTTTGCACGGTAGAAAAATATCCATCCCTCAAGCAGCATCCTCATGACTCAGTTAAGGGGGAGAAGCCAATTTTACATGCATTTACAGCAGCAAGTAAATGAGTAAGGCCCATGATGACAGAGTCTGTGCCATCTTTCTGGAGTGAAGATAATTTTAAAAGTGCTTTTCTTTGCTAGGAACGTTAGAAAGTAAATGAAATACTGCTTTCTAAAAGCAGTTGTGTTGACACCTCTTTGTGTTAGCTGTTGCCAACATTTTGTGATACATACCTTCGCATTTTTAATCATCTTTTCTCACACATCTGGCAGTCAAATAATCTGATTCCCATGGGACAAAGCCTGCCACAAAGATGAAAAACATTGTTTGGTGATTTTACATGGGAAAATAATGCCAGATTTCTCTGAAATTGGGCTTGTTACCTTGTCATGTTGAAATACAATTAATTAACTAGCCAGCAACCTCCTAACCTGCGCTGAGAATTTACATGTAGTGTTGGGAACCCAGGGGCTCCCCAGACCGGTCAGTCATGGATTTTGTATCCATCTTATTACTTCGTTCCTGATTGAAAACTGAATATGGCAAAATGTATCCTCCAGACAGTGGAACGACCAGAATAAATCAAACTAATGCTCTACAAAGTTCAGCAACTGATCTCTGACAGTGCTCAGTACTGAGCTGTGCTGAGGCAAGATCTAGGAAGCCCTGTTGTAGGAAATTTGAAGACTCTTTGGCCCCAAATAATTGCCTATTATTTGTCAGCTAATGCTGTGATGAAGCATTATTTCCATTACATGTCATCTTTCTCTCTTCCTGGCCACCAAGTATCTGGAAGGCTGTTGTAAATAGGAAGGGAATGATTCCCTCTCCACATCCATGATGAGTACAACAGTAGTTTAAATGAAAGCAGTTGCCTTGGTTAGGTTAGACTTTAGGAGAAACTCTCTAAGATGACGGCAAATATTGGAATGGATCCCCTTGAAAAAAATGGAGGATCACCATCTCCAAAGATCTTTCAGAAACTAAAGTTAAACAAATGTTTGCTGGGAGTAAGGTGGCTATCATTTGGTGCATCGTGATGAATGAAGTTAGACTTGATGACTCACAACAGGTCTACCAGCTCTGTTGTTGTGATTCTGTGTTATGACTTCCTTTTATAGGTTTTATTTATTAGTATGATGAGAAAACACACATTTATCTGGAAATCTTAAGTGCTAACGCTTTCTTCTTACAGCTGATCTTACTGTCAAGTCTGGCTGATAGGAATGGAATTCTATCTATATCCAGTACTTTACAAGTAGACTTTGCAACAGTAGTCTGACACCAATTAAAGTGTTTATTGGGTTATCATGGACTTCACTGACCACAAGAAAAGGTTGAACCAGATAATCCTTGTGGTCCCTTCCAACTTAGTATTCTATAATGTCCCTCCTGAGACAAGAATTGACCCCAAAATGTTGGTGCTTACCAGTTGCCTTAGAAAAGGAAAATTCAGTAGGAAAAATGTCACGGCAAAGCATGTTGAAAAGAAATTTCCTCTGTCTGAAATTTTTCAGGAGTTTCAAATTCAGTTAGGGGATATCAGGAAGAAATGAAAGCCTAATTTAAAATCCCCACCCACATTCCTTCTTCTTTTCCTGCAAAATGATTATTGCTTCTGGTCCACGTATTGGCAAATCTTTCAGAAATGAGCCACAATTTGCCTTAAAAATACCTTCCTGATGATGATGGAACTGTTCTTTTTCGAATAATGGATTTGCAAAAGGAGCCCAAATACTCTTCTTTCTCAGTTACATCAGTGGGGGCTAAAAAATTCTTGGCATAAGGATGTTCGGTGTGGATTGCACATTGCAAAGCTGAAGCACCTACCAGTTGAAGTTCTTGGACATGGCAAGACAGCTGGCCAGGCCTGATCAAAGTGAGCTCTGCTGCCTTTCACATTTTGTTTTCCACTTTCATTGATGGCACCACATCCCTGCCTGGCACAGTCAATAAAGAGGAGAGAATGAATATGCGGCTATAGAAAATTAAACAAATGAGCCATTAAAACAGGAGGGTGCACTACATCTTCTCACCAACGCCTATTTTGGTGCCCTCAAATGTCTCCTGGAAAAAATAATGTGAGCGCAAGGATAAAGGGCTTTCAGGGATGTGCTGTAGCTGTGGTCCAAGAGCTGAGAGACATTTGCGTCTCCAGCTGAGAGATAAACTTAACATCATTCATCAGCAGAGAAGCCATCAAACCACTAATGGCTTTCCATCGTTGTTTCTTGACAGGTATTGACGGAGGGCGGCTTCGGTCCCATCACAACAGAAATCCGGGAGGCTCCGGAGTTTTATTACGCCGAAGATTACCATCAGCAGTACCTCAGCAAGAACCCCGGCGGATACTGCGGCCTCGGGGGAACGGGGCTTTCCTGCCCTGTTGGCATCAAGCAATAGCCTGTGCTGACCCCATCACCTCCACTTTGGTTTACGAAGTCAGGTGAAAAAAGTCTGACAACCCCGATAGGTGTTACCGTACAGCATCAGCACATAAAGATTAGGGAACCCTTTGGGGTGGCTTTCCGTAATCTGAGCGCTTTCCCATTCATCAACATTAAAAGCCAAAGTAGAGGCAGAAATTGCACCTGTTGGCAAATGCAGCTTCTTGGCCTGTGCAGCTCACGGAGTTTCTTTGCAATCTTGTAATCTGGAGAGACAATAGATTTTTAAAAGTTTGGCTTGAAGTGCTGATAAAGGGATGAATTAGGGGGTGGTTGCACCTGATTTGCATAGCTAATGCCTTCAGACACGTTTATTTTCTTGGGTTAATGAATTTGCTTGTGTTATGAGAGCTTTGACTTCTGCAGACATGGTTGGGCTCGTCTTAACTATCACAACCCTGTAATTTGATGTCTCTGAGAATGGTGAATTTATAAGGTCAGTAACTCTCTCACGATTCCACTTCTACAGCAACATGTAGTATTGCCTATAGTGCCTATTTTATGAAACAATTTTAGTAAGAAAAAATAAAAATTGTAATGTGATACTTCTTTTTGACAGTTCCAAAATTGTATCAACACAAAAAGAAATCAATTTTGTTTCCTGCACTGCAATAAATTACAAAAACAGTACAGAAAAATGTTGTCGGCGGTGTGTTCCATGGCTCTAAGTATATATCGGGGTAGATCTAAAAAAAAGTATAAAATATTATAAAAAGCTAATTAAACACCAGGGCTTTTAAATCTGTATTATTGTGCATGACAGTACAGAGGAGTAGAGCTCATATTGGTTGAACTGTAACATAATTATTCCTATGATTAATTATTTGTTCTTCAGTAGGTTGTGGAGCCCCCACCAAGATGTGAGCTCATTATGGCAGGTGCTGTGCAAACGTTATGTCGGGCAGTCTCTGCCCCAGCACATGTGCAGGGAAAATAGCAGGACAGCCAGGAAGAGGCAAAATAAATTTTCATGTAATGATAGTGCTCTCAGAGTGGAGACTAAAAGCTACAGACAAAGGACATGGGGGATGCAAACGTGATCCTAAATGGATATGGGATCCTATAGGTTATATATATGCTATGGGGTATGCTACAAGGACCAACAGCTTCAGTAGGAGAGATGGGGATGGGTTTGTCCCACCCATCCAGCCTGATGTTTTCAGTACTTCCCAGAGAGCAGATGTGGGCTTGAGCCTCTCATCTTTCTTATTCTAGAGGCTGTCTTAATCACCAAGTTTGAAAAACACGTGTCATCCATGTGTTCTCTTGGAGATGTGCTTTCCTCAGGGAAGACTTGTAGGAACCCACCTTGATGTGTTAATTCTGGGCAGCAGAGCACATAAAGCCATTTTTGAGGGCCAGATGGTGGGGACCCAGAGACACAAACCCACAGCAGTTCTTTCTGGATAGCTCTTCATGGCACTCCTCTCCATATCTTGCTTTGAAGGTTCCTGCTCACCAGCTGAGATTTTAATCACAGAAATATCTCATGAACAACTCCTGTAACTATCCAGCAGACCAGATATTGTTCCAGATATTGGAGCCACTGAAAATGTCCATCAGATAGTTAGTCTTCAGGCTTGTAAATCCACTGCTGAAGCCCTGCCTGCTTTATCCAAAAATGGGCAGTAAGTCTGTGCCAGAGAAATTAGCTCCCCCTCTTCCCTTGCTGCTCAGCCGATGTTTGGTTCATTCCAGTCTCAAAACCCAGAGCAAACATGTCCTTTTAGCAGATTTATACCTGGGGCAAGCCTGAGAGGAGCTACTCAGGACTCTGCTGTGGTGAGACCCCCCCTGCAGTGCTGGTCCAGCTCTGGGTCCTCAGCACAGGACACACATGGACCTGCTGGAGAGGGGCAGAGGAGCCCCAGAAATGATGCGAGGCTGGACCAGCTCTGCTGGGAGGACAGGCTGAGAGAGCNGAGGGTGGTGAGAGCCTGGCCCAGGGTTCCCAGAGAGGTGGTGGATGAACCATCCCTGGAGACATCCCAGGCCAGGCTGGACGGGGCTCTGAGCAACCTGAGCTGCTGAAGATGTCCCTGCTCATGGCAGGGGGGGCACTGGGGTAGCTGGGAAGGTCCCTTCCAACCCAAACTATTGTATGATTCTATGCCTCCAAAATGGGCCCATATCACACACAGGATTTCCAGTTGCTGTGGTAACTGATCCCCCGTCCTTAACCTGTTGTGCCACTGAATTGTTCTAGTGCTCACCATCAAGGAAACCACCACTTTAGTCTGATTTCCTAGGCATGAGGTGACACAAAATCAAAGAAGAGAGGCAAATGAAGTCTTATAGTCATCGTGTGCATTTTTAACCTCTATATAATTCACTGGGAGAACACTTGATTTATTCCAATGTACAAGGCAAGACATTTCATATGTGGAATGATTCGGGTGCTCCTAAAATGTTGCTTGGTTCCCTTCTGTCCATTCCCCTCCATCCCCTCCTACTCCACGCTATAGTTACTGTTTTGACACAAACTGGAAAGTCTTTGGAGAAAGCACCATTCTGTCCTGTCAGTTTAGAAATCACTATAAATGGGTCCATTGATGCTGAAATTGCTCTAGAATTAATGATGGAATTACTGTAAGGTGGAGTTTTTGGCCTTGACCCCTTGTAGTTGCTGCTGAAGGTACAAAATCTATCAGGAATATAATCACTGAAGGTGAAACGTTAATGATTCAGCCTCACAGATTAGTTTTTTTAAGCTGGATTTGGTTTTGCAGGCCACCCTTGCCCACAAGGAAGAAGGGAGTGACTACACTTTCGATTTGGCACTGTTTGAAATTTATCCCTCCACAGAGCTGCCTGTTTCTTCTGAGAATATAGACACGGTCTAAATAAAGAAGACAAAATTAATTCAGAGTTTGATAGGCTTCAGCACTTCTCAAAGATGAAAGCTGATGCAGGACCAGCATCTCAGTCTTCAAAGAGAAGAACATGGTTCAAGATCCAGAAAGGGCTACAGCACCCAACTCGTGAAGCCAGCTATTGCAATGCACTGCGAAAGTCAATCCAGACTATAGATGGCACTTTCACTGCTGCCCTATCCCCATCACACCTAAAACAAACCCCAAATCTCTTGGAAATCACTGAGCTTTCCCTCATTGCCTTAGAAAGGACAGCATCCAAAACCACGATGTCAACAGAAACAAATTTTGAGTCCGCATCTAGAGTACCATGTCCAATTTTGGGCTCACAGTTTAGGAAGGACAAGGAATTACTGGAGGGAGTCCAGGGAGGGNTCAGTGGTGCCCAACAATGCCAGGGTGAGGGGCAACGGGCACAGACTGAAACACAGGAGGGTCCATGTGAACATGAGGAGAAACTTGTGTGCTGGGAGGTGCCAGAGCCTGGCCCAGGCTGCCCAGAGCGGGTGTGGAGTCTCCTTCTCTGAGCCATTCAAACCCGCCTGGGATCCTGTGTGATCTGCTCTGTGACCCTGGTGAGCAGGGGGGTTGCACTGGGGGATCTCCAGAGGTCACTTCCAACCCTAAACATTCTGTGATTCTCTGATTCTGTGCAATGGATTGTGTGATGTCACATCCTGGTTTCCCCAACAGAGAAGTGTTGCTTTCAGTGAGAACATGGAATGGGGAAAATGTCTTGAGGTGTCTGCAGAAGCATCACTGCTCTGAGTGTTGGTCCAAGACTGGGAGTGAAATGCTGCTCCTCATCCTCTTGTGTTTAACTTTTCTGATCAGCAGCATCCATGCAGGTTTTTCTTTTCTTCTCAACTTTTTATGTTCAGAAATGACCACCCCTCCGGGATATACATGTATTGGTAAACGAAATCAGTTTAGGCGCATTCCTTGTACCTGATGGCATATGAGTACAGCTTGCACTAGGAGCCTGATGCTGAATTTGATTCATATGCACTAAACAATTTTATCCAACCTGCTTATGGAAAATGGTCTATGGCCCTGCTAGACCCCGACCTGCCTGGGCATTGCTTGGCAGACTGCAGGTTTGAGGAGGCTACAGCCATTCCAGGGGCTCTCACAGAGACCAAGTAGCATGGATAATTATAAACCAGTGCTTTATCTGATGGCCTTCCCCTCTAGTTTAGCAGCACAGGCAGTGTCACTGCTGTACGTGGGCAACGTGTCTCGTTTTGTACCCAGAGTGTGGCCTCCGACCAGGTTTTGAGTCCTTTCAGCTGACTGGCAAGAAGATCGCAGGGGGAAGATACGCCAAGGCTGGGGAGTTCCCGTGGCACGTGAGCATCCAGAGCAACGGGAAACATATCTGCGGAGGGACCATGATCAGCGCGTTGTGGATTTTAACCGCCGCCCATTGCTTCGCAGAAGAAGTGTGAGTACTCGGGTGAAGCGAGGACAGCCCAGGCACAATGGGTGGATAATTTTCCTCCTTGGGGGTGTAGGATATGTATGTCCTTGGGGTCAAGTGTATAGTAAATGTGACTGAGCCAAAGAGTCCTGAGAACAGGAATTGTCTCCTGTGGGGAGTATTACGAGAGAAATGTGCAGAAATCTGCATAACCAGGTGCTGCAGAGGGAAATATTTTGAAGGATGGTCCAAGCAGCCTTGTATAAGTGCCTATGATGCTGTTCTGATGACACCAAGTATTTCCTGTACGCATACACATGTTGTGGTACCTTGTAAAAAAGAGATGTATTCCATTCCAGCTTATTCCAACCCCCAAATTACCGTTGTTTTCATATAGCAAAACCCATGGAGAGTCCCATTTAAAAAAAAAAATAAAAAAATAAAAAGGCAATTTCTGGATAAATCAACCCCATGCAATTCTTGCAATCCAGCTCTCTGTGAGCCCCCCTCCAAAATCTGGCAGGTCCAAGAGCTGGGGCTATTCGGTGACAAACAACCTGTGGCACCACAACCTGGAGCAGCAATGCTGAAAATCCAGCCCACTCCATCTGTTCTCCCCTGAAAACGAGCTTTGCCTAGAAGTGAGGGTAGATTTCTGCAATATTTATAGCTAACGTGACCCTCCAGCTTCCTGAGCACCACCCTAACCTGCTTAAAGGAGCAGGTACCAACCTTTATAACACAAAGCCTCCATGTTTACTTATGTCTACACTGCTTTTGTTTTGCTTCTAAGGCCACCAGATCTCACCGTCATGGTGGGGGGAACTGACCTCAGCCTCCGGCTGGAAGAATATAAGCCGGACAGCTTGATCCTCCACGAAGACTTTGACAGTGTGACCATGCAAAATGATATCGCCCTGATCTTGCTCAGCTCTCCTGTCGAGTTCACCAATGAGAAGATGCCCATCTGCTTGCCCTTCATTTACGACATCAATACGTGGCAACATTGCTGGGCTACTGGGTGGGGAAGCACAAGTTCAGGTGAGATGCTCTTGGGAGATCTGTTTGCTAATGGAGGCTGTTTTTTACCCATTTTAAGTAGATATTCCCTCCCAGGAGGGATTACCCACACTGACTTCCACTCTCTACCTCTCTGGTAAACATATCCAGACCCTCACAGCCTCTGCTTTTCCACCAGTTCTCTGTTCAGGGCAAGAAGCAGCCACTTACTGACCCCCAGAACAAAGTCTCTGGTACTCTAAGCAAAAATGTCCAAGCTCAAACCCTAGAGCCACCTACCTTTGCTCTGCCTTACGTTAGATGCATTTTTTGGCATCCAAAGGCAGACAAGCTCCACCCTGGTGGGTAAGTTAGGCTGTGTCTGAAGTGGTCTGGAATAAGGGAAACAAAGGTTTAGGGTTGTCTTTGGCTTAATGACAACCAGATTGATTCAATGGTATTGTCCACCCCTCTTCTTCACTCATTTAGAAGAGCAGATTACTATTGCTAATTGCTCTCGTTTAAGCCCTAATGAAAGTAACTCCCACACTGACTGTGACCCAAAATGTCTGTCCTGAACAAACATCACTAAATAGCTAATGAGTGATTTCATTATTGGAAACAGTTAATTGGGGCAGAGTGGGCAGTGTGGTACCTTGGGGCTTTAACAGTCCTTCCTAGAATGTAGTAAGTCGATGTCCCATTTCATACTGGTTATTCTGCTCCAAAGCGCTACAATATCTTCTCTGAAACTCTGCATTTTCCTTCTTAGGCTTTATTTCCCTCACATAACAGTAATACACAACACGACACTGTGTTATAGTTGGGAAACTCTCCCATTTCACCAAGGTAACGTGCTCCTACAAACAGAAAAACAAGAGATCTGCTGCAGAGTCGCTCTACAGCTTGGCAGGGTTTCTTTTTAGCTGGTCTCTTTGCAAAATGCATGGCATGGCTCTGGAGATGGGTCTCCTGCTGTTGGGTGGGCTCAGCTGACATTGCTTCTGCTCTCCAAATTGCATCCTGCACGGGGCCAGTGCCCTGGCACACACCCCTTCTGTCTGGGAGATGTTTCAGAAGAGAAACAGTAAAAGCTGAGTTTGGTGAGAGGGATCTGTGATGGTGGGATGTGGGCCATACAAAAAAGTATGAGGTGGTGTTCCTCACCAGGGGAAAATGGGTCATTTCTTGTCTCTACCAGCCTTTTGTAGGTGGACATCTCTCAGATGGCACTAGCCTGACTCCTCTTCAACTGCAACTAGACTTGATAGAAGCACAGAAGCATTTTGGTTACAAGAGACCCTCAAGATCATCAAGTCCACCTGTTAACCTCACACTGACACTAAACCATGTCCCTAAGAACCTCATCTATGCATCTTCTAAACACCTCCAGGGATGGTGACTCATGTTGAGCCACCTCCTTGGAGATGCCTCCATTGAAGGCTTTCAATCTGTTGGCGCTTCCATGGAGTTGCCCCATGTTAGCTGAGAAAGAGATGCAATAACTTTCTGCCTTTTAGACCTCACCTTTGAGATCCACATTCCCCAACACACCAGGACCCTTTAGCTCAGTGAAATATGGCAAGAATTTCTGAAAATCCGTAGGTCTCTCCAGCGGCAACATCCTCCAAAAGCCAGTTTTATCCTTCAAATTCAGGTTCACTTTAAAGAGTGAAACAAGTGGGTTTTCCAAGTAGCCCTGCGTATTTTCAGTCTTTTTATTGCTTCGTGGTGGCCGCTGCAATTTCTCGTGAATTTTTTTCCATCTCAAAGAATGGAAGAAAGCCACTGTCAAAGACACAGCTGGTCCCCTGGATGAAGCATGGCCTCACAGCCCCCCAGGAGAGCATGGAGATAACAAGATCATCTGTTCTGGGGAAAGCTCAGTGGACTTTCATCTGCAGGGGTCTCACAGGACCCCAGGGAGAATCCCTCAAACTGAGTTCCCCAGAACCATGAGTGAGAAGCGCAAGCAGTGAAGTACAGCTTGTCTCAGGTCATCACCAAGACCCAGAGGGTCAGCCATCCCTTTGGGTCTTCCCAGCTATACCGGAGTTCGTCTACAAAAAATAAGTGATTTTTTAAAAAATCCTACTTAGCAAGCCTCTGCTTCTCAAGATTTCAGCTTTTCCTGTTAACACCTCCCCCCTCTCTACCTACTTACCCACCTCCTAAGCTGGCATAAAGACAAGAGCACGAATTTATCTTTGCTGACATTTAGACAGCCCCTGTAAGCCCCCATGACCTGAAGACCATACAGTTGTGCCCTGAGGCGCTCTCACCATAGGATGCTTTACGAATTCCGCTTGGAGCAGTCCAAAGTGCTCATCTCCAGCTGTCGTTACACCCTCACAAGCCTGTGCTGCTCTGCAGGGTTTGTTAATTGTTCAGGGTTCATTAATCGTTCTTTTCTTGCTTGCTGGTTAGAGGTTGCGGTGCCAGCATCCCAGCTGCTGCAGAAAGCGCGGATGAAGCTCATCAGCAGGGAGCAGTGCTTGGAGCGGATGCCGGAGCTAGGGGAGAACGTGGTGTGTGCTGAGCTGGAGAAAGGAGAAAAAACCTCCTGCCAGGTAAACTAAACAGGCTCCTGGATGGCCACGCTGCCTATGGGGACACAGAGACACTGGAGGAGAAGCACCTTTGCTTCAATAGTGAACACTGATCCTTCCCACAGCTTCCTGAGGTTGCTAAAGCTTCTCTGCAGGAGGTCAAGGCAGGATGGCTGGGGTCAAGGAACTGCCTGCAAAGGCATATTGACCTGGGTAGGGGGGGTGCAGGACTCAAGGCTGGGAAACAGTGGTGATGCTGGAAATGGAACACCTTGTTGTGTGGATGCGCCTCTCATGCTCTCCTCACTTGTCCCAAAACCAATGATCTTCACCCAGTCTGCATACAGAAGAACCAAATTTAACATACACAGACAAGATATTGTTTATTACAGAGCTTCGCAAGTCTGGATGCTGGAATAAAGCCAGCATACCAGCAAGAAAAGTAAAAGGTAGTATATACAAAATCTTATCACTACGTTCATGCCCAACTGGTCGCACATTTGCATATTGCATTACATAATCCATTTAGCATATAATGAGCAACATTCAGCTAAAGGACACTTTGTCCAACAGTCTTGAAATATGTGTTAAAGCAAGACTCAACTGACTGTGGGGGCTTCAAAATGTCTAAAACTGCAAGGTCAGTAGTGTTTGTAGTTCATGACTAGGTGTTTTGCAAGTCACTCTTTGTTGTATGACCAGACTGACCTAAAACTGAAAGAATTTACATATCTTGAGGTTAGCATTTGCAGACAGGATTAATTACTTTAAGTGATGACAACACACTGCCCTGATTCCCTCCCTGCAGACAGAGAGGTAGGAGCTCTGCAAGTGAGCTCTAAGGAGAACATGGGAAAAGCGTGGGTCTCAACAAGTTCCTTTGGACAGGAAACAGTTTTTGATGGCTCTGGGCACAGGAATTGGAACTGGTACCTCACAGCAATCCAAAAACCCAGTGTCTGCTGTAGCCAAGCTGTGCAGTGGTGGGAGTGATGGGAGGTGAAGTCTCTCATCCCAGCATGACATGGCCTGCACCATCTTCCTGCCTGGTGTCCCCTCAGCCCTGGGCCAGGCAGTGCTGCTCTACCACCACGTTAAATACTGAAACGAGACAGGAAAATTTGTCCAGGAGCGTCAAAGCAAAAGAATTGTGAGGGAAACTTAATGCAGGAGTGTTAGATTTGAATATTAGAAACCTTTCTCAGTTGAAGTCTTGGCCCTGACCCAGATGTCTTTTGCTGACATGGCAGGTTGGTCTGTGGGTGCAAGAACTCGCCACATCTTATTGCAATGACTTAGTGATATAGCATGATGGACTTTTCAAGCTAAATTTTAAAGAGTATTTTTAAATTTTAAAGTAGTATTTGATATCAGGGACTGCTAAGGGGAGAGAGCTGACACAAACACCCAAATGTGGGAAAACCTCACTCAGAACATAGTCCCACCTGCAGGATTGCTGCCCTGATGTCAAACAAAGTCTGAAAGCCCCAAACCACCTTTTCTTTCATAGCATCCGACCTCTATTCTCTCCTCCAAGAGCCTGGTGAGGACAGGGGTCTCCTGCAGCCTCTGCTTCAGGACTAAGGTCTCCATCCTCCACTAGGCAAACGTTTTCTTAGATGTATGCATGTGTTTGCAGAGTGACAGATGGGCAGGCACATGTATAGAAACATAGAATAATTTTAGTTGAAACCTTTAAGATCATCAAATCCCACCATCAACCTCACATTGTCAAGTCTACCTCTAACCCACATTCCTTAGAACCTCATCCACACATCTTTTAAACCCCTCCAGGGATGGTGACTCCACCACTGCCCTGGGCAGCCTGTTCCAGTGCCCGACAGCCCTTTCCAATGACCAACAGCCCTTTCTGGGAAGAAATTGTTCCCAAGATCCAACCTCAACTTCCCCTGGCACAACTTGATGCCATTTCCCCTTGTCCTACTGTTTGTTATTTGGGAGAGAAGACCAACACCCTCCTCGCTATAACCTTTTTTCAGGTGACAGCTTCATTCTATGGGAACTAAAGCAACACCCAGGCCAAAGAGAGATCCCCTGACCTTTTGGCAAAGACAGTGGGCTGCAAAGCCATTGCAAACTGGACCCGTAGCTGGGCAGTGGAGGGGAAACTTTGCTTTGCAAAAATCATTTTTTGATTAGCCAGAAAGCATCTGTCTCTGAAACCATTCATCCAGTGACTTTCACCTCCATTAAATTCAATCAAAAATTTTAAAAAGAAAACTGCCACAGGATAACATTAACATGATTAAAGAATGCACTTCCCAGCCCAGCTTCAAGTTCCGCATCTGAATTATGCTGGTGAAACACCAAGAGCACTTGTACCCAGCAAAATGAATCTCCTGTATTCAGAAAGATGATGAGAGTGCTATTTTGATGTACAATAATGTTAGAACTGTCTGAGAAATGAACTAGAAATGTGAGCTTTCCTAGCAAGGGAAGTACACCACGACTACATGTGTAATAATGCTCATAACCCAGCAACTGGAAGCTTGACCAGGCAGAAACTTCCTATAACCTGAAATAACAAGAGCAAAACAAAACCATACCCTAGGCTAGAAGTGTATCTCTTCAGGAGAGAAACAAGGGACATGACTTTTCATCAGAATTCGCTAATTTGCTGGAGGGGAAGCATTTTGCTGATGGATGATTTTCTGGGAGGCACTGACTGAAATCAGGTAAGGCACATTTTGGCCTTGCTAGGCTGGTACACAATCTGGCTGTGTTGCAGAAGCACCCCAAAAATCAATTTAGGCAAAGAGACATTACTTTAACCACAGCTGTTCAGCAGAGAACCAACAAGAAACAGGTTTTATCCAAAATTATTCAGCAGTCCAACAACATTATAAAATACAGATTCAGATACTGGTAAGGAGATCAGTTACTACACAGCTGATCCAGACTCAAGGAATCCCAAAACTCTAGAATGATGATTCAAAATGCACATCTTCCCACTCTCTGTCAAAGTGAGGACTCTCAAGGGTACACAGAATGTATAATCACTCACCAATTCAGCAAAGCACCTCAGTCCTCAAGGAAGTTTCCTTAGATGAGATCCCAATCTAAGCAAGAGAGTCTTCCACTGCAAACCTGGTACTCCAAGGAGAGCAAATCAACAAAGCTCTCCACCAGCTCCATTTGTGCCCTAAATGAAAGCTCAGCTGTGATCATTTATGGTAGTGCTCCAGAAACTTCTCTCAGCTGAGGTGTTTCATTGGTCAAGGGCCCTGTCTTTCAACCAAGGGGTGTGTGCATGACCATAGTGGTCTATAGGTCTAGAAGTTTCTGGTACTTTCAGGGGGTGGGGAGAGGAAGGTGCATCTGCCATGTTGGCTATGCTAACCAGCCATCTCCTGAGTGATCTCCAGACACAGCTCAAGCTTTTGCACGGCCCAGGAGCCACCCAGAATAGAATCATAGAATCACAGAGTCACAGAATAGTTTGGGTTGGAAGGGACATTTAAAGCTCATCTAGTCCAGCTCCCCTGCAAAGAGCAGGGACATCTTCATCCAGCTCAGGTTGCTCAGAGCTGCGTCCAGCTTGGCCTGGGATGTCTCCAGGGATGGGGCAGGATCACTGTGGACCTTGGTCCCCCAATTTTGAGCCCAGGAAGGAGCAGCAGTGCAGGCAAGGCAGAGACCACTGGTCAGGAGACAAGGCCTGGAGATACTGAGCTTGCTGGTGGTCGCAGCAATCCTGGAAGCCATTCACTGCACAGGTGCGTGATGGATCTGGACATGAAGCAGACAAAAGCCTTATGTTAACCTCACCTGAGCTTTGCTGAGAGTCAGGATACATTTGTTCATGTCCAGAGCCAGGCTAAGATGGTCAAGTTGAACATAGAAACAAGGCTGTAGGTCCACATGATCCTGATCTGCACCCAAAGGATTACTATCCTAGGTCTTTGCACTGTGTGCTGTGTGCTAGATTTTCCCTGTTGCAGCAATCTGGTTTATGACTAACTGAGACCACACAGATATCTTCACTAAGCCACCATGTAGAGGGTTTAATCCTACTGACTTCCTACCCTCATGTGGCAACAGGACATTAACAGAAAGGCTCAGATATTTCACCAGCTGCCACTATACTAGGACCAGACATGACTAATTTGTGGATCACTGACCATATTCCTATAATAACTCAAGGAGATTGAATAGCAGAGCTCCCGAGTATTTGTAGTTAAAAAAAAAAAAAAAAAAATCCATTCACTTAAAAAGAAAAATCTATTGTATACCAATTCCCTAGCGGTTCTGCAGACAAATATATAGATTGACTGTGAATTAACACTAACAGGATCAGTAATTGACTTATAGTTCTATTTAGTCATAAACATTAGCATTAATGGATGTTCATGGGGTACAAGTGCTACAGAACAGACACTAGAGATGGCCTATGTGTTATTTTTTTGTGTGCTACATTTCTTCCATGACCCCATGAACCACAATTGATGTCTAATTCCTTGCTTTCTTAAGCATCTTTTGTTAGCCTCTGATGCAATGGTAACTTGAACAATAATTAGAGTATAAGAGACTCACAAAGCAAATGCCTCTTCAGTGTCTTGCCCATCCAGACAAAATTCAGTAAATGGCCCAATTATATTTCAGAGAGTTTCTGCAAAGGAGGTCTGTGGGGGTGATTAGGACAGAGTGTGTTCAGCTGGAAGTCACAGTTCACGTACAGTTCAGGTCAGCAGCAGATGAAGGGGGGCCCCAGTCCCTGGCCTGACTTGCAGGGGAAGGAATCGTTGCATGGCCACAAACAAGGTGTGGGATGGTTGCAGCTCAGCTTCACCATGCCCTGCACTGGTGTAGGGCTGATCTGAGGCATGGGCAGATTCCCTTCCACAAACTGTAGCAGGAGATGATCTTGGCCATCCCTGATAAATACCTGAAAAGAAGCTAGAGTGCATCTAGGGCTCCGGGTTTTAATTCCTTTATTTCTGTGAAAAAGGCAGAGAAGCACCTCTTTCCTTCACCTGTAATATGTCCTGCCCACATACACTGTCAGCACTTTGGAAAGGGCAAATGCCTTTATAGCATCTGGGATGCTCAGGGCTCTCACCCTGCATAACTATACAATAGCAGTAGTTGTTTTACAGCCCTGGGTGGGATTTATCTGGGCAGATACAAATGTCTTTCTTGTAGTCATCTGCATCTACCAAATCATCGTTACATCAATTGGGAGGAAAAAAGCACTTCTGACATATGAGTCATTGAGACTGATTTAACTCTCTATTTTAAAGTAATTCCCTGTATGACTGCTTATTGCTTCCTATTAACTAAAAGCAAGTCCAAGGTGTCTCGCTCACAGGGAGACTCATGGCTCCAAGGTAGGACCATTGCCTTCATGTAAGCCTCCTGTGTAATTTTGGATATCCCAGAATATACCGTTAGCATCCCACTTCCCCCATCTCAAACTATGCCCCAGTGCCAGTAACGTGACTGCAATGGGAGCCTGGCGCTTGCACTGGGAACATCAAGGAGAGGTGATCAGTCTGGGGCTGAACTCACACGGGTTCACGTGCAGAAGTGACAAAAGCTCCTGCATCCTTGTACTGGTGCTAATGTGGTTCTAAAACTGCAAAGGAAGGCCTGAGGAATATAATTTATTTAAAAGAAGAAGTCTGCAAATTAAAATTTGGTCCGTAAAGATGAATTGTCATAGGTGCAAGGAAAAGGTTATAAACCAGAGGAGCCCGTTCAGTCCCTTAGACTGTTAAAAATAGCTGAATGGAGGTGGATAGGTGATGCTGTGGTAGAGCATTTGCATGAGATCTGAGGTTAAAGGCCCTTCTGCCTGTTGGACAAATGTCTCCTGGGGGCCCGGAGTCAAAGCCAACCATGTTTCGGTTCAAAGTTAGTGCCAACTATGCAAAATTACTGTTTTACCTTAATATTGAAGAGAGTGATCCACTCTCCAGCCTTGTGATGGATTCTCCATCACTGAACTATTGCTAACATGATGGAATGTTGTTTTTTTTTTTTCCTTAAGGGGCAGATTGGTCTAAATGGGAAGACGCTGCCCCAGAACAAAGCAGTAGAAGGGCATTTCTGCATTTGCAGTCTCTTAAATTTGCTTTTGAAGGGTGCTTTGATGTACAGCTCATTGGAATCAGAACACTTCTCCTGTGTCCCATGGTTTTATAGGGCTTTCATCATTTTATCATTTTATGATGTGGGCAGACATGTGAATACATGCTGGCTGTGGTGGCTTAATTCTTTAATCTGTCAAAAACATTCCTTCCTATTGCAAGGACCTGAGATGCTGATGGTGTCGCGTGTCTCTTCTGCTTTCTTCCTCTGGGTTGTAGGTTTTGGTCCCTCAAACGAGAAGCTGTTTGTTTTGCAGCAAGGGGTTCCAGCACTGCTTTGTGTGCCTGGTGAGTGAAGCTGTGGGGAGCAGAACATCTCTGGATCCAGCTGAACACAAAAAACCCACCGTGTGCTTGCCCTGGGGGTTGGGGGAATGGGTGTGATGACTCAGAGGAGCCGCTTCTCATTCGATTACAGTGAGTCAATGCAGCTTTAAGGGAAAATCATGACTCACAGGCAGATTTAAATTCTTTGAAGGAGTCGACAAGCATGTGGCAGAGAGTGATCCGGCTGATATAGCGCACTGAGATTTCCAAAACTCTTTTAACGAGAGTTCAAGGCTCAAGGAGAAACTGAACTGTCATGAAGTAGAAGGGCTTCGTTTTGAACGGGAGGCAACACGGAGGAAGGATTTGATGGGAGAAAGGGGCTCACAAGAGGAGTTGTGTTGGCATCCGTGCAAAGAATTGTTACGTTCAAGGAGGGCAAACGCTGAGATGACCAATGCCACAGCGTTATTCAGAGTGGTCAAAATTAAAACTGACCATGCAGAGGTGCAGCAGGATGTCATTATTCTGAGTGACTGGCAGTTAAACCGGCAGGTGCAGTTCACAGTTGATAAAGGCAAAGAAACGAATATGGGGAGAAGCAACTCCAGCTGTATGCACTCAGTTATAGGGTCTAAATTAGCTGTTTACTATGTAAAAATATCTTGGAGTAACTGTGGATATTCCTTCAAAAACATCAGCACGAGGCTCTGTGTGGGTCAGAAAGGCGACGAGAGCATTATGAATTATTAGGAAAGGAATAAGTGTCAAAGTAAATGCATTTTGTGCCAGGGCACCAATCTTGGGAGCCTATGTCTTGTGTGCTGTGTGCGGCTCCTGGCCACACCACCTGAGAAAATAAGTAGTAGTTTTACGAGAGTGGAGGAGGAAGGATGAACAGAGATATGGAATGGCTTCTGATGGGAAGGAGAATAACAGAGCAGGACTCTGAGGCATGTGAAAGAGATATCTGGAGGGCATATGACACAGATTCTTAGAGTCATGAACAGCAAGAACAGTCAAGAGCTGTCCCCTTGTCCCTGCTTTTCAAAACTCATGAAGGAAGGGGTGTCAGATGGCCGTATCAGGCAGCAGATTTAAAACAAAGAGAAGGAAGTGTTTTTTCATCCAACAGATAATTAAACTATGGAAGTCACTGACCAGGATGTTGTGGGTATTTATCCTTAGGGATAAATGGATTCAAAAAGCAATTAGACAACTTCCTGGATGTAGATCTCTCTAAGGCTATTAACCACCGTGATGTAAATACAACCCTGTAAATACTTGCCCTGTTTCTCATTCTCTTTTCCTGAGCACGTGCTACAGATGGCTGTCAGAGACAGCAGTTGGGGCCACATGGGTCTTTGGCCAGATGCATTATAACCGCCTTTAAGTCCTTGCCACTATGGTTACTAATGGACCCTGCTGACATCTGTGTGGATGGAGTAGAGAGGTCTTGTTCACTTATTTTCCATCAAGGGGATGGAGGGACACAGGAGCTGAAGGCTCTCACCAGAGATCTCAGAGGGATCCCATGAAAGGAGTCCAGGTGCCCTGTGTTCCCTGGTTTGTTTTCAATACCTCCCTCTTAAAAATGGCCACAGCCTCCTTCCTTCCACCTTTCTCCAAAGACAGCTTGTTATGGCGAAATAACTGAAGAAATCATCTGTTTGCAAAAGCCTTTCCTTCCTGCAGCCAGGGCATCTCTAATGGCAAGTGTTGTTATTCACACGCTGATTCTCTCCAATTTACACAGGGCTTACCAAGATGAAAATGAAACCAGCAATGACTTGCAAGGATTGTGTATCCACCTAATGAGTATCAGATGGGTTGTTCTCCCTTCCCCAGAGCTTCTCCCACCTAAGAAGATTTATGCGACTGAACGTGTTTGTTCTGATCAATTATCTTGTTGCAGACGTGAATACAAATACGAAAGGAAGATTACACTCCTTATCCAAAGCCCACTAAAGTCAGAAGAAAGGCTCCTGATGTTCACAGAAAGGCTTTGGCTGCTGTGAAAAGGATGAAACTTTTGATCAGCTTCAGTGAACGAAGTGCCTTGTTAGTCAGTGACAATTTTTATACAAGCCAGAACTATTTATCAGTGAATATATCATTGCTCTCACCTCTCCTAATGGGGAGGATTAACATGTGTTTGTGGAAGGCGTGAGTTCAGCACCAGATTTGATTTGATGTGGTTGTTTTTCATTCATCTTCTAGTAGACAAGAAACATGCAACAAAAACAAAGATGCTGGTTTTAGGTTTTTTTGCTGGCCAGAAACTTGGCACTCAGACTGAAGAGCAGGAGCAGGTAACTGGTACGTGTTGCTGACCAGAAGTGTTTCACCACCAGGATACAGGAGGCTGAAAGCAGCATTTAATAAGTCCTTTGATCTTCAGAGTCATTAACCTGAGTGTTCATTAAATTAGTGCTATTGGAAACATCACAGATAATTGTAGCAGCGCTCAAAACTTTTTCCTCCCACACACTCTCCTACAAAAGGATAGAAAACCTTGGGCCAATGTTTTTGAGAGCTTAAGGTGAATACAAGGATATTTAGAAGTTCCCAAGAACTGAGTTTATTTTTTCTCTACCTTTAGGCCTATAAAAAAACAGGCTACTGATTCATCTGGGGTACTGCTATAATTATGTGAGATTATCACATGGAGAGGATGACTTAGCCCACTTCGTGATAAAATCAACAAGTTACGTAGCTGAAGTTAAGAAAAATGGCATGTTAGATGTTGCACCCATGAAGCAGACCAGCTCAGCCCACGTGGAAAAGGGATCTGAAGCAGGATTTAGGGATCCGAAGCAGGATTTAGGGATCCGAAGCAGGATTTGGGTCTCAGGGCTTGTGGATGAGAGAGATGGATTTGCAGCTGCTGCCTGAGTTTTCACAGCCTTGACTAACTCCCTCTCTGCCCAGGTTTTAAATCGCTTTCTGCAGCTGACAGTCCGCAAGCCCTGCAGACTGGGCAGAGAACAAAATGCACATGGTTAAAGAGGTAAAAAGGGAAAAGCAGCTCTGATTTGAAAGGAAAACCGCATGATCTGTAGTTTGAATAGGGGTTCCTGGCTCTGCCATTGCCTCATGCAAATCATATCCCTTTTCTGCTGTGGTTTTCTCAGCTATGAAATGCAATAAGACTTTTCCCCCCAAGGACAGTCACAAGGTATCAGGGCTTAACTGGTGTTCAAGCGCCCTGGGAGAAAGGTCCTTTGCAAGGGTGAACAGCCTCCAAATTGGACACTTGGAAACTGATCCACCCTGATGATGCACAGGGGCTGTGCCAGTGCTAAAAATCTCCTGTATCAGGAAAAATCAGCACGACGCATCCCGACAAGTCACCAGCAAGCAGTCGTCAGCCGTGGCTGCGTCACCAGCTTGCGAACGGCTCCCACTCTCTCGATTTCATTTATTATCTTTGTGTAGGAGGCTCAAAGCGCCTTCTTTTCGCTACCGGGATAACACGTTTGGCCTGTTCCTGCCCCGAGGGAATTAGCAGTAAAATTCCCAGTAATTTAGTTGTGGGTACAGCCTAGGAGATGTTCATTCATTCAAACAGGATGCCATCACCAAGGACACTGATAACACATGGATCCAAGGTCACTGCAAGGCCACTTGTGCGGTTCATGCAAATTTTTGGCTGAAACAGGATTGTAAAGCATCTTTAGATCCTGAGTTGGAAGAAGGTCCAGCAGCACTGGGTGAGATGCAGACATGTAGCTACAGTAACACCGTTGCAGTGCCAACAGTATTGAATTTATTTTTGGGCTCGATCATTTTAAAGATCTTTTCCAACATAAATGATTCTGTGGTTCTATGATTCTAGTAATGCTGAAGCAACAATTGCTCTGTATTTATATTATTTTTCTTTCTTCCTGTGTGCACATTGAACCAAAAAAAATAGAAAAAAAAAATAGATAAAGATATTCTGGGTTTGGACACTCCATCTAATGAAGTAGGAATTCTGCCATCAACTTTAGCGGGTGCTGATGAGTTGCACAGGGGACTACAGCCACTTCCTCACTCATTAATTAACGAGTGATTGCTCAGGGTAGCTGCTGGCGGATGGGGGTTCATGCATTAATGACAAAGACATTTCTCAAGGTAGCGTGCAAAGAGGGAAGGACAGCATTTCCCAAGAAAGATGTCTGTCTCAGGAAATGGGTTAGTGTCGAATTTCTTATTTGCCACTGGAGATAGGGTAGAAAAAAGATTCAAACCCACTGCGGAAGGAAACTGTCTGATTTAGAGCAGGGGCTGCACAGCGCTGAAGGTGAAAATCACTGTCAGAAACATGGTGGACCTGGCTGGGTACATTTTGTGCTGGTTTCTTTTCTCCCCTGGGTTATATTCAGAAATGGGACACAGAGGTTGGATGGGCAACTGGTTGTGCTATGGGCATTCAGGGACATTCCTCTTGGCAGGGTGGCTGCAATCTGCATTTGGAGGCTCGCATGTACTGCATGAGGGGAGGTTGCCCTTGTGGTTGCAGGCAAGTTTTTAATGAAATTAGTGCGGTTGCAAGAAGGATTTGTCAGGATCGGTGTTCATCAGTGTGCAATTTCTGGATGCTAGCCCCCAAAATTAACAGTGACGGGTACCCAACGTCTACATGCCCCAGTTTTGCAGAGTGAAAGACTGGATGAGCAGTCACAGCAAATGTTGCTTTTCGCGCCTGGATGTTGTCTCTTGGTGACAGGATTCAGGCGTCATTCTGAGGCCATGGGAGCGTGTGGAAAAGGCTGAGAAGGACAGGGCATGGCACTGGGACAGAGCTTCTGACTGATCTCATTCTCTCACCTTCTGTATCTGTTTGTTCTGTGGGGACCTCAGGGCTGAGCTGTGAAATTTTGAGTCCAAAATTTCCTTGTCGCCCAAAATCCTCATGAAATCGGGATAGAGTTTGATTTTCCCAATCGGCCTGTGGGATGCAGCTGCTATGAGACACTTGGTCGTACTGTAACACCCTCCTTCTGCCGTAGGTGGACAGCGGGGGACCTCTGGTTTGCAGCTACTGGAACACCATGAAGTGGTTTCAGGTCGGCATCATCAGCTGGGGAGAAGATTGTGCAGAAAAGCCAAACCATGAGATCTTAATGTCTGTTTACAGCTACCGTGGCTGGATCGAGTCTGAGACAGCCTTGAGGGGGAAACCTTTCTTCATCGAAGGAGTGGATAATGGTGCAAATCACAAGGAGGTTCCTTCCAGGGCTGAGACACAGCTGGTGTTTCTTGAGTATTGTCTCCTTTTATTTATCTCTTTAGTAGCAATTAGATTACTCTAGAGAAGGTTTCTCAAAACATAATAAAAATCTTAACTACCGTCTCATTATTCTTTTGCTGCTGACCCATACAGTCATGGCTCAGGTCAACCTGTTCCACCTCACTCATGTGAACACAGACACCAAAATGAGATGCCACAGTGAGACAAGGGAGCGATGGAGAGGCTGGAGAGATTAAATGAGAGACCTGGAACACAGAGAAGAAAATAAAAGCCATAATCTTCTGAAAAACACAGATTTTCCACATGGGTGGGCCAGATGAGGCCCAGTTATTTGCTAAACTCACATGCAAGATGAAGACATGGCATCTGAAGGAGCTGCTCCCCTTGGAAAGCTGAAACCCTAAGAAGCTTATTCAGTTGCATATTATTTTAGCTGTTGGTAGGATAGCTCTGGGTTAATCTTACAGATAATTATTAGCTGAACTAACGTATCTTCTATCTTGCAGCTGGCTAAGAGCATCTTCAGAGACCACAGCAGCTGCTCAGGTGATATATCAAGCTGCTGGGACATGACAAATGTCAAATTCAGTGTCTCCTTAAGCTAGGAAGAGGACAAGAAATCTTTTGGCTATTGTTGGAAGGCATAGCATCATATAACTAATCAGTATTATTTACCTGGATTGCAAATGCTGGGCTCTGGTTGTTAAAGGCAATCAAGAAAAATCTGTCTGGCTGAAGAGAATTGTTTCTGAGCTATCCATAAAGTGCTGTCTACAGAAGTCCCTTGGCTTGGTAATTAGCCAAAATTAAGCCCTGCGAGTGACTGGTAAATAGAAAGCAAATACAATTTATTTTTTATCCTCTGTTAGAGGCTTGTTACTTGTATTGCTAAGAGGCCCACATCCCAGCCTGAGCTGAGCTGGTCCTACATGCAACACATGGTCCTTCATTGCTTCTCCGTCAATACAGTTTGTTGCAAAACACGTTCTCATCTTCACAAGGAGGTTGCTTTTCTTGGAAGTGGTGGGGAAGGAGACAAGCAGCAAGGTCTCCTTCTTGTCCCACCTTTGCAATGGCATAAAAGCACCTGTAATTAGCAGCAATGGTAAAAACTCAGTGAATGTGCAATGGGACAGAACCTCACAAATTGGTTTTAATTACCTTGATATTTTCTGGCTAGCTGGTGGAGAAGCTTTGTAAATGAGAATTAATTCATCTACCTTAAGCTAATGCGAACTCATCTTGGCATAAAAGTCAGGCTTTATTTTCTGTGTTATCTGAGCAGAAAATAATGCTTAATTATTATTAGTTCTGAGTAATGCTTATGAAAATTGCTCCACATTAATTTCACATGGCTGACTGGCTAATGGATGCATAAGGGTCTTGTAACCCTTTGCAAAAAGACTAATAAAAGCTAAAAACAAGGGGAATATATTACTTTAGCAGCTATTAGTAGTAGACACTGTCTGCTGGCATTAATACGTATATTTATTTTCCTTCCTATTAATAATATATCAACAGATTCTAGAAGCTGTGTCAGGGGCTGGATATCAGGAAATATTTCCTAATGCTGTAATCTATTCAGCTGCAGAATTGTTCCCCCCAAAGGAAATGCAAGATGTCCTCCTGCTTGAATTATTTTAATGTAGGGATTGTATAGAGCACTTCTGCCTACAGCACATGGCCTAGAAAAAGCCTGCACTTACATGGAGCTGCAAAAGGACCCAGTAGGTCTTTTTCCATCAGTCACATTTGCAAATGGATGATGATCTGTGTTAAATGAAGGTGATGCTACTTAGTGGTTACAGCGGGGCACTGCTGCTATGGGTTTGGGTCTGTTCTGCTGCTCATTTACTCAGTGGCCTTAGAGAAAGAAAGTTTGTGCCTCAGTTTCCCTACTTGCTAGATCGAGATGATTAAAGCGGTTCTCTTTGCTATATGGAAGCATCGGTTCTGCAAATTAAGACCAGCTATGTAGCTGCAAAGGAATAAACAGAAGACTTGTTCCTCCTTATTTAAAACATCATAAAGTTAATATAAAGTAAATTTGTCTTTGCTGCTACATTCACTGCTCAATAATTAGGGTGAGAAAGGAGATGTTTAATATTTCTACGCTGTAACTAGGCCTGATGAAAATATGTTGAACCTGTATTCTGTTTCAAAGGTATTTGTGTTTTGAGACAGCACATCACTTCTGATTATGGATTTGATGGGGATGTGTCAGAGTCACACAAAATCAAAATACAATGTATCAGCTTTATTATTAACATTTCAAATAATTTTTTAAGCTTTGTAACATTGGTATACTATGTTTCTCCTGCCATTTTATTCTGTATTTGTGGGTCTAGATCATCTAAATGAAAAGTTTCCAAACTGAACTGACAATTCTATGCTTCAGGCTGTGTTTTGGGGTGCTCAATTTCTGTCTTAAACTGCATCTCTCTTCCTATTGCCCCTTCTTTCTTTCCAGATACCTCTTTCTCATGTCCAGTCAGCCCAATTGAGAGCATCAAGCAACCTGGCCAAAAGAAATACGTCCTTTGCAATATTCTTTGCTCAATGAGCAAAGCTACCCGGCATAAAACAAGAGGCTAATTGCACCCCAGAAATACAACCATGCCTTTCCCTGCAATGTGGGAATGCTCTTAACATGATGGATCTGTGCCCACTCTTTGCACAGTGGTTGTAATTGCTGACCTTGAAAAAACACCTATTCTAATTGAAGGATTTTGCTCAGTTGCCATTTTTACTCTTCAAGCATTTCATTGCCAGGGAAATCCCTCTGGTTTTGCCTTCTCTGTGAGTCCTGTGATACCCCACGCTGCTGATCATGAGTGGCTTTTCTAAGTCATGCTTGAACTGGCCAAGTACTTCAAGAGCACAAGTTTGGCCACCTCTGGGCAGATCACACTTCTTTGTTGTTCTGACATTGGTGTGCATCACTCTTGGTGGTTATTCGGGCTTGCAAAATACACCAGCTGGCAGTAACTGAGCTTACAGCATCCTGCTGCATCACGAAACATCCTCTGGTTGGGTGTTTCCAAGTGTCTGTGTTCCAACTATCTGCCTCCCATGTCCTTTTCTGCGAGGTGTCTTGTGCTTGTGAATGCTTTTTGTATTCACAACTGGTTGCTTTCTCCATGTCTCATCATGACTCACTGCTTCAAAGGCTCTTTAATATGCAATTCACTTTGTTCCCACAGCCCAGACCATTAAATGATTTATTATAGCGTGTGGCTGCAGAGGAGAGCTCTGCGTTTGGCTCCTCTGCTGGGAAGGGTGGGCTTCAAGACACTGCTGGAAAGTAAAAGTTCTTCTTCCTCAAGGCTTTTGAATTTATACGTCTTAACACGAACTCCGCAGACATTAATCACAATGTAAGCAACTCACGTAAGCTAACCCACGTTCCTCCAAGTTAGGGAAGTGCGAAGGAAAGGATGAGACAGTGGCTTGGGCACTGAATGCAGATACAAGGACATAAATTCAGCTCTGCAACAACGCGGTGAGATCCTAGAGGAGCTCTGTGGGGGTTGCATATGAAGAGGAGTAGCTCTTGAAAATTGAGACAATTAGTTGTGAACCATCTGAAATTTATTTGGAGAGCTATCGGGAGAAGAAAGATTCGCTTTTTGTCCTCTTGCCTTTGATCACAATGGGAGGGAATCTGAATGAACTTGTGCCTTGGACATAGATGAGAATGTATTTATCTCACAACCCCATGTCCATAAGAACCTCATCTCCGCATCTTTTAAACTCCTCCAGGGATGGTGACTCCACCACCGCTCTGGGCAGCCTGTTCCAATGCCCCACAGCCCTTTCCAGGAAGGACTTGTTCCTAATATCAAATCTAAACCTCCCCTGGCACAACTTGAGGCCATTTTCTCTTACCACGTGTTACTTGGGAGAAGAGACCAACATCCTCCATGTAGAGAATGATAAGGTCTCCCATCAGCCTCCTGTTCTCCAGGCTGAACCCCTCCAGGTCGCTCAACCGCTCCCCATCACACTTGTGCTCCAGATCCTTCACCAGCTTCGTTGCCCTTCTCTGAACTCCAACTCATCAGTGTTTTGGCTGTTGCTGAGCAGTGCTTCCACAAAGCTTTCTCTGTTTGTCATGCTGCCCAACCAGTGAGCAGACTGGGAATTCACGAGCTGGGAGGGGACACAGGCAGGACAGCTGACCTCAGCTGACCACAGGAATAATCTATACCACATGACATCAAGCTCAGCAATACAATTTTTTACAATGCAGGTGGTAAAACGCTGTCCCAGGTTGGCCAGAGAGGTGGTGGATGAACCATCCCTGGAGACATCCCAGGCCAGGCTGGATGGGGCTCTGAGCAACCTGAGCTGGTGAAGATGTCCCTGCTCATGGCAGGGGTGGCACTGGATGAGTTTTGAAGGTCCTTTCCAACCCAAACCGTTCCGTGGTCTTGGGGAAAGAAAGAGGAATGGGGGATATATATAGTTATGGCATTTGCCTTCCCAAATATCGTTAAGCATAGCAAAGCCTGGCTTTCCTGGAAATGGCTGAACACCTTCCTGCTGACAGGAACCAGTGAATGCAGTTCCTTACTTTGCTTTGCTTGCACATGCAGCTTTGCTTCACTTATTAAGCTGTCTTTATGTTGACTTGTAAGGGTTTTGCCTTTGGACTGGATCCTGCACTTGCACTTTACTGGTATTGTTAAAGCATCCAAAACTCATGCACCTCCAAGGATGCATTTAAAAGCATTAAAAGGTTGGTCCTTTCATAAGCTCCAGGTGATTCTGTGATATTTCCCCTGCGACCAGCATACAGATGTTGTGGCTTCGTATCTCCAATAACCTAAATGGCACCAAGGCCTCTTCACCAGCCCCAAAACCATCTGGCTGGGTTCTGCTTTATCCATACAGTTAAAATCTCAGCCTCCAAATCAGGGTGGCTCATCCAAACTGCCTCCTGGCAATGGTCCCTGGCCTGTGTTAAGCTGGGAAGTGTTTGGGTTGATGCTTGTTAGTTTGGGCCAAAGCAGGGCCAGGGTTATTGATGAACCACGTAGGTGGGTGAATTCTTGTACCCACTGAACCCTGTTTTATTTACCAGTACAGAGCTATAGCTTGTGCATGGCTCCCTCCTCCAAACCCTCCTTCTTTCCCAGTTCTTCTGCCAACAATTCCTGTTCTACAGCCATCCCAAACATCCTCCTACCAGCCTGGCAGGCTCGCTCGAGTCATGAAGCCGTTATACAAATCCTCAAATGGGCTTAAAAGGTACGGTTTGGTGTTCTGTTTTTCTCACTGTGTTTAGAGGCACACTGAGTCACTGCTGAAAAGGGCTTTGACCAACCCGCTGCCTGCCGTTACAGGAAGGGGTTGCATCGCAAACTTTTCAATACCACCTACGTTCCTTCACGGCTGCCAGGATTTCAAAGCAATCACTGCACAATTACAGGCTAGCTATACAGTAAAGAAAAGGGAATGGCACCATCCCACTGTGATCTTGCGGACAACCATAGAACTGTTCTCTAATAAAGGTAAATCGGTTTCTGCTTTGCTGCATAATGAGCCTCTGATGATTTCAGCAGGAGAAATCCCGATTAGAAACGGGTGGAAAAGTGGGCGTCCCACCTTGGGAGTGTGTTGGAAAGCCTGAGAATTTTTCCTGTTGTGTTTTGTGGTTAAACCAAGGCTTTTGCACTAAAAAAAAAACCCAACCAACCAACCAAAAACAAAAAACAACAAGCCAAACACCCTGAATTACCAGACACAATGCTGTGAAGCAGGATTCAAGCCTTCCTACTTTTTTCCCCCCACCTATTACAGTCTGGAGAGAAGAATATCACCTTCTACCCCAGTTATGATACAGAACACCAGTGCGTGGGCTGTTTGGTGGTAGGAGTCTCGGTGGGATCTGTTCTACTTCATATAAATGACTATTTACAAGGATAAAAGGGTAAGAGATTGACATGTTTCTAATATGATTTTTGAAGAAATTTGGAAAATCCCAAGGTAGCTGCAGTAGTGAAGGAAGAGCAAAGGATCTGCTGATTCGACATGAACCAGACCCCCAGAGAGGGTTGTAGGAACCACTGACTTGCATTGTACCGCTTGTGGGTCCATTCTGTCACTAGGCGATGACGATTTTAGCCAGGAGAAAACCTCATAAGGCCAAATGACCTGTTTTGGCTATCTCCAGACAGTTAAGTGCTCTCCCTGTCCCATGTAGGTGCCCCCATCCCAACTGCCTCACAAGCTGCAGGTGGCCAAGTGAATGTCTCCAAAGATGTGATACCCTCCATGGGAGTGGGCATATTCTTCCCCACATGGGAGGTTATTTTCATGGGGTATTGCCTAAGGATGTGGTGAAACCTGGTGTGCCATATTGTGCTGCCCATCATCACGCCAGTGCAAGCAGACATGTCAAAAGGGGTGTCCATCCAGCACCGAGGTTTTGCAGCTTCTAGGCAATGTGGGCTGCAGTTTTAGCAGGTTACTGGCCATTGCTATGCTTCTTTTTTCAAAGAAGGAAGAAAAATCTCTTGCTCTTTTTCACTCTCCAAGACAGATGAGGCAAACCAGCCCTATGGGCAGGATAAACCAAACCAAACCCAATCCAGACCAGCAGCCCCTCTACTGCTTTGGGACTCCACAAGTGGGCAAGAACCGTTTGGTGCTGGGTGAAGAGGGAGAGCTGGACTATGATAAGTGTGAAACCTTGTTGGACATCTCAACCAGCCTCACTTAAAATGGGTTGAATCCAGACTAGGTCCTCTTGTACTGGTGACGGTAGACCATGTAAGACCACAGCGAAGATAAAAGGACCACTAAATGATACAGCACATGGATGTTTGGAGGTTTATCTGAAGGTTTAAAACGTTGAACCCAGAAGATCTTTGCTTTACCCAACTTCCAGAGTGGCACTTGGAAACTCTGGTTTTGTTTGGTTTTGGTTTTTTGAGAAATCAGTATCACCTAAATCTAGTGAAGCAGGCAGGCTATGTGGAACCCCAGCACACATCAGCCCACAGTCTGCACCCGGTTGTTATTTCCTCAACAGGACCCTGATGTCCCTGTGCTCCAGTTTCCATTACATACAAGAAGAATAAGCAAGTTTGCCTTCTTGTGGTGGGATTTACAATAGTAAACTTTACTGAAATGCAGGCAAACCAGAGCAACAGGAAAAAATACCCACCCTGCAATGTAAAACCCAAAGGTCCAGATATGGAGCAATGGTTACCCTTATTTTCTCCACCACAATCAAGCTCTGGCAAGTTGAATTTACATATCTGAATTCCAGCTGAATTTCCGTATGTAATTGCAGTTTATTGCATGTGTTTCTGGCCAATATTTTATGTGGGATCGCTTGGAGTTTGGGCACCATCTTATTCTGGATGTTTTGCTCAGCGTCACAAGCAGGTAAAGCAGAATTATGGGTCAGCCGAGCTTAGGTAGGGAGGAAGGTGCACAAGGAACCTGTCTGGCCCTTCCCTTCCCTTCCCTTCCCTTCCCTTCCCTTCCCTTCCCTTCCCTTCCCTTCCCTTCCCTTCCCTTCCCTTCCCTTTTTCATGCACTTCTCAAATTATTAGATCTTTATGAGCTAAGTAAGATGATAAAGTTTGAGCAATTTTCAAATAATTTCAACGATCACTGCTATATCACTGCAGAATCACAACTATTCTGACCCTCAAAAGAGATTTGCTCAAACCCTATGGGACTCTTCTTATCATATAATTTGACTTTCTGTGTAGCACAGTGAAACAAAATCACAATGAAATTAAAAATATTATTCCATTATTAGTTTATTCAGATTTTCAAAGCTGCACCATAATGGCCAAGCAATAAAGAGTGTGCCACTGCTTTGCTATTTAAATGGAATTTGAATTCCTTTAAAGGCACAGCTTAGCTGTGGGTGTTCAGCATATAAAACCCATGATGTTAATGATGTTACTGGCTATTTTACACAAGCCGAAGCTTAAAAGAAAAAAATAACAATTCCCCCCAACACCTCTCCCTTTTGTGGCATTGTCTAAAACCTTTCCTCCCTGTCAGGAAATGAAAAAACAGACTTTGGTGTCTCATGTGCTTTATCCAGCACGTTTCTAACACAAACAATGCTGAGATATTGCAGTAAGAATAAAGTAGAAATTAGATGGAGTTTCTTGCTGCAAATTCATAGACAGGGCTCATGTTTTGCCTTTTAAGGATTACTTTTGTAAAAAGTGTATATCCAAATGCATAGAAATATATATTTACATGCATATATTTAAGAGAGGTGAAAATACGGTTTACCTTTTTCAGTCTTGGTTGCAATTGAAAGATATGACCTGTAGATGGCAGAAACTCCCTCTTTTGGGGCGTTTTGGGTTGGTTTTTTTTGTTTTGTTTTGTTTTGGTTTGGTTTGGTTTTTTTTGGTTTTTTTTTTTTTTTTTGTTTGTTTGTTTGTTTGTTTGCTTGTTTGTTTGTTTTTTTCCCCCAAAATCCCTCCACTGGGTGCACCGAAAAGAAAAAGTTTATTGCAAGAGAGATGGTTTAGTACAATAGAAGGATTTATAAATATTCAGCCTTATCCAAGCCTGGGCATGGTGTATGATCATCCAGCTCTAAGTCACACTGAATTTGCTTTATGCTTACCATGCTGCAAACCCTAAGCTCCAAGTTCTTTTTGATGACCATTTGTCTAGTCTAAATCTGAGCAAATTCAGGACAGGTTGAGTGCCTAAATATTAGAGGATCTGGATTATTTGGATGGATGTTGTGGCGCAAGACAGAGAGATGGTGGGAGCATGGTTTGTACAGTCTAGCTGATATATGTGTCAGGAAAAGGACTGTTTTGGGGGGTAAAAATGGATTCCCTAACTAAAAGTTTAGTATCCTGGCTAAGGGGGTTATTTACCCTGTTTCCCTGAAAATAAGACCTACCCTGAAAATAAGTCCTAGCATGATTTTTCAGGATTTTTGGGGGTGCTTGAAATATAAGCCCTACTCCAAATTAAGCTCTAGTTATGGTTCATTAAAAAAATCAATTTAAATAGCATCCAGGCAGCTATACATGTAAAAAAGTAAGCATCTTTTGGAGCAAAAATTGTATAAGACCCTGTCTTATTTTTAGGGTAACAGGGTAGTTGTTTTTTTGCTATCTGTGGAATGAGACAAGTGATTCATTCCTCCTTCTTGGGACAACCTCTTCATCTGAGGACCACTGCTACTGCCTCATAACCTCAAACCTTCCTGTGCTGCAATCTATGGCTTCCCATCCTCATCTCTGAAGATGGTGACTGCACAAGCTGGGAACCGGTGGTCTAGTCTTTAAACAAGTTGTTCACATGTTATTGTGAGCAGGAGATGGCAGACTGGGCCACTTCGAGTGAAGGCTGCTTTTAGATATCTGCCTTCCCGTGGTATCATGACCAAAATACACCTTGAACTTTCTTCTGGCTCTAGGTAAGATGCAGTTTTCTCCACTCATTTCTCCCTCTTTATATTTTTAACTCTATTTTCCCACCTCTGTTCTCAGCCAAGGCTTTCTGCACCTTGGTCATAATTACGTTTTTCTAACACTAATGTAAATCTTCAAGGATGTGGCCATCTCATACCCTCCAGGAGCAGGTCCTACATTCACAGCCAGTTGCCAAAACCACCCACCTCCAGTCATTGGAGAGATGGTAAATCTGAGGGATATGAGTAAAGAATTTTATTCTGACAGTAAACTGGAGCGCATTAATGTAGGAAGCCAAGGGCCAAACCCTTGGCTTTAGCCCAGCATTGAAAAAAGAACCTGGGATAGTCCTTGGTTTTAATTAGTGAGAAGTCTACATTCAAGCAAGGATTGGGTAGGTGAATAAATAACAGGGGAAAGGCTTGTAAGGTAGAGTATAATTCAGGAACGTAAGAATGATCTAACTGCTTCAGACACTTAGTCCACCCAGTCTCTGAGCTGGTGAGCATGGTCAGGGCTACCAAATGTCTTTTTGAAGGTTGGCCTATTTGTTATAGAATCATAGAATCACAGAATCATTTCGGTTGGAAGAGACCCTCAGGATCATCGAGTCCAACCATAACCTAACCTAATTCTAGCACTAAACCATGTCCCTCAGAAACTTGTCTAAACACCTTTTAAACCCCTCCAAGGATGGTGACTCCACCACTGCCCTGGGCAGCCTGTTCCAATGTCCCACAACCCTTTCTGGGAAGAATTTTTTCCTAATATTCAATCTAAACCTCCCCTGGTGCAACTTGAGGCCGTTGCCTCTTGTCCTATCACTTGCTACTTGGGAGAAGAGACCAACCCCCTCCATGCTACAACCTCCTTTCAGGTAGCTGTAGACAGTGAGGTCTCCTTGCAGCCTCCTTTTCTCCAGGCTGAACAGCACCAGTTTCCTCAACCGCTCCTCATCACACTTGTGCTCCAGGCCCCTCACCAGCTTTGTCGCCCTCCTCTGCACTCTCTCTAGTATTTCAATGTCCTTCTTATTATAAGGGTTCCTTCTGAACCTTGTAATAACAGTAAATCCATTGTTTTGATGGCCAGAAAGCACCATTACAACCATGTAATCCCAGCTTCTCTGTAGGCCCAGCTCTCGAGTTTAATGCAAAACTCTCTACCTCCCCATAAGCCAGCATGTGCATTGTGAGGATGAGGCCCACCTTAGCTAAGCTCAGCTCCAGCACAGGTGCAGGATCTCCCTGGGACCTGTTCTGGGAAAGGTGTTGGTGCCCTGGTGTGTTACAGATGCTGTGTTGGTACCCTGGGGTGTTACAGCCTCCAGGGTCTGAGCTCCTTGGGCTCTCATGGATTCACATGGGCCCTGCCCATGCTGTGTGGTGGGTCGCTGTGTGCTGCTAGAAGGTGTCCTCTGCTCACTGGGGGAGGCAGGAAAGGGCTACAGCCCCGTGACAGTTGCGGTGCTGTTAAGTGCAGTATGTCTCACCTCCCTTTAGATGCCTAGGGCACATACTTTAATATCTGATCAGGTCTTCAGGCTCCTGCTATTGCCTAGAAAGCCCTAGCAAATGATGCCAGCCAGTGATTCACCTCACCCTAAATCAGAAACCTACATTTGGGCTGATGACTCAGATCATTGACTGTGCTGGCTGGGTTTCTATTGATGTTAATAAGAAGCTAAACACCTACCTCAGATGTGGATGTCTATGCCACACGAGGTGCTTGATTCAGCTGCCCACACACAGGAACCCAGCACCACCTGAGGTGTCCTGTAGTATCTGAGACATCTGCATCCCCTGGCAGGTATGACATGGGAGATCTCTGTCTTCTGTGACAGCACCTGGAGGTCAGATGGGACAGGCTTGAGCATCTCACATAGCATAAGGTGTCCATAGTTAGAGACCTGAACTGAAAAATCGAGTTTCCAGTGAGGAGTCCCCAGCAGATGGGGTGAACAAACTATCTAGGATGCTTGGATGGAAGACACAGTTTTAATTCCCTGTTGTGACATTGTGTACAAACACTGGAACCACGAAAGGGAAAGGAGCTGGGACATACTCAGCTCATCCTGCTGATGCTGTTTCTCTCTCCATCACTCAGCCATTCAGTGGAGCAGGGAGGACTTGGCTGATGGGCTATATGGACACCAGACATTCTTTCTGCTCTCTCGCCGTCCACCCTTGTCTTATCCTGGCTGAAACAGCGATCATGTTAAAATCAAGGGCAAGAAAAAGGTGAAAATATAAGGAGATAAAAAAAGCACCGGACACATTTTGCAGTTCAACAGGGCAATGAGCCAGGATTGACATTTCCACTGCAATCATTTCTGGGAAAGAGGGAATTGGGCAAAACCAAATCACATCCATGGGTGGCTTCTGAGTCAAACCTGCTTGTAGTGAAGGATGTGAATGCTTTTATTTCTTCACTGATGTCTTTCGGTAAGTTAAACTCCACCAACACATGCAAGTTGCATGGCATAGAGGAGAAGAAGCCTGGATGAGGTTTTCACTTGTCCTGAGTAAGAGTCTCTGAGGTTATGCTAATAAAATTCAAAACCCATTAAGAAATGAAAATGTCATCCTGAAAGAATCAAGGACCCTTGAGCTGAATAGAAAGAGAAGTGCCATGAAGGTATACAGGGCATCACTCACGGATACAGCACGTCCCAGGGCAAGAGATGGATTCCACCCGGAGCCAAGTGCACCCCAAGGGACAGAGAGGGGTGCCTGTGGAGGGGCTGCAGGGCTCAGGAAACTTTCCACACCTCTGCTCCATCCTGGGCTTTATAAAGGGTGACAGGGAGGGAAAATTGTCATTTCAAAAGTAATGTAATCCTCTGTCATTCTCTCTGAGGGTCGTTGCAACTTGGTGATGCTCAGACCAAAAGATCCATTTCATGTTCTCAGCAACCCTGTGATGCCTCAAGCAGGGACCTTGGTAGCTTTGCGAAGTACCTTGAAAACTGTTAGATTCTTGGCTGGGAATTTATCAAGCAGTGATGGGAATCACCAATGGCCAATTAATAGGCATAACACAACTTAATTGGGACTTGCACCAAAATACTGCAGTGCAGCCAGCATCAAGAGCAGGCACTCAGCTGAAAAGCCAGGTCCTTCAAAGAAGGCTTCAGTTTGGCTCCCAAAAATGGCAGGCATGTAACAGATCTTTACCTGGATGTGTTATTTCCTGAGAACAACAGCCCTGTACGTGAGCTCGTGCTGCTGCACAGGCCAACCCTCCATCCAGGGGCAAAGAGGCATCCATCCAATGGTGATGGTAAAAGGCTGGTTTGTGTCCTCCCTGGGGAAGGACCCTCTGAACCCCAGGAATGGTCTTGGCTCTTTTGCCCTGCCATGGAAAATGAGTTCGGCAAGGCATGGGGTCAGCAGGAATGGGATCAGGCCCTGCTTCTCGTCCATGGCTCTGTGGTTTGCTACTTTCGTACCAATAGCCGCCCGTCTGGGGATTTGACGAATACTGCGGAGATGGAGAAAGGAAGGAATAGAGTTTCACCTTTTATTCTTTTATCTTGGTAACAATGCGTGGTGGGAAAAAAAAAAAAAAATTGTGAATGGCAGAATTAACAATAATATACCCCCCCCCCCCCCTCCACCCCTCCTCCTTCTCCCTCTGCCGTCCATTCAGGAGACCGACAATAAACAAGGTCATTTGATTCATTCAGCTTGGGGTGTAAACAAAGTCTTACAATAAAATCCCCCCACCAGGGCCCCCCTTTTTCTCTAAGAATAGATGTCCCCCCCCACTGCTTTGGGCCTCCCCCCCTGCTTTGCTTCTCCTCTCCCTTCATCCCCGGATCAGCGGCCGTGGGCATCCAGCCCTGCTCCCGCTTCCTCCGTCCCCGTCTCGGCTTCGTGAGGCCCCATTTCCTACTTGGTGTGGGAACCTCGGCTTCCCCCGGCCAACATCTGCACGGACAGCCCCGCTTTCTCATGCCGGCAGCAACGCTGCCTCGTGGAGGGCTCCAGATCCAGAGGGAGAGAGAGAAAAGAGAAAAAAAAAAATAATAATAAAACAAACCTGATGCAACAATAAAGGGATTCGCATCCCCCTCCCTGGCCCGTGGGGAGCAGATCCCAAAAGCTTGTGCTCAGCTTCCTCTTTTCACAGGCTTTGCCGCGTCTCTGTGCAGCCAGTGGAGAAATAAATTGTGGTTTTGTGTGTGTGTATGTGCGTGTGTGTTTGTGTGCACACAATGGGAAGGCTGTATGCTGTGCAAGGAACTGTGTAGTAGGATCAAGCCTAGGATGGGGTCCAGGGGTGCGTTAGCCTCTGCCTCACAGTGGGGGACACGAGGAGGGTTCATAGAATAGTTAGGGTTGGAGGGGACCTTCACAGGTCCCCCAGTGCCACCCCTGCCATGAGCAGGGACATCTTCAGCAGCTCAGGTTGCTCAGAGCCCCATCCAGCCTGGCCTGGGATGTCTCCAGGGATGGTTCGTGCACCACCAATCTGGGCAACCTGGGCCAGGCTCTCACCACCCTCATTTTAAACAATTTCTTCCTCATGTCTGGCCTGAATCTCCCCTTCTTCAGTTTAAAACCATCACCCTCTGTCCTATTGCAACAGGCCCTGCTAAAAAGTCTGTCCCCATCTTTCTTACAGGCCCCGTTAAGCACCGGCAGGCCGCACTAAGGTCTCCCTGGAGCTTCTCTTCTCCAGCTGAACACCCCAGCTCTCTCAGCCTGTCCTCCCAGCAGAGCTGGTCCAGCTTTGCATCATTTCTGGGGCTCCTCTGCCCCTCTCCAGCAGGTCCATGTGTGTCCTGTGCTGAGGACCCAGAGCTGGACCAGCACTGCAGGGGGGGCTCACCGGAGTGGAGCAGGGGGGCAGAATCCCCTCGCTCCACTCACTGCCCACAGTCCTTGTGATGCATCCAAGATACGACTGCCTGGGCTATAGGGTTTTTCTAGGTGTGTTGCTCTGTGTTCACTCCTGAAGGCTGGATATCGAGTTGAATGGCTGTATGTTGAGGGTGACAGGTTTGTAGC
Source organism: Pampusana beccarii (assembly GCA_013399365.1). NCBI lineage: Eukaryota > Metazoa > Chordata > Aves > Columbiformes > Columbidae > Pampusana > Pampusana beccarii. The sequence goes on from VWYH01011134.1 coordinate 66,243, forward strand.
ATGGAGTGGATGGGACGTGTAGAGTAAGGATGCTTTTGGTGGCTCTAAACCCTCTGAAGGCAATTGCCTTAAACATGTTCTCTGGGTTAGGGTCAGTTCAGGCTGGCTTTGTGCCAGAAAGCAGTCTTGGGAAGCTCTGAGATGTTCTCCACCTCATGCCTTGCTTAAAGTAATTTCTACAGAGCATTAAGTGGGTGCTGAGCCAACCACCCACATATCTGGGGATGTCTTCCCTGCCACCTGCACATGCTGGGACAACGCTTACTAGTCCTGCCTGCGGGTTTTTGCTCCAAATGTGAGGATATCTTGCATCATGGATGTTCACCAGAATCTCCTCTTATCCTTGAGGTTCCCTCCAGTGCCTTGTAATGGCTCCAGGGTCTGCATGGGATGGTGAGATGCAGGAGGGGAGATCGCAGTGTGCACACGACATGTAGAAGACTGCATTTCATACTTTGGTCAAAACAGATAGAAATTAGCAGTAACTCTTCTAACACACTCGGTTTTGCTTTCTGTGTTTCAGCAACATAGATGCACTGTTAGATCTAAGCACTGGGAAATCTGGCTCAGCTCTTGGTCTCGAGTCCACCATGAACTTTCTCTGCATGTCTTCAAACAGCCTAAATCCTCAGGAGCACCTCTGTTTCCTGCTCAGAAGTACTGAAATAACACTGGGGTAATGCACCCTCACTCCACCTGCCTCAGTTTCTCATTAGATTTTTCTCAGCGTTCAACTACTCACTTAATTTGAATTGAAAATTTCCAACATCAGTGGTTGTCTCATGATATTTCTGCATCACTTAGTACAATGGAAAGCAGCTCATCTTTTACAATTTATCTAATACCACAAGGCTTTCACAATGATGTCTTGAGCGCCATAATAATCATAAAAATAATAAAAAGGAGTTAGTTGCTCTTTCTCAGGGGAGGAAGGCTATTTTCAGAGATACTCAAGCTATGGGTAATAATGAATAATTCTAATACAAAGCCTGGGGTTTTTTTTGCAACTGAGTGTTTGCAACACCACGAATCTGGCTGCGTTTTTACTTGTTGTTTGTCCTCTGGATCCCTTCCACAATTCCTTGCCAAGAGAAGCAGTTTCTTTTCCTGTGTTTCCTGGGAGAAAGAATTCTCCAAAACACAAACTGTGAGAGACTGATCTGTGAGAGGGAGGAAAACTGCAGGCTGAACCATTGGGTAAATGTACTGCAAGAAAACCCAGCCAACCACAATGAACTCTTCTGCTTCAGTTATCACCTGCATGGCATAAATATGTCTTTTAGGTGAGGAAAATGCCTCTGTTCCTCCTTCTCTCACACACCTGCCCCCACACACTATAGAACTTTCTTGTTTCATCTGCTAAAATGTTGGCAGGTGCATTGCAGTCCACATCGACAGGTGTTCTCCAGAAAGACATCCAATTTAGGTCACCAAGCAGCCTGCAGCATCTTTGACTCTTCTTGCCAGGAGAAGATAAGTGGCTGTGTGTTCATCGCTGCTCTGATGAAACGAGGAAGACCTGTCTGGCAGGGACCGAGAGAATCTTGTTTTGCCAAAATTCCTGGTGATGTCCCTGATCAGGGGAAAATGGAGAGGTCTGAAACCTCTGTGTAACATCTGTGTTACCCTTGGGAAGGAAGGAAAAATAAAGGGGGGGGGGCAGAATCTAGCAGGGCATCATTTCTGAGTTCACACTACCCAACATTGTATTTCAGCTTCAGGCAGCACCACTCTTTTGAAGTTCAACATGACAAAGTTTCATCCTATCAAACAGCAGAAGGCTGATAAGCAAAAGTCTTCCTGTGCAGACTTATCAAAGCATCTTGGGTACATATACAAAAAACATAGGCAGTGGGACAATCCTGGTGTGTCATTGGGATTTTCATGTTCTCACTCTGGCTATATCACTACCAAAAAAATACCCCTGATCTGGGAAATAATTAGAAGGACAAAACATGCTACATTTTTTTTTTTCTCCAGTGGGATTCTTTGAACTGTAATAGGATACTCTAGGTCTTATTTTTGAAGATTTGCAGCCCAGATTTTCCACAGGCTTGGCACCTGCCCTTGGGGAAAGATGTGGCCCCTCAATGGGGCAATGAGAAGGGAGGGAAATTCCTGGTTTGAAGCTCTTTGAGGAGATGAATTGCAAGAGCGAAGGAAAACTTCAGCTCAGTCCCTGGGAATTCTTCTACAGCCAAGAAATCTGCATTGTTGGAAAGAGTCTCCCAGAGGAAGTGATTGAAATATCATCGTGTGAATCATATCTGTAACAAAGTTGGGCTGTAGGAAACAAACCTTTGCTGAACCCTGGGAATAGATGACCTAAAAGGACTTTTATTTTCTTTTTTTTTGTGGAGGAATGGCCTTTAGCAGCCCATATTAAGTGAAGGATGCTGGTTTTGGGGGGACTAGCAGGGCTGAGTTGTCCCACAACATTACCTGTCACCAACTGTGCTGCACGAGGTGCTGGAGTACAGCTGTAGGATGGCTTTTCTGCTATTTAGAGGAGGTTGAGCCACCTCAAATGATGACCTTTATGGTAATAAAACCTGCATGTGGCATTTTGTCACGTTTGGCTGATGTGTGGTGTTTGCTGAGGCTCAGAGTAGCCGTGATAAGAGACCTTGCACTGTTCGGGTAATGATGGGGTGACAGGGACAGGAGACAGAAGGAAGGGTGAAAGTGGCAGGTAGATTTGGGGTCCTGCTCTGGGGATAGTGGCTGGTAGAGGGATGGGAAAGGATGTTTAGAGGGAGGCTTATGGTCCAGGGAGGTGAGCATTGGCTGAGGTGAGGGGGCCGGACTGGGCCATGACACGAACATCTCCAGCAGGAAAAGTGTCTGTGATTCATTTAGGATACGGACTGCAAGTCTTGCTTAGGGTTGAGCAGGAATTAATTCCAGACACACTTACCATGACACACCTTGCTCTGTGCTGTTACTTCTACCATAATTTCCCTGTCAAGACTGTTAGGTCAAGGAATAAATATAAAAAAAGCAGTCTGCTCTGGAGAGCTTAACATAGGTATGCACCTTGCATGAAATTACTGAAGTAGTTGGCACATACATGATGTATCAAATATGCCACAAATCTTATTATCCATCTTAATGGGTGGAAGGAAGAATATGAAAAAAAACCCACCTAAACTGCTGTTTATTAGGTAGCTTTAACAAATAACTAGTTTTTCAGTAGTTGCTTCATCCTGCCAGACATTCTTACTGCCTGCTTCGACTCAGTCCTGCTGAAGCCAACACTAACAGCTCATCCAATTGCCTATATTTAACACTGCAAATCTGGCACAGATTTATACCAGCACTGGTAACAATGGCACTGAACACCTGTCGGTGACTGCATTTGCCCAGGGATTCACTTCGTTCCATGCTGCGTGTTTGATAATTCCTGTGAACAATGGGACAAATAAACATTTTTTTTTTTTTTTGCTTAGCTCTTACTCAGGCCAACGCCACTGTCCAAATTGTACATGAGAGGCCTGCAGAGGCTGGTGGTTGCTTCCTAGACTCGTCGCCCCTTTCCCTCAAAAACGACGCTGTCAGCAGCTCTGTGCTCGGAGAGGGCATTTACCACTTGTATGTAAGGAAGGAAGAAGGAAGAATGAGCAGGAAAGGGGCAGCGTCGTGTGGGGCTTTGAGGGCAAGGATGACAAATTTGAACTTGAAGCGGTGGATGACAGAGGGGTGTTCTCAGAAAGGCCGACGCGGTCTGAGTAAAAAGGATGGGAGATGCCTGTAGTGCTTGGCCAAGGTTGGAATAACGAGGCATTACAGGAGCCAGCACAGCATTCCCAGCCTAATCCGCACTGGTGCAGCCTCACCTGGAGCGTTCACTGTGTGCAGGGCTGGGCACCACAGGATAAAAAAGATATAAAGCTACTGGAGAGTGTCCAGAAGAGGCTGTGAAGTTGGTGAAGGGTTTGGAGGGGAAGCCGTATGAAGAGCGGCTGAAGTCACTTGGTTTGTTCATCCTGGAGAAGAGGAGACTGAGGGGAGAGCTCATGAGGCTGCAGCTTCATCACAAGGGGAGCAGGAGGGGCAGGGCTGAGCTCTTTAGTGACCAGTGACAGAACCCGAGGGAATGTCAGGAAGATGTGCCCGGGGAGGTTTAGATTGGACATTAGGAAAAGGTTCTTCACCCCGAGGTGCTGGACACTGGAACAGGCTCCCCAGGGAGGTGTCACGGCCCAACCTGACAGTGTTCAAGAAGTGGCTACACAACATCCTCAGACACATGGTGTGAAATTTGAGGTTGTCCTGTGCAGGGACAGGAGTTGGACTCGATGATACTTGTGGGTCCCTTCCAACTCAGGACATTTTATGATTCTATGAGAGGAGGTGGGAGCTATTGATGGTTGACCAGAGGGAATATAACAGGTTGCACCTGTGTTCTGCAATAAGATATGGGGGTGGGGAGGATTGGTGAGATTTGTGGTGCTGTCTTTGGATAGAGAATGGATTTGGGAGGGAAGGCAGGTTGTGGCTGGCAGGGAGTTGGCTTCTGGTGTCATTCTGAGAACTGTTGAGAACGGAAGGGTCTCTGAGCCTCTGGATCACATAAACCTTTGCTATTGTAAGAAACATGTAGTAATTTAATCCTGTGGCTAATGGTTTTCCAGACATTAATCAGTGCTTAATATCGCTGTCTCTTTCCACAGAGATGAGCCCTTTCTTGTGACGTTGAGTAGCTGTATTGTCCCAGTCACAGCTAGTGTCTTGCTGGAAATTTGTGGATGAACAAGAGTGGGTGTCCCAGCAGTGACTAACGAAAAAGTATGGATGGTCTATTTAAAATGAAAATTTGGGGGCCTTAAGACTTGGATGCTTGGGGAAACTTTTCAGACTGAGTGGTGTGGTAGCACCTTTGTACATGTAAGATTCAGAAGGGAGTCCACCTCAAAAACTTGGAGAAGCTTTGATGTTGACCTAGTGGGACTGTGAGCTTGACAGTGGTCAAGGAGACAAATTCACCTTCACTCAGATCAGCTGAACTCTGGGTTTACAAAAAAAATAAATTAAAAAAAAAAATTTGGCAGGCTGTGCCTGCCAAAGTCTGTCCAAAGTCTGAATGAATAGAAACTCCAAAGGAAGCACCTGCTGCTAAAGGAAATCCAGGACAAGTTTTATTATCCTTTTTCACAGGTCTATTCAGGACTACATTAGGGGTTTCCTCTTTCCTTTTCTGGTACTTCACACTCATTCACAACAAAAAACATATTGTGCTTATGAATTATATTCCAGAGAATATAGCTGGAGCTTATAAAGGCCCTGGCCAAAGAACTTTATTTTTAACCTTACTCCCTTGCGGATTAATTTCTTAAATGAAAGCTTTGCAATTGTTTGGGGTTATTTTTCTCTCTTTTTCTTGGATGGGGCACAAGGGCAAATCCTGCCTGCTCTGTGTTAACAAAAAGTGCCTCTCAAGGAACGAGAAGCAAAGGATCTAAGTGAGGCACTTGATGGAGCTCAGCTAAAAGGAACAAATGGAAAATATTAATGCAATTCCTCATAAACAAGCAAAGTGTTAGATGGCCTCCTATGAATGACGCATTGACCACTCTGGTGCATGCAGAAGCAATGGCAGCTTTTCCACTGCTAATGTGCTGTAGCTGTACAGCACAAAGAGAGAGAAAACCCCATTCAGCTGCTGAAGGCCGTGTAAAGAGCAACTTTTGAGTTTGATCCTGAGACCATTTGAGCCAGCGATGAGGTGCCCAGGAGGCACTGAGGAGTTTGCAAATCAAACACAGCTGCTCAGCTTAACACCTTCCTGGTACAAAGTACATAAAAGCTGAAGGGCTTGCGGACAGCTCAAGTGTAACATGAGGCACTTGTGAACCAATATGTTTGCTTTAGTGGGTCATTTTCACCTGTGCAAAGGGGATGTGACCGGGATGTGAGTAGTCTGGGAAGGTTTCGCACCCTTCTGCACTGGGGTGGGTGCCTGAGAGGCAGTACTGGGCCCTCTGTGTAGCAAACTGTAGAATCATATAATAGTTTGGTGGTCCTTAAAACCTCATCCAGTGCCACCCCTGCCACGAGCAGGGACATCTTCACCAGATCAGGTTGCTCAGAGCCCCGTCCAGCCTGGCCTGGGATGTCTCCAGGGATGGTTCATCCACCACCAATCTGGGCAAACTGGGCCAGGCTCTCACCACCCTCATTTTAAACAATTTCTTCCTCATGTCTGGCCTGAATCTCCCCTTCTTCAGTTTAAAACCATCACCCTCTGTCCTATTGCAACAGGCCCTGCTAAAAAGTCTGTCCGCATCTTTCTTACGGGCCCCTTTAAGCACCGACAGGCCTCATTAAGGTCTCCCTGGAGCTTCTCTTCTCCAGCTGAACACCCCAGCTCTCTCAGCCTGTCCTCCCAGCAGAGCTGGTCCAGCCTCGCATCATTTCTGGGGCTCCTCTGCCCCTCTCCAGCAGGTCCATGTGTGTCCTGTGCTGAGGACCCAGAACTGGACCAGTACTGCAGGGGGCGCTCACCAGAGCGGAGCAGAGGGGCGGAATCACCTCCCTCCACTCACTGCCCACGCTCCTTGTGATGCAGCCTAAGATACAATTTGCCTTCTGGTCTGCAAGCGCACATTGCCAGCTCATGTCCAATCTTTCATTCCCCAGCACCCCAAGGTCTTCTCCACAGGGCTGCTCTCTATCCCTTAATCCCCCAGCTTGTATTGATACTGATGGCTGCCCCGACCCAGGCGCAGGACCTTGCGCTTGGCCTTGTTCAACCTCATGAGGTTCACATGGGCCCCACTTCTAAAGCTTGTCCAGGTCCCTCTGGATGGATCCTGTCCCTCAGGTGTGTCACGTACACCGCTCAGCTTGGTGTCATCCACAGACTTGCTGAGAGTGCACTTGATCCCACTGTCTATGTCACTGGTGTCTATCCAGACATTGTGCCATTGACCAGTACTCTCTGGGTGCAACCGTTCAGCCAGTTCCTCATCCACTGAACAGTCCACTCATCAAATCCATACCTCTCCAATTTAGACAGAAGGATGTTGTGGGGGACCGTGTCAAAGGCAATACGCCGTACCCCATGAGTACAAGGAGCTTGCACACAAAGCCTTTTCTCATTCTGTTTCTGATCTGTCCTTGAAAGTCTCCTTCTTTGGCTTTAAATGCGCTCATCCAGCCCTCTGCTTCCACACCATCAGGAGCTCACAGCCCTGAGCATGGCTTGTCATTGCTGCCACCTTCTCCTGCCCCTATAGGGGCTGGTTCTCCTTCTCACAGGTTATATTTTTGTTTGGAGCCCTTTTTAAGAGAGGAGATGACCCACTCTGCTTTTGAGCAGTAACCAGCGCAATCATTTCTTCAGTCTGAGGCTCCTTGTCGCTACCACAGCGGAAATAGTAAATTATAGCAATTAATGGTGGCATAAATCAGAAACTGTGACCAGACAAAGTCACCAAGGACTGAAGGGCTGCATCATAACAGTAAATTACCCCGACAGGAATTCCTTCATTTGCACTGGTAAATTGTTCGAGTGTTTCTTCACATGGTTTTGTCTCAGACCAGTGACAGTGACCCTAGGAAGGGCTCAGGCATTAGCACGGGCCAGTGATGAGCTGGGCATCTTGTGTGGAACCGTTGTCTGAAGGGTTGGAGGGCAACCACCGCAGGGTCACGACCAGGCAACAAGTCCTGGCACTGGTTAGTAGAGATGCAGCCCGTTTTTAATGAACATGGACTCATTTTTAATTAGTGTGTTAGCATGGAAATGACATTTCTATACAGGCAGAACATGCTCTTGTTCCCAGATGACCACTGCAGTTTTCACCGCCCTTGATGTTCTTCACATTTCTTCCCTCACAAGCTGTTAGCTAAGGGTGTTTTAAGGTTTTAACTTGACCTCATGGTCGAGCTATTGGTCCTTGTGATTTCCAAGTGGGGTTAAGACACTGTGTCACTCTGACCTGAGGTACGACACAGCTCCTGCCCTTGCAGACAGCAGTCTCGACTGGTTGGAAGGTGCAGCACACAAAGCCCTGAAAGTCCTTGCTGTGGGACTTCAGCACAAAAGGTCCTTCTCTGTCCAGATGGGATTGATTTTTCTCTTTTTCTCTGTGGCCTTCAGGATGGTTTTGTGAGTGTTCTTGTTTGACCCTGTCAGATGGCAAGAATACTTCCAAGGTGTCACCTAATACTTTACAATATAGGTACTGAATATGGTTGAATATATAGTTCATTTTCTACAGTGACAAGCTGTATTACTCCTACCATAAGGCAACTGAACTGTTTTACAAAGTAGTACGAAATGTAAGAAATAAAGCCAATGTTTAACTTGCATCTTGGCTGGCCAGGCTGGAGAAGAGGTTGAGATCTGGGTTGCTTCTGACCTGATGCCTTGCGTTAATATTTCCATTGATGGGCAGCCTAGACTTGGACATCCAATGAATCCCGCTTCTTCTTGCAGCAGAGGGGATTGGAGTCCTTCCTGGCTGACTCCTTAACTGCCTTGTCTCCTTGCCACACAACATTGCTAAAAAGGACCTCCATACTCTGGACCTTTAGGTTTTTCTGCATCTGAACTGGTTGCCCAGAAACATCAACGATGATGCAGGATGTTGCTGGAGTCAGCAAACGTGATCCTGTACCTGCATTTGACCACCACCTATCTTTGTTTCATGAATGGGATGGGCATAGACAGGAATTAGGGCCATGAGTGCAAGGGCAAAATCTAATACCTGCCCACTTAGCTAGAAATGGAGACAGTAGTGAGATATGTCTGAGTGGGAGAAGTATAACCTATGAGAGTTATGGCTAGGAAGAATTATGCTCCAAGAGGAAAACTACTCCAATAAATAGTTTTTCAGTCCAGGCTGACTCCATTTTCTGCTCTGGATCTGTAAGTCAAAAGCAGCAGTCATCCTTCTCTCCCCACCTAGTCCTTGGGGCACCCAAAATTTCCCCAAGACCATTCCTCTCGTGCTTGGTTTCTGTATCTGGGTATGTCCGCATTGATCACCATCCTGACAAGCCTTGCCAGTGAGGCAATCCCCACCTATCCCACCTGGTGTGGGGCCTGAAATAGTGGTCTCAAAACACATCCTGAAAAAACATTCTTTGCAAAGCATGGTTGCTCCCATTCCCATGCTCTTGCACATGGTCCTGTTCTAATACTGCTTGGTCATATGAGCTCTTGTTCAGGAAGAAGGAATAGCCAGTATGGGATTAATTTTGTAGCAGGAAAATGCATCTCAGTCATCCCGTACTTTTCTCCTTCAGGTCCTTGTCTCAGGATTATTATATAGGGGCCCGATTCAGTTCCCCACATGTTGTGATGTCTGCTGGACCTTTGGAAATGGGTTGGACATCTCAGGGATGTCATATGGCACTAGGCAATTATTTGTCGGTAACCAAATCCTGTCTTTCGTCTCCGCTTGCTATAATGAGAGTTTAGATGAAGTCACGTGTCACCTGCTTGCAGATGCCTAAGTTGGTATGACTTCAGTTGCCTCAAGTCTGGCCCTGAGAGCTGTCAGAGACACTCCAGGTATCTGCACATGATGGATATGGCACAAGGGGGCTGTATGTCCCTCTGGAACAGCAGTGCTGGGTCATCCATGTTAGACTTCAGACCCAAATGGCGTTGAAGAACTATGTTAAGGTAACTGAGACTTTCCCTGAATCCCACGCACAGACATAGCTCCCCTCTACCCCACCATCCTATTCCTGAAAAGGTCAAAATGTGATGGTATGGATCAGCTGTGCTACTTTCTTACATGGTTCCTCTGATTCTTGTCCACTTTTACATCCCTTCTATCTGGGCTGTCGAACTCCTTTTCACCAGGGGCCACATCAGCCTTACAGTTGGGCCTTACAAAGGGCCGAATGTAATTTTAGGACTGTAACTGTAGGAGTAGTTGCATTTATACAGTCCTAAAATTACATTTGTCCCTTTGAAGTCAAACACGAGGCTGCTGTGGCCGTCGGTGAAAATGAGTTTGACACCAGTGCTGTATATATTAGTGACAGCAGGACTTTGTGTGTCAGGAAAAAAATGGGAGATCTTCATTTTAAAACCAGACAGGCCTACTGCAGTACAGTATTTCTAAACCAGAAAAGGCAGAGAATAAAACAGATGACATAACAAGCATAGAACTATGCACACCTCTCTGCCAAAGGGACACTGGGACCCACATCTCTCTCCGTTGTACCCTGACCAGTCTCCGCAGCCCTCCTGAAACAGGGTTTTGTTGTGAGTCCAGGCAAGGCAGCACGGTACAAGAGCCGGGGAAAGATGCCCTGATACCAGAGCCCAGCTCCCCAGACTGTGACCTCACGGTGAAATGCCAAAGGTGCTTCAACGTCCCAAAGCATGGCAGAAAGAACTCAGACACCTTCAAAAGCAATAAATGCTATATTAAATAATAAAAGCTATGTCTGGTCAGGTATTGCTTGTGAGAGGCAATCCTCCTGCGCCCAGTTTGCATGGGACAATGTCCACTCATCTTCACATCTCCTTCTAGAACAGGGTTTGAGTTGCGCTGCTGGGACAGTGATGCTGGATTCAAAGGAAGCTTCAAAGGAAGCTTTTTTGTCAGCAAGTGGTAGGGACAAGGGCTGGAGGGACTGAGTTGTGACTCCAAGGAGCACCTCAAAATTTTCCGTGCTACAGAGCGTATCCTCCTCTCCACAAAGGCTTCTGTCAGCCGGGGAGAACTTGTCACTTCTTTGAGAGCTAAAAGATGAAGATTAGGCTGTCTCCCTCCTGTCTCCACTGTCTGGGAGGTACCCAAAAGGCGGTTAGGACACAGGAGTGGAGTCTTAATTACTTTTCTATATGATGTAGAAAAGGAAACACAACCCGTGGGGGAAATCCAGGAGATGCTTCACTGAAGTTCACTGTGATTTGGGGATGTGTGCGTGGAAATAGTAATAGTAGTAATAATAATAATAATAATAATAATAATAATAATAATAATAAGGGACCTGAGTAGCAATGAAGGAGAACCCCCTCTTTTATTTTGCAGTCACTTTTCAGATGAGAGACAAGTCTGCACCCCACACTTATCTGGTGAGAAATTAGTATTATCTGATATGTCTCCTGCAGCCTTAGCAGAGGAGCTCAGAGCCCCCACTGTGGTGGGTGCTGTATGGAGTCAAGGAGGAAAAGAGGCAGCTCCAGCATCCATCACCAAGGTCAAGGAAGGGGAAACAAGTTCCCACTATTTTCTGTTTTTCTTCTGGAATTTAATTCAGATCAGGGAGGTGAATTTGGGGACAAGCTAGATGAGTTCACCAGCTGTGGCATTGAAATGCAGGGATCACAAATGGCAGGAGGAAGGGAAACCCGGTAAACAGTTTTCAGATCTCAAGCAAGCATTGCCTCTGAACTACAAAGACCTACGAGAAAGTGGTATCAAACACCCAGCTCCTACTTTGACCCCTGGCTGAGGGGAAGTGGATCAATGTTGGGAAAATATGGAAAGCAGGATGAGATTATCTACTGTAAAAAAGAAGCTGGAAGAGATGGCTTGGGATATTTGTGTACTGAGGCTCTTTCCACGTCCTATTCCTTTATGGGGGGTGCTATTGTACCTATTGTGGCAGATCTTTATCGGCCGTGTTTATCACATTGGGTGCAGGGAATGTTAGATTGCTGAATGTCAGGTTGTTGACTGTTTTCATAACAGGAAGCTGCCTGCTGTCTTGCTGTGTTAAGGAACTCCCGCATGCACAATATTTTCCAAAACAATTAAAAAAAAAAAAATCTAAACACTCTGCTGTGGTTGGGTGACTGCATGGATTCAAGTTTCTATTGTTCCTTGTAAGGCAAAATCCTGTATGGATAAATACACTTGATACACATATGCCTGTTACTTCTTTTGTGTAAAGATACAGGAAATATGGCCGTTGTTTTGTCAAGATGAAATATTTCCCAGTGCTAAAACTAAATCTCGACACTTTCATAAGAGCTTGGGAGCCTGGAGAGCTGCCACGGTTGGGTGCAGGTGGGACGTGGGAGAGAGCAGTGCAAGAGCTGGTTAATCATTGCAACACTGAGCATCGCAGGACCCAGCTTTGAAGTGCCTTCATCCCTGAGAACTGAGGTTTGGCATCCGGCTTCCCCTGAGCACTGCAGAGAGGGGTGGCTAATTCAGAGTTCTTGCTAGAAAACTGGGTCTGCCTCTCCTCACCTGGAAAACAAGTGACCCAAATACCTCCTGGCTTCCTTGAACATCAAAATCACGATGACCAAGCATGGGAGCTATAAGTAACCTACATGGCTGAGAATGCAATTCAAAGGACACCCTTGACATATCTCGGTTGATCAGTTTGGGCAGAAAATATTGCAATTTGGGCGAGAACAGGTCCTAAGAACCTTTGTTCGGAGTCCTGAACTACCCACTAGTTGTAGGCACATGAACTGTACATTGGAACGATGCACTATTGAAGCTCCTACACAAGTGCCCTCCAAGTGATAGTCACTCTGAATGGTCCAAAAAGCACGCAGGCGTTGTGTGTGAAGTAAAGTACCTTTGATCACAGCCTCACTCACTCTCAGGTGCACTGTACCTTAGTGCAATTAAGAGATGTTGGTCTGGATCACCCCTAGGACAGCTTGAACCTGAGACTTCTCTAATAGCCCTGGCTGCTTTAATTGATGGACAGAGGCAAAGATGAAGTTTTTCTACAAGAAGGAAATAGTTTAGAGGGAGACAGAGGTGGCACCTAAACTTTGGACATGGGGTCTGTGTTCCCCAAGGGTTTTCTTTTCAGACACCAGATAGCGGGCTGTTGAAGCAGGGTCGGTGTGCTTTCAAAAACCAGTCAGAGTGCAGCCTGGCCACTGTTTCTGACTCCACGTCTCCAGGATTTGGTCTACAAGATGTATGTCTTCCCATGAGACCCCACAAGGCTGTGTCCCACGGAAAGAGAGACATGTCCTCTCTCAGGTTGCTGGATCGTGGCATAGATGGAGAGCAAGAGATATTGAATTAGCAAAGAGATTTCTGAAAAGTCCCTGCAAATTGAAGAATCTGGGTACCAACAGCAAATGCAGCGGGCTTTCTGTATCTGCATCACTTACGGTCAGCATACTCACATTTCAGTTTGGATAAAATCCACCTCTGCTCTGTAAGATAAGCAGAATTATTAACTCCAGTCATTCTGAGCCTTTGCACAAGCCACAATAGGCCTTTTAAAGAGCATCTTCCACCTCTTCAGTGACCAGGTAACCTCATGGAGCTGCCAGCTCAGTGCAGGAGATGTCAGCAGAAAAGCTGGGCAAGTCACCACACCTGATTTCTAATTAAAAGGCCTGTGGGCAACCAGCTGGTCACTCCCCATCAAGGCACCCATGCTGCTGGTTCCCCCTCATTGCTCTTCTGCAGGAAAAATGATGTGTTCTGCCTCTGAGAAAAACGTGGCAATTCTTGAAGGAGGAAATTCCTAAATCCGTACTTGAAAAGAACAGATTTCTTTGGTTTTTGAGAGTTTTTGGAAGAGAATTCAGCCTGAGAGGTCAGCTCTGCTTCCTCAACTTCAGCTGTGCCATGCAGGGCTGGGGGAACTAATGGGCCTGGGAGCCAAAGCTGGGCCAGGCTCTTCAGAGCTTCGGAAACTCTGTGAGACACGAGGCCAATGGTCATAGGGACCTCACGCCTTCCACTTTAGCTCCTGAGGAGTCAAGAGCCAATTACTGCATCCATGCTGTGCTGGAAGATGACCAGTTGTTAAACTGGCAGAGGAATGGCAGATAAGGTTTCAGAAGGGGTTTTAAGAAGATAAACTCAATTGTGGCGATCAGAATTAAAGCAGAATTGATATTTGTTTTGGGGTAGGACGTGGCCTAATATCCCCTTCCATCCCATCCTTTCATTATTTCATGGTCGTGTAAGAACAGAGCTGTTAAGGCCCAGCAAAATTTAGTCTAGCTTTGAATTACAGTGTTAAAGAGAAATATATTTATCATATAGTCAGCAGAGGGCGTCCAGTGCACGTGTGTCTCAGTACAGAGTTGGAACAGCAAATCCACTAACAGCTAGCTATTCCTCCAGCTATTCCTCCAACCATTCCTCTGACTATTTCTCCAACCATTTCTCTGAGTGTGGCTGATGCTTCCCCGTCAATTGTGCGGTTGCCCCAGGTTTCCTTCCCCGCTCCCCGCGTGCGGTGCCATATGGTGGATACAGACCTAATTGTTCGCCCCGCGGCCCCTGCAGACAGGATACAAGTCCAGTGCCAGGTGTTGGATTATTTTCCTATGTGGTGGTACAGTGCATGGGAATTGTTGATAACACTAACAATACAGTAAAGGAAAAGTGGGAGAGGAGGCGGACAATTAAGCAGCCTTTGAAAGCCCTGGGGACATGTAAAATACCCTCTCTCTATTCATGTGTCACCAAGTCCAAGTTCTTAAGTGTAGAAACGCGGGTGTCATTATGAGGTGAATCTCCCTCACAGCGTGAAAACTTTTAGCAAGACAGGGTCTGTTCTGTGGAGTTAAATTTGATTTACCCCAGGAAGATATCAGGATGGGTCATCTTCCCAGGGAATAGGTTCATATCCGTGCTACTGGTAGTACTGGGGGCAGAGTTAGGGTTGGGGTCCCAGCCTGATGGCTCTCGGAGAAAGGAAGACGGAGTAACGTGACTGCAACAAAGTGGTGGGGAGTTTGGTAAAGGAGAAGTTTTGTGGGAAAAGGAAACCTAAGATGTAGGAGATCTAGAGTCAGGCCCTGGCACCAGACTCGCTTTATGATATTGAGAAAGTCGCTGGTCGTTCTTCACTCCTGAATGGCTTTTGAAATAGTCAGGTTTTTAGGATTGGAACTGTATACAGTGATATTGCACCACATAGTGTCATATAGAACCACAGAATATCTTGGGTTGGAAGGGACCTTCAAAAGTCACCTAGTCCAACCCCCTTGCAATGAGCAGGGACATCTTCACCAGATCAGGTTGCTCAGAGCCCCGTCCAGCCTAACGTTGAATGTTTCCAGGGATGGGGCATCCACCACCTCTCCGGGCAACCTGGGCCAGTATTTTACCACCCTCAGTGTAAAAATACGCATACATATATATAGCACCCAGCCATGCATTCAAGGAACTTGTTGCCACCCGAGCTGTTGTTACATGGCAGCATCCTGCAGGTCTTTCAACACAGTATTAGGGGTTGATTTACAGAAGAGTAAGGAACTTTCTCCTGGGCTCCTGAGCTCTCCAGGGCTCAGGGTGAAGCCTTTCATCATGTTTCCAGGTCTGCACACAGCTCTTGCAGAACTGTCTGTGCCAACAACCCTCCTGACAACACCGACCTTCTGCACTGTCCAAGAGGCCACCGTGTCTCAGCAAAACGAGGCCCCTCGAGCTTGCTGCCACGATGACACTTTCCTGTTGTCCAGCACACAAATCCCAGTGCGAATCTCCTGCACTTCTGATTAGGAATTGTTTTGTCAGCATTTGGCACCAGCCCAGCAAAAGTGACACCAATTATTTGTGTCAGCTCCCCTCTGACAGCAGGAGATGTATGAAATCTCACTCTGAGACAATCCATCATGGCTTGCAATGGGATTTGGGACCTGTCACCCTGATGGGGTATTGACTGAGTGCGGCTTCTACCAGGACAGAGAGGTTATGGAAAGAATTATATCATCTCCACCAAGGCACCTCAGACTGAAACTGAAAAATGCACCTCAGACTGAACCTGAAAAATGCACCTCAGAATCTCTCAAATTGGGCAAATGGCCCAATGAGAGCAACTGAAGTAAATTCAGGCAGCTCGTGGCTTACGTTTATCTGAAGAGTTTTAATAATTGAAACATGATTAAATGCCAAATGTTTGTTTTAAAGCAAGTTGGGACCAGGCCTTAGTCGTTTGTTTTAACATCAGTTCAGGTTGATATTAAAGTCTTTCCATCAGGGTACATGGTGGGCTCTTGCTTTGCTTGAGGACCATCAGATTTTTCAAATAGGTCTCTTTTTTTCTTTTTTTTTTTCTCTGTCTGGAGGCAGCTGAGGTTTTGTGCTGACATGAGGCTTTGCTTGCGGATGGGATGGGAAACGGTGGGCGCTCAACTTGGAAGGCAGGAATTGGGTTCCACCTGGGGTTGTTTTGGGAAAGTTACGTTGCACCCACAATTCCTTAGTGCCTCCTTGCAGTCTAATGAAAATAATTTTAAACAACTTGAGTTATTGTTGAAAGATCATTATAGCAGCTAGGGGTTACACACAAAGTTACAGTAGTGGCTCAGCAAGACCATGAGCTCTGGCTTGTTTGCAGCTGGGTTTAAGGGAGAGTGTCCTGTACCTTGCTCACTTCTTATATGCTCTTCCTAAAAATTTCTAAACATTGCAGAGACATGGTAAGGGCTCTAAGAACTTCTAGTCAGACCCTGTAATAAATGGTCCCTCATATAGTAGTCATTACTACTGAGTAAAACATGCCCATTCCTGTTTTGCAATGGTTGTTGCTTTCTATTTTTTTTTCCCAAGATGAAGTTTGCTGTGTGCATCATTAATACATGGTCTGCTGATCTTTCCTTTATGTGTCACCAACTCCCTGCGGCTCTGCTCATCCCACAGCTCATGCTGGCTCTGTTGTGGGCCTTTTTCGTTACATTTTGGTGTCTGCAGCTCCGATCTTCTGCTAAAGGATCACCTTGGATGAGTGCGGAACACTTACTATGGGCCATCCCTTTTCCTCTTTCTTCATAACCTCGTGCTGGGCTTCTAGGGTGAGGATTTGCAGATCTCACCCACAGGTGCAGGAACGATTAGCACAACCCATATTCTGAGAAGTGAATCTAAAAACTCAGAACAGTGGTCTTCTACCTCTGTTAGAAACCTGCCGTCATCACCATGAAGCAATCCCCAGGTGACTCACCTCTTAACCTCACCAGCAGCCATCTCCCAGCCCATCCAAACCCAAAGCAACTAGAGCTAAGGAGCCTGGGTGCCCCTTGTAATTGCACTAGGTATTGAATGAACACCCACATCCTCACTCACACGTTAAAACTATTGATAAACAAAAGCACACAGCAAAGCATTGAAGAGTGGAAGAATCAGACCAGGAGGTGTGCTTACAGAGCAGGTTAAAAGTGCATTTTCCCACTATTCAGAATATTTATTCTGATTGTTTTATTATTGTCCTTTGCCAAACCACCAGGAATAGGTGCTCTGCTCACGGAGGGGAATAGTAACATAATAATACAACCTCTGAGGTCTCCATTTCCTCAGCACCATGGCCACATTCAACCTGCAAATTTTGACCCTCCTCCTTAAGGGCAAATTCAGCCTGGTGCGGTGGTTATGGGATTTTTCAATGTGTGCCAAGAACCACGGGGTGCTTCCTATGTCACAGTGTGCAAGTGAGACAGAAAATCTGTGTTATCTGTGTTTTGCAACCAGACAGCTTCAGAAATCGCCCAGATCCCAGTGCCAGTCAGAGCTCGAGTCACCCAGACACAGTCCATCCCAAACCTTTGGGAGAAGTTCTTCATGCTCACCTTCTCTGCACTGAGCTGAAGACTGAAGCACAGGAGGGTCCATGTGAACATGAGGAGAAACTTGTGTGCTGGGAGGTGCCAGAGCCTGGCCCAGGCTGCCCAGAGCGGGTGTGGAGTCTCCTTGTCTGAGCCATTCAAACCCGCCTGGGATCCTGTGTGACTCTGTGACCCTGGTGAGCAGGGGGGTTGCACTGGGGGATCTCCAGAGGTCCCTTCAACCC
>VWYH01011134.1:84379-208956 GCA_013399365.1 Pampusana beccarii
GAGAAGAGAAGAGAAGAGAAGAGAAGAGGAGGTATTCTCAAAGGAAAATACTAAGTTTGAAGACACAAGTAACAGCAGGGGTCCTGCAGTTCTGCCTTTTCATGGCCAAGAAGGATGTTGGCTGAATCTGATATGTTGCTCCTTCTGCCTTTTCCCAGCCCCACATGACAAATCTGTGTCCAAATCACAGGCAATTTACCCCAAAATGCAGAAGACTCACCATAGAGATCTCCACTCAGCAACCAGATAACCATTGCTTTCCATCTAATTTCATGGATGGACGCTAAAGTCAGGGCTCTAGCAGTATTTCCAGTCCAATTCAGTTTCCCTGAATTATTCATTATTTTCAAAGGAAAAAAAAAATCATTTGAGCTGTGAAAATGCTGCGGTGACTATCAGCAGAACTGTCCATTCATGATAGAAAGGCATATAGTACATTTTAAGTAAGGGGGAAGTGTTTTTCTTCTTTGCCTTTTTCTTTAAGTATACCACATACTCTTTAAATCCTAATTAAAGGCTGTAAAAACACACTGAATCTGAGAGGCCAGGAACAGATACATATTATTGTCCCTTTCATAGATCATATGAGCACTGCGGTGACATAATAAATAATCCACCCAAAGTTTTTAAAGGTAAAAACCAGCAAATCATTAATAATGTCTCTGGCACCATATATCAAACTGAAGCCTTCCTTTTACAGCTGATCCCAGCTATTCCCAGATGCCTTTTTGCATTGCTGTGTACATTTCTTTCCCATTGCATTTCCCTTTCTTGCTGTCTTCCCTGCTACCATATTTCTCTGCTTTGTCCAGCTGCATTTGTTTCATGCAGGTATGAATAACCCAGGAAAACACACATGGCACCGTCTTAAACCCATTTTCTCAGGAGGTTTAAAACTTGCCCAGACAAGAAAAGACTGGCAGAAACTGTTTTTCAGAGTAGAGAGCGGAACTGGATGATCATACAGTAGTCTCATTTATTTCTAGCACACATGATTTATTTATGCTGCTGTCTGTCATGGTGAAGCATTTCACTCTATGCAATTTTTTGCTGTCTTGCCACCCTTTCTCTTTTGCTTTTTGTTTAATCCACTTAACCCATTTCACTATTTCAGTCTGTTTCTCAGTGAGTCTGCTTCTGAAGGGTTGGGATACAATCTGTCACTAATCTTTACTTGTTCGTGCTTAGTGTAGGTGAGTTTTCCCAAACTGCTGGGCTTCTTGTGTTTATCATAATTGGTGTATATGTGCATATTGCTATTATCAAAAATAATGTATTTGATACCAGAGATTCCTTCAGTCATACCTCAGTCTAGCTTCCCGACTGCTCTTCTGTGCCACAATATGGGTTTTGGTTTTGGGGTTTTTTTTACCTCTTTTTAGTAATTGAGAGAAAACCGGTGACATAGATCTCACAGAGGAGGAAGGAACTGCAAACACAGAGGCAAGGTGGTCTTGTGCTGGATTCCTCCATCTGGAAGATGCATCAGTAGGTGCTAGACCAAAATAAATCGCCTTTTTTTTTTTTTTTCCCTGGAGAAGGCAAGAACAGCAGATAGGTCACCCAAGTACCCAAACTTCATTTTCTTTGCTTGGATAGTTTCTTTTTTTAGATCTGGGAGTTACCACA
Source organism: Pampusana beccarii (assembly GCA_013399365.1). Lineage (NCBI taxonomy): Eukaryota > Metazoa > Chordata > Aves > Columbiformes > Columbidae > Pampusana > Pampusana beccarii. The sequence goes on from VWYH01011134.1 coordinate 86,009, forward strand.
ACTATTACACCAGCAGGGTGACAGTGTGGGTCTCCAATGAGGCATGGTCAAGTGTTAGTTCGGCATCAATCAACCTCAATGCCTCAGGTTGTGCCAGGGGAGGTTTAGATAGGATATTAGGAAAAAATTCTTCCCAGAAAGGGCTGTTGGGCATTGGAACAGGCTGCCCAGGGCAGTGGTGGAGTCACCATCCCTGGAGGGGTTTAAAAGGTGTTTATACAAGGTTCTTAGGGACATGGGTTAGTGCTAGAGTTAGGTTAGGTTATAGCTGGACTCGATGATCCTGAGGGTGTCTTCCAACTAAAATGGTTCTACGATTCTACAACCTTACACGTAGCATTCCCCAGACTGGAAGGCAATTTCTTAACCTTCACATGAGACTTCAGTTGCCTTTATCGTGGCCCTTATGCCTACTTCTTCAGTGTTTCATTGCCACAGGAAAGTCCAGTCCACTGAATACCATGGGACTCTTGAGAACTCACCGTAGTAACTTCTGTGGGCCATCTGAGAAGGTAATTAAACCTTTGGAACAGACTGCACAGGGAGGTAGTTGAGTCACCATCCCCAGAGGTCTTTAAAAAACATGTAGATGTGGCACTTAGGGACGTGGTTTAGTGGTGGACTTGGATGTGTTAAGCTTATGGTTGGACCTGATGATCCTAAAGGTCTTTTCCAACTTAAATGATTCAATGACAAATTTCAATGAGGTAGCTATGTTCAGAAAAATACGTAGGGTCCGAGGTCCTACTGACTTCTGTGGGACTTAGGCTCCTACATGTGTTTCTGAGTGTGGCTGTAGGTCTACCTGGCCAGGGAAAGGCTTGTTATTTCAGATACCCACTTTGTTTTTGGTGGGCAGCCACCACTGATGCTCACCATTACACTTGTCTCGAAGAACATCATAAGCTTACAACTATAGTTTCCACTAAGCTAAGATACAGCGTATTCTAATTGATGTCTATTCACATTAACCAGAAAAAGGTGCAGGAAGCAAAACTAACACTTCCACTGCAAAAACTGGAGTCCTGCCTGGTTCTGTTAAGCAAGTTGCTTCTGCGTGTTTGGACACGTTTGGAGCTGCCTAAATCTCGACAGCAAGGAGCTTACTCACATCTCAACCCCTCTGGGATTCACCACCTGAGCATGTCCTTGCCTGCTTATCTCTGGGGACTGATCCAGTGGGTGTATTCAGGAGATGCCAACCTGCTCCTTGCACAAATTGCAGCAGCAGGCAGAAGCAACATCTTGCCTGTTTAGCGGTTAGACCCTCTCTCCTAACTTACAGAAGGTCCTCGATCAAGTAACTCTATATGGAGCTTGAACCTACATTTTCTGTATTGTAGGAAAAGGCACTAATCCGTACTCTGATACTCTTCGCTGTTTCTCTTGCATTAAACTAACCAAAGGTGTATAGGAACAATTGCAGAGTTCAGCAGTAAGTGAATTGTCCTGAAAGCCCATGTTCTCCCCATTGACATGTTGTAATAGCATCATAGAATAGCTTGGGTTGGAAGGGACTGTTAAAGCTCATCTCATCCAAGCTCCTTGCCGTGAGCAGGGACATCTTCAATTAGATCAGGTTGCTCAGAGCCCTGTCCAGCCTGGCCTTGAATGTCTCCAGGGATGGGGCATCCACCCCCTCTCTGGCCAACCCATGACAGTGTTTTACCACCCTGATTGTAAAAAAATTCCTCTTCATGTCCAACCTGAATCTCCCCTCTTTTAGTTTAAAGCCATCGCCTCTTGTCCTATTGCAACAGGCCCTGCTAAAAAGTCTGTCCCCCTCTTTCTTATAGGCCTGTTTTAAGTACTGAAGTTATGCAAAACAAAACAGCTTCCAGACGGGAGATTCTGAGACCGCTCAAGATTTTAGTTCCCTGCTAATGCCTCTAAGTGAAAGACACTGGTGGGACATGAGAAAGCATTTCTGTGTCTATTTTTGCATAGCCTGTTCTGAGAACACTGACCAGATAAAGGCCGACGAGTACAATGACTGGAGAAATACCGGCTTGTAGACCCTGTATTTCTCAGTGAGACCAGGGTTTGGGTGACTGTGCACGATCAAAAGTAGAAGGACAGGTACGTGCAGAGTTAGCTAAACAGCTCTAAGTGCTAAGGGAAGTCAGGGAAGAGCTGTGGTTTAAGCACAATGCCTAAATGTCTTTGGCTGGAAAGGCGATGTGGTTATTTCAAAGTTCGTCTTCAGGTTTGTATAACCCATGCTAGGGGAAGGTGGATCTTCCTCTCTCTGTGGATGATCTGCATAAAACAACACGAAGCTATTACGAGACCCAGGTGATGGAGTTGTCCCTTAAGGTCCTGAGGGTCAAGACACTGTAAAATGTCTTCCCTTCATAGCATCATCTGCATAATTAGTATATAGTCCTGAATTCTAATTCTTGATTGTTAATGACACTAATCCAAATCCACCCCTTTAAATTTCCACAAGTCAGTTAGCCCCAGCACGGTGAAAACCAACAGCAGAATTGTTTGAACCTCTCCTGGTTTGGAAAAGAGACCTGTGTTTGCACATATAACCAGAAAACTCTTAGGGGATGGGTGCTCTGTTCCTCTTCTTTTCCTTGGTGGCTGTGGGACAAGGGATCTCCCAGCTCCCCTTGGTGCCCTGCCTACCGCCCTTGCAGGGAATAGCAGTAAACCCAAGAGGGAATTTGGGTTCCTGTCATCTTGCTGGGAAAGGGACAGTTTCTGCCAGGGTCACCAGACAGGAAGAGATAGGAAGGAGTAACAGGAAAGTGAGGGAAACGGGGGGTAGGAGGAATTGGCTTTTTCCCATCTTCTGTCCTTCCTCTGCAGCAGCAGCAGCTCTCCCACATGTGATGTGAACCTAGGGTGCGGCCAGAGATGCACAATCCTCTTTCCTTGCTCAAGGGATGTCACAGGAAGGTGAAACATGATGAGATTAGATGAGGTACCTCGCTGCGACTGGCTGGCAGCTCCAGAAGACACCTGATGTAACTAAATCCTTGCAGTTCAGCGTAGGCAACAGCCGTGGGAGGTAATGAAGATCTCACAGAGTGGGTGCATTTTCCTCCCCATGTTCTCCTTCCGTCCTGGCACACGCTGTTGTCGCGGACTGATTTTGCCAGGAATTGCTGTCCTGACTAGCTCGGTTTCATCCCTGTAGTTCCCACATTTATTAAATGCATCGCCAGGACTGTGGCTCAGAAAATTAAGTTGCTTCATGAGTAAATTCCAAGGTGTTACTTCTTTGCTGTGGACTTGTCTTCTTGGGATGGGATTCTCGGGTGTGCAACAAGGTGCCAAGCCTGAACAAAGCTTTCCTCACCTCTGGGGCAAGCACTATGGCTCCATACCCAGGGAACTCCTTAGCGTCTTGCTTTTACTCTCTGGGTTTCTTAGGAAGCTAAGTAAAATACAGCAAGTTAGGACTGATGAGTATCTGCTTTCAAGGTAGGTTTGGGGCAAGGTGGGAGACTGGGGAAGAGACCAGGGTTTCTTCTGTGAAATATAATCTGAACTTTTCAGAAACACCTTTTATTAACAGGAAAACTCTATTTTCTTCAAATAATTGTAGATTTTAATGTGGAATCTCTGATCTCTTGTCTGCTCCATCACCTTACTGCAGTCAGGGTTTAGTAGCCCAAAACAACCTCACTTGAGTAAAGAAGAGGGAAGCCTCAACACTCCCCAGTCCACACCTTGGTTGGTGCATGGGGTCAGCGGTCATCGTGAAGCCCATGAAGTGAGACAGCAGCCAGGTTAGTTGACCTTCCCAGTTTGCCTTGGTGCTGGTGAGGCCACATGTCGAGTACTGTGTTCAGTTTTGGATCCCCCATGCCAAGAAAGGCCTTGAGGTGCTGGAGCGAGTNGGGCGTTGGAACAGGCTGCCCAGGGCAGTGGTGGAGTCACCATCCCTGGAGGGGTTGAACAGACGTGGAGATTAGGGACATAGTTTAAGACCCGAGTTAGGTTATGGTTGGACTCGATGATCTTGAGGGTCTCTTCCAACCAAAATGATTCTATGATCCTATGAAGCCCTGCGAGGATTGCAGCACTGGGCTGTGCCTGCCCTCCGTGATGCCTGACGTAGATGTTTGGTGAATCGCGTGTCTGACAGATGGAGGTATGGCAAGGGGGAGACTGCAGCACAGGACAGACAGACAAGTCAGAGACAGATCTGGCTGCACCCCTTGCCAGCTCCTGAAGGCAGATTCTTTGATAAAGGTGAGTCCTATGACCAGTGACACTCTCAAGAGTAGGGGTTGGTCCCTTCTATCTCAGTAAAGTTCGTGCTCTGGATGACCCAGGCGAAAATCAATGCTTGAAAGAGAAATGAAGAAATTTGAATGCTTAGCAACAAGCAAATTATTCTTCAAATGTTTTGGTGTTCAACAAAGGAGGTTTTGCATATTCCAGAGACTTACCTATGTCTTTTATGAAGCTTAACGTGGAAATGGCCTTGAAAGGTTGGGGTTGCTGTCATGGACAGGAGCGACACTGCTCCAAGATAGCACTGAAGTGGCAAGTGATGATGTTTATTGAGTCTGGGTCCTAGGGCTGTAAGTCTTCTCCGTACCTTGTGCACAACGGATTAGGAGGTCCAGAACAGGAGCCAAACTAGCAATTGTCCTAAGGTAGCCCTGCCTCCTGGGACCATGGAGAACTCCCAGATCAGGGACCGGTGAAGGGGGAAGATTTCTGTGCTCTAACAGACTAATTAGGCACCACGGCGAGGCATTTTTCCATCCGCTTAGGAAGCCCTGTCCTGACCTCGCTCCTACGCCTACTCCCTCTCTGTCACAGGACTGAAAGAGCCTCGCTCAGCTCTTTTAAAACTGGAAAAGGAGCCCAAGCACCATCCTTTATGCAAGAGCTGAAAGGTTAATACATGTCACTTTTGTTGGTGAGGACTCTGCAATAGGCTAAGGAGGAGCCAGCCCTTTTTTACTGAGGAAAAATAAACATGAGCCTGCCACAGCCTGCCCTTTCAGCTTTCACAGTTCAACCCCGCTTTCACATCACAAGGCTTAGAATAAATATATTCCTTGTCTGAGCAGAGCTGTGCCCTCTCCGTTGCAGCAAATGCAAAATGCAATTCGTTGCAATGCAATGCAAACTGCACAGGTCGCTTTTGAGTAGGGGTTTTCCTGTGGGTTGCAGGGATAAGCAAGCATCAGGCTCCTGAAATTAGAAAGGTCAGCAGGGATGTTTCCTGTTGGAGATGCACAAACCCTGGTGCTCAGCTCAGAGGGCATGGAGTTAAAATTAGAAGCGGCTGCAGGGTTACAGAGATTGTTCCTTCAGGCTGACATGGTGATGGGGTCTGTGGCTTAGGGTATGAGAAAATAGACATCTACAGCCTGAATATGCTCTAAAGGATCACAGAAAAGATCACTCCTTATTGTCTCAGACACAAGGCCTGGGAAATCAGGAATCTCTCCCTGAATAATCCCTCTCATTTCCTGGCATGTAGAGTACGTGTATACACCTAGCTGATCCCACCAAAATAATAGGGAATGAAGTAATTAGGGAATTCCCAGTTCAGTTGCTTCCCAGAAATGCTATGTTGGGTGAACACAGCTCTTGGTGTTTGTCACCTTTCTGGGATATGATTCTATGATACAAAAGACTGAATAATTCACCATCCAGAAGCCCAGAACCTGAGCCCCCTTCTCTGCCAAGTATGTCCCACATCTCTTTCTGACCTCGGGAATATTTATTCACCAAAAGCAGGACAGCTCAAACAGAAGAGATGGAGAGAGTTCCCACAGCCCCAGACAGTCTGTGTTTGTTGCAAACCTTCTTAGGTACCTTTCCCCATTTTTTTATCTTTGACATAGTCAAGCTATCTAACTTGGAGGAGGGCAAATTGCAGGGACTGACTACTGCCAAGAATGTAATGTGTGGTCATACGCAACACCTTTTGCAACAGTTTAAACTGTTGTCATGTAGTTCTTATCCCATGTCCTAGCCGCAACCCTCCTACATCCAAGAGGATGTACCTCTGAAGGACTAATAGGACTGATGGACAAACCCCCAAGGTCTGTCTTGCTGAAGGAAAGTGTTGCTGCAATTTGAGAGCAAAGCATTGCAGCTCCCAAACGTCTGGTTTTGGGGCCTGATGTGTGCCTGGATTTGAGTCTTCCCACAAAAACCCTAACCCTGTGGTAGGATGAGCGCTTACTCCTGCCACTTGCCAAGGAGCCACCAAGCCCTGCAGCGCAAGTTCTCCACCTTCCAACTAAAGAAAAGAGGGAGCTTGCAGGGCACATACATACACAGCCAGACTGAAAACTCTCCCTGCCCCCCAGAATAAAGCCTCCTGAAGGAGCCTGATGTCTGTAAATAGCAACCAACCACCCCTTCCTGCAAGGCAGCTGGGATTTCAAGTGGCTGGAGCTAAATACGGTGCTAGATCAGCAAGAGCCCACCAGGAAAGGGAGATTATTGCTGCCCATCAGTGAAAGGAGTGTCTGCTTGCACGCGTCTGTGAAGACCTCAGCTTTAGAAAGCACATTTCTTTTATTTCAGTGGTTTACACTCCCATGTTCATCGTGCTCTTCGACACCTTTTAGTGAATATTTTCTAATTAAAAAAACAACCAAACAAACAAAAACCAAGCAAACAAAACCAGCATACGTCAAGAAACAATTTGTCTGGCTGGTAAAAAAAAAAAAAGACACCCCAAAGAGAGAGAGAGGCACAGCCAAAAATGTCGCACAGCTGTGCAAGTCCCACGTTGCCTGTTCTCCCTCCTCCCTGGCTCTGCTGAAAGACAGCAGCTGTAATCCCTTCCAGGTGGTGACAAGCATTATCTTCCCAGCCAGTAGAAACGTGACAGCTCTGGAGCTGGCTGGGAACACGTGTTCCCGTGCCGTAAGAAGGAGATGGAAGCTGCAAGACCCAACATGCGTGTGAGTCATACCAGCCAAGGGGAAATGTAAACTTTGGAAGCGGTGCAAGTGCGAGGAATGTCACTGCGAGGGATCCTTTTCAGCTGTGTGCTGCGTTCATGGATGCTCTGGATAACCCTGGGAGAGAGTGATGGAGGAAAGAAATACCAACTTCAGCAACATCCATCTACTGGACCAACACTGCTGCCCAGCCCCTCTGAATGGGGCTTTTTGTGAGCAGGTTTGGGTGCAGAGCCCACGTTGCCCCGACAAGGACAGGTACACGTGTGAGTCACTGCCCAAACATGGTGACAAACACAGACGTGACTGGGACAGGTGTCATGGAGGGGAACTCTAGTGATTTCAGTTTTCATGGTTTGATGGTTGCATTTTTGTGTTTTGTTTGGTTTATTTCTCCGTGCTGGTGCTGCAAGCAGGGAACTCACTGACTCAACATGGACAGGGTGCGATGTTGACTGTGCACAAGCGGCTTTAAATTTATTCAAGTCAACAGCTGGATGAGAAATCCTGGGAAGTGTTTTCCCTTCCACTAACCTGTTAAGCACCAGCAGTGGCTTTTACCCGGAGCCAACAAACACTTGTAAAACTTCCACAGGATGATTGGCTGGAGCTGTTGCCTGTCAGTCTGCAAGTCACCACCATGAACATTGTAAGATGCTTTTGTGTAGCTACACTGGGATCATCTCTTCCCACATGAGACATCTCCATCTGAGCAACTTGTCTAGACTCCATGTGCACTCAGCAGAGAGAAATGGGCCTGCTGAGAGTGTAATTCATCTCCTCCTAACATAGTTGTCTACAGCGGATGAATCAAGCTCTTCTTCGCTTCTCTCTCCCTGCTGGTTATAGTGGGAGTTTGGATGTTGGGCTCAGGGGAGACATCTTCCCCATACATGTTTAATGTTAAGTCAATGCGTACCGCTTCCCGTGTATGTCTCATGCCAAGATCAGAGCTATGACTACCCGGCTCAGTGCCTTTCTGAATGCTGCAAGAATTGATGTGTCAGAAAGCAGAAATGTCACTTTACTCTCTGTGAAACCAAAATGTTTCTACACATGAGTCTGTACCTGCCAGTTGCTGCTGATGTGGAGAGACACACAGTGCAGGCCCACTGAGCAGTCATGCTGGGCCAGATATTCTGCTTCAGGGACTGACAAGCACTGAATAAAAGGCTCCTTTTCAGAGAATAATAGAATCATAGAACAATTTTGTTTGGAAGAGACGCTCAAGATCATCAAGTCCAACTGTTACCCTCACACTATCACTAAACNGGGAGCAGAGCCCGACCCCCCTGGCTCCAAGCTCCTTTCAGGCAGTTCAGAGATCAGAAGGTCTCCCCTCAGCTCCTGTTCTCCAGCTGAACCCCCAGCTCCCTCAGCCGCTCCCATCACACTTGTGCTGCAGCCCCTTCCCCAGCTCCGTTGCCATCCTCTGAACTCTGTTTGGTGGCAAATGCTTTTTCCCTGGCATCTGGAAAAGCTCACCAGCTGGCATCAGTGAACAAAGGTGCCGCAGCCTTCACCGCATGTCCCTAGGCTGTGTTGTGAACCAAGCAGCCTGGCGGTATCTGGCCAACTCCCAGGCTGCAATGGTGGTTCACAGCTTGAATTCAAACATTTGCTCAAAGTGTCTGGTTTAGGATGCTAACGTCCACAGTCTTCAGCCCCTCAGATGACAGTCCTGTGTCACTCTGATTCACTGCTGGGAGACCTTGTCTCTTCGCGCTGCCTGGAGAACCCAGGACAGAACACTTGGTGCACATGCCTCAGGTTAGTGGTGTGAATCCAGTCCAGCAGTAACTTTCTCCTTGGTGCCTTTCCCTCAATTATAAATCAGTGGGTGTAACTGTATTTTTGACATTTCTCACTCTGGACACCTTACAAAGTGTTTTTGAGTTGGCTTGTGGAAACCTTGGAAACCTTTAATACAGAATCAGAATACTCATGTCATGGGCCATCACTACAGAAGGGGAAAATTGCCCTGCAGAAGAGCTGTTTTTCTGACCCAGACAGTAAATGGCAGAGGGGTCGCTGATGCTGTGTGGGTGCTGTCTTTAACCACAAGCTTAAGTCTAGACAAGGAGGACTCAAGAGGACTATCAAGTCTATTGTGAATGGTGGGTGTTTGAAGGCATTTTCAATCCAGTCCGGCTCACAGAAGCAATGTTCACTTACGTGCAAAGCCCAGCACTGTTCTCCAGCACTACTGTGCTCACACATGGCAATTTCTGCACCATAAAAGGAGCTTTGATGGTAGAGAAGCTACAGGACTGGCCCTTGGAGCAGGTATGGTGTTCACCATGTACAACAGATGTGGCAATTAACCTGTTAGAACAATACTGGGATACTAGAAAATGCATAGGGTACTGCTGTGTCAAAGGAGAATAAGTTTTCATTTTCCTGCGCTTCAAAGCCAATTGAGTTTTAACATTTACTGTCAACCTTGCACTTCAGCTTCTTGAGGTAGGATTTGTTTATGCAATTTTAGAGGTGGATTAGTTTTTTTTTACATCCATGACTAATGCAGTTTAAGATGCTCTGGAGCATCCCTGGCTTTTACAAGGAGCTTGTGATATGACTCTAGACCTACAGGAGATCTGCACCCCTTTAGACCAGCACTGGAATATGATACTGGATTCCCTAGGACCTCTGAACTGGCACTAAACATCTATATTTAAACAACTACATAGACCTTAAGCTGTTTGAGGTCTGGAAATGTCTACAGAGAAAACATGGAACTGAGACTATCAGATGAGATATCGAACTTTGAGACAGTCATGGTTCTACTGAGTTGCACCTAGAGAGAGATGTAGTCCCACCTGAGAAGTCCTCGGAGACCCAAGACATCCATATGAGGTTAACAGATGGCGTTGCCTTTCCTTTTAGGAAGGCCCAGGTATTTCTTAACTTCTGTGTTTTGAGATTGGTGGTGTTGTCTTGGAGTCCCTGGAAGATCTCAGATGGCACAATAAGCATTTGCAATGGCAGCTCAGCTGAGATCTAGCTCTCCACTGACTACTCCATGTAGATCCCTGTTCCTCAGACACCTAAAATTAAGTATCCTTATCTGGAGCTTAACCCAATTCTTAATTTGAGTGAAATAAATAATATCTCTGGAAATTGATTTGCTATGAGTTTAAGAAATTGATTCTTAAAATGATAACAATATTAATTATTTGGATTTAAATATTGATTATTTCAACATGTCTGCATGCTCCTTCACAAACCTAGCACAACACTACACACATACTTTTTCACCACACGATTTAAGGTATTTTGCTTTCACACTCTCTCAGTTTTTTTGTTGTTTTATTCTTCCTGAAAATTATTTATAAAATCGACTGTTTCCTAAAGACGTATACACATGTATGCAACTGAGGCATGGTCAGACTTCTTCTGGCATTAGTTGGGCATTTATTCAGAAATTTATATATTGCCCCAGGCGACCAAAAAAGCAACAACAACAACAAAAAAATCATCCAGTAGAAACTAGTTGTTAAATGAAGTTTGCAGTTCTAACGTGGTTTGTGAAGTTGAACACCTCCAGTAAATGCTTGAGCCTCTTCCAGTTGTTTGCTGCAGCACAAATGCCCAAACCTTTCCCATGTTAAAGTAAAACTAGTTTAAATATTACCAGTTTTCTGCAAGGCTGAGGCACTGCGCAGCTGCAAAGCCATTAGCTTTAGAACAGGGCCTCCTACAAAATTGTGTGAGGGATCCCAGATTGTAAAGTGCTTAGATACCATCATTGGCATAGTAAAGGTAATCACAAGGAAATGGACCTTACTTATTTCTAGTTTGGTCAATATTGCATTCAACCACTTCTCAGGTACCTGACGGGTGAATTAACTCATCCTTCTTATCTACCGCTACGTGACTGTGTACTATAGTGATGAGCACAGTGCAAACAGATGGGTGGTCTGGAAGAGGAGAGATCTACTGGAACGACCTTTCTGGGTGTTGAGGGTTTCCAGTCAAGTGAGGAATGATCTCAGCCTCTAGTGCAGAAAAATAGGGAAAGTGGGCTAAACCCTGATATCTCAGACCCCTTTTCTGGGTGCAGAGAGCGTAGGGTAGGGTAGGGTAGGGTAGGGTAGGGTAGGGTAGGGTAGGGTAGGGTAGGGTAGGGTAGGGGGTGGAAATAAATGTACATCTCTGCGAGCTCTGACCAGACTTTGGCAATGAATCCAGATTTTGTCATGTTTCTGTGGATTGGCAATCTTTCCAGGAAAATGGCATGCAACAGATGAAAGGCATCATGAAGTCACTCAGAGATGATGCCCAGCAGAGCCACAGATCACTCAAGCAGCAAACAGCATGGTTTAAAGGGTGGGAACAAGAAGGTTTCACAAACAAATCAGCCTTCCCTTTCCCCAAACCACTTTTCTATTGAAACCACTGAATGTTAATCAGTTTACTAGCCCTCTAGAAATGAGGGCAGGTAATTGCAGTGTTACTCACAGGATTCAAGATCAAGTTTACCACATTTAACTCAGAAGAAAAGCCAATTATGGTGGCTCAACTCACTGGAGATACTGTAATATGTAATGAAAATATACTTTTAAAAAAAAGAAAGAAGAAAGAAAAAAGCAGTTTTTGATAAGCAGTTCTAGAAGTCCAGGTCATCCTGGTCAATCTCATCAGAGCCTTCTTTCTTTTTAGAAGTCGCAGCTTCATCAGTGTGTTCAACCTCCTTTGGATCTGCACCTGCAGCATCCGCCTGGTCCTCATCACCCAAGGGATCAGTGCATGAAGATGATTTGTCCTCTTCTTCCTCACTCTCAGGATACATGTGTGAGGGTTTGCTACTCTCATCAATTTGAACCTCTCCGTTGGGGTGGTTGCTCACGGGGTTATTGTCATCTTTGTGTTCCTCTTCACCTTCACCTTCACCTTCACCTTCACCTTCATCTTCAGAACCTTTCTGGGACTGCTGTGAGAAGTTTCCCATGGAAGAATAACAAGAAAAGGCGGCTGCTTTGTTCAGACTCTCTAGCCTTTTGCTGGGTTTTTTGCCTTTGGCCTGTAAGGCTTTCTCAGAAACCTTGTTGTTGCCTCCATCTTGGTGTTTTTCATGCGCATTGCCAGGGTCATCACTGGGAGGTTCTTCATCATTCTCATCATATTTGTCGTCTCCTTCACTGTTTTTTTCCTCCTCAGCTGAACATGCCTCATTTTCTGACTCTGGATTTGCATCTTCCGCTGCCTCACCTTCATCCTGCTCAGCTTCTTCACTTCCTTCTGCAGCATCTTCTTCAGGATTGTTGTCACTTCCACAGCCATCAGCATCTCCTCCACATTCACATGTCTCTTCCTGATCATCAGCCCCGATGTCCTCATCCTCTTGCTCCTCTGCTTCTTCAGCTTCATCATCAGCTTCATCTCCAGCTTTGGACTTCTCTTCAGCTTCCTGCTCTTCATTTTGAGTTTCTTCTTCTTCCTCTTCCTCAATTGCTTCTTCCTCTTCTTCCTTTGCTTCTTCCTCCTCTTTTGCTTCCTCTTCATCCTCTTCTGCTTCTTCCTCCTCTTCTTTTGGATTTTCTTCCTCTTCCTCCTTCTCTTCCTCTTCCTCTTCTTTTGCTTCTTCCTCCTCTTCTTTTGCATTTTCTTCCTCTTCTTCCACTGCCTGCTCCTCTTGTTTTGTTTCTTCCTCCTCTTCTTTTGCATTTTCTTCCTCTTCTTCCACTGCCTGCTCCTCTTGTTTTGTTTCTTCCTCCTCTTCTTTTGCATTTTCTTCCTCTTCTTCCACTGCCTGCTCCTCTTGTTTTGTTTCTTCCTCCTCTTTCATGTCTTCCTCTTCTTCTCTTTCTTCCTCTTCCTCCTTCACTTCCTCTTCCTCTTCTTTTGCTTCTTCCTCCTCCATCATGTCTGCCTCCTCCTCTTTTGTTTCTTCTTTCTCCTCCTTCTCTTCCTCCTCTTTTATTTCCTCTTCCTCCTTTGTTTCTTCTGCTGCTTCTTCTTTTACATCCTCATCTTCTTTCACTTCAGTTTCTCCCTCTGCTTCCTCTCTTATTTCCTCTTCTTCTGCCTTCATAATTTCTTCTTCCTCTTTCTCTTCTTCCTCCTCTTTCACTTCTTCTTCTTCTTCTCTTTCTTTCGTGTCTTCGCCCACTTCTTCTGCTTCTTCCTTTTCTTCTTCTTTAGTTTCTTCATCTTTAACCTCATCCTCCACCTCACAGTTTTGACTCTCTGATATTTCAGGTCCTTCTCCATCTCCGTTCAATGTTGAGCTGCCCACTTCATTTAATTCTGACTCCTTTTCTTCATTGCCCTCCACTTCCGTTTCACTTGGCTGGAGTTCACCCTCATCATTCTCATTTGCATTGTCGTTTTCTGCGGCTTCTTTCACAGAACTGCAGGGAACTGTTCCGATGTCCTGGGCTGCTTCTGAGACACAGGCTTCCTCATTATTTTTCTTCAGCCTCAGGATTTGCTGTAAATCAAATGCTTTCACGACTGGAGCATTTGTGGCCACCACGGGGTTTCTTGTGGGCTTGGAAGCCATTTTTTTCCTCACACAAGAGTCACATGGGCAGTATTCCTCCTCACTCGTTTGTTTACTAATACTGGCCTCAAAAGCTGCACTAAATGCTCTGTCTCCATCTACATCAAATGAGAAGTCTGATGTGTCCTCTAGCCTACTCTGGGTTCCAGTCTTGTCGCTGAAGAGTGACTTTTTATGCATAGTCTGCAATCGCCTTCTCCTCTGCTCAGTTTGGAGTGTTGACTCACGCTTGAGTGGTTCATCTGGTGGTCTTGGTGTCTTCTTCCCTGCTCTGGTTTTGATCTTCCTCAACTCCTTCTCTATGCTTTTTTGTATCCTTTTGCTCACTTCCTCCTTCAGCTCCAGTATCATTGCGTCCATCTGCTCGTTGTTCTGCAGGTTCCACCTGACTTTGAACTCATTCATGGCGCTGACATAGTGAGCCATGAACTCCTTCTCAATTTTCTTGAGCAGTCTCAGGACCCAAACTGGATCTGGATCTGCTGAATTTTGGTGGACAAGGGATGTGCCGACATTGGTGGCCATATTGACATGTGTGTTTGGATCATTTGGAGAGTCTTTTTCAAGGTGCTCTTCCAAATCAGCTTTCAGTTCTGTCCCACAATCACCATCATTGATGTTTGTGTCATCCGTAGTGTCTAGCTGATCAGCTTCCTCTATAAGATTTTCTTTTGGGAGTTCGTCATTTACAGCCTCAGCTTGTTCTTTCTCTTCATTTTCAGCTAATTTGCTATTTTCTTCATTTTCAGCTACTTTACTGTTTTCTTCATTTTCATTGTCTCCCCCTTCCTCCTGACCGTTTTCACAGTTACTGCACTGATCCTCCTTATTCTCTTCTGCCTCCTGAACTAGAGATTCCTCTCTAGTACAATGTGCTGTTTCCTCCTCTTTCGATTTTGAGCAGGCTGTTGAAGGTCGGGATGACTGCTCTTCCTCTTTACTTTGCTCCTCAGCCTCAGTCACTTCAGCACCAGTCTCTACATTTTCCACTTGTCCAGCTGATTTGAATTCAACGGTTTTCTGTGCCGTTAAACCACAGTCCCTGGAACCAGCGGAGCTCTCTTCTCCTGAGCCACCAGAACCACTGCTAACATCGACTCCAGAGGAGGACATTGGTGTGAAGTCATGATCTATAGATTTGGGGGCTTTAAACCCAGAGGCTGTCTTTGCCGGCTCACTTGCCTCTTGACCTGAACTTGGACCGCTTTTTTCAGCTGTGCATCCAAACCACAAGGCTTGAAAAATATTTAGCAGCTCCATATACCTTGGCTTATTCAAACCTTTTGATTTATCTGATGGATCATCTGACTCTTCATCGAGGAGCTGCAGACTGGCAAGACAGGTAATCAAAATGTTGGCAGAGTTGCTCAATTTTCTCCCCATAGTGGGGGACACTTCAGGCAAACTGTTTGATCGGTCAAATTTTGTTTCGTGTTTTGAACTGAGCAAGGCCTTCATGATCTGGACAGAAGTCTGGACAGAGGTTGGCAGATCTCTTCTGTTGTTTTGGCTGGATGTAACTGACTGGCTGCATTCTGCCTGGTCAGCCTTGGCAGCTTCGGACACAACCTCAGCAATTTGTTCCTCATTTGCACATTCTTCAGCCTCTTCATTAATAGTAGTGCCTTCTGCTGCCTCTTTCTCCACTTCATCCTTTGCCTCATTTTCAGACTCCTCCACATTATTTTTCTCAGCTTTTTCAACCTCTGAGATTTCCTCGGCATTTGTACAGCCTGATACTTCAGTGGTTGCCTCTACACATTCCTCTTCCGCGTCATCCTCCATTTCATATTTCATAAGCAATGTTTCTGAAGGGATTTTACTCAGCCATTCTTGCACAACTTCTTCTGGAGATGTGTTTGGTAGAGCAGATGGCATTAAATCACCTCCTTCCTCCTGTGTGCCTGTACCTTCTAACTCCTCCTCCAGTTTTCTGTTGCAAGAGTCATCGATCTCTTTAATGTTCTGATCATTTACTTCCTCTGCAGCTGATTTAGACCCATAGGATGTTGCTTTAGAGGAATCTATAATTTCTTTCTGTTCTTTTCCTGTGGTCAGCACAGATTCAGTACCTATGCTGCTAATGGAGGAATTTTTCAACATGGTTGACCGTATTTTTTTACTATTTGGCTTTCCTTTTGGAGGGGCAGGGCAATGCATACTACGTACGGACAAAGTCTCAGACAATGATGCTCGGCTGGAGTTTGACATCTTCACATGAAGATTTCTAGTTTTTATCTGACTCGATTTTGAAGATTGAGATAGATTTGATTGTGAACACCTATCATCACTTTCCTGGGATGTCTGTGTCAACAAGCATTTATCTTTTACTTCTGACTTTGAAGAGACTCTTGAGGAGACACTTGCAGAATTTCCGTTCCTAATCCCAGTATCAGCTGAGGGGTCACCTCTTGAACATACACTCTCACTCATACTTGCCTGTCTTGAAGAAGTGGCCTCTGAATTAATCTTGGAATGACCCTCTTCAGCTTTTCCATTAGGCCTTGAAACACTTGAGCAGAGGGATGATGGCTTGCTGCTTTCTTCTCTATGGCTTCTCTTCTTTGAGCTTTTGGAGGCTTCACTGGTGGTACTTTTCAAGCTCTTCTCCTCTGTAAAAGCTGCAATTGCCTCTGCTTCACTAGTAGATGAAATGTTTGATTGAAAAGACCCTGAGTTATGAGACGTGGGGTCTCCAATAGATTTTTTCTTGATTTCACATGAGCTTTTGGAGTAATTAGATGCTCTGCTGCATGATCTCAGATCATCTGCATGTAGAGAATTCTTTTTATTCTGGGCGGATTCAAGTGAAGACACAGACATTTCAGACTGTGCATCCAAATGAATGTGGTTGTGTTTGCTCCTTTTAGATCCTCTGGAAGAGCAAGAAGCATTGCACAGAAAGACCTCATCACTGTCGCTTCTCTTGCTATTTCTGTCACTAGCTCTGGAAGGGGGGGTTCCTTGTGTAGAGCATCGTTCACCTTCACTGCTCTCACCTCTAATAGATTGGCTGTGTTTTGTTTTTGCTGATACTGAGCTGACTTCATTGATTTCATTTTCTTCTTGTTCTGCTTCAACCTCTTCAGCCTCTTTCTTAGGGCAGGACTCACTGGAAAAGGAGGAGACCATTACATTGTCATCAGAGTGGTCATCCTGTTCACTCTTTGCTCTTGGAGCAGTACAGTTACTAGACTTGCTGTGCACGCTGTTGGCAGAAGTGGAGCACCTGGTGTTATCTTCTTGATTTGCCTTCTGAAGGCTGGAGGAGGACATGCTCCTACCCACGCTACTTGTTTCCTCACAAACATTCTTCTTGCTCTGTCTGGACTGCAGAGATGACCTTGACATGACACTCCCAGCTCTGCTGCTTTCAATTTCTTCCACATCTTCCTTTAAGCACTTCACAGAAGAAACTTCGAAACAGTTTTCATCTTCATTTTGTGAATTGGTTTTGCTGGCCTCATGGTCTTCAGGGACGTCTTGAGTATCCAGGTTGTTTTCACAGCTTGAATGTGACATTACACCCAAGGATGAAGGTCTCTGACTATTACTCGTGTTTGTCCGAGTATATTCTCCATTGGAAGCACCTGTAGACAAATCACTTCGACACGCACACTTTTTAACGGATCGATATGCCACTCTGTTCTCTATAGTCTCTGAGTAGGACGAGGACTCTTGCACAATGTGCTCGGAGAATTCCTCACTGGATGTTGTGTGGAGGCTATCCACCGAAGCCATTTTTTTGTGGACTATTCTCCTCCGGGAAGATGTGCTGGAGCATGATGAACGTGTGTGCCAGGTGCTTCGTACACTGGGCTCTTCCCTCTGGGATGTGTGCATGGGGTTTTTCCAAATGTCGTAGTCCTGGTGTTTCTTGCCACAGCTATGGCAATGAGCCTCGTCACATTCTGATTCCTCAAGTTTTGACATGTAAGAGTCGATATCACAGGGATATAATGACTCATCTGCTTCTGAACTGGCTTCTGGGTTCATTTTCTGTATGTGGTCTACTCCACTGTCCTCCTCTACACCTGATTCTTCACAAGGCATCTGGTTCATCAGATTGGACTTTTTGATCTGGGTGGACCACTGCAAAGTCTCATCATTTAGCAAGCGGAAGCGGACTTTCATCTCAACGGACAAGCTACCATCCTTGTTCACGTGTACCCGTTTTTCTATGTCGTCGTTGACCAAGGAATGGACCAGGTCCCCAGGTTTTGTGTGAGAGCAACTGTTTGAGAAAGGTGCGCCATTATCCGGTGAGGTGGCCAGACCGTTAGGATACGACTTCTCTGATGATAAAGAAAATCTCATCGACCTATTGCTTGATGCTGACCGTGGATGTATAACACTTTTTTTGGTTTTCAGTCCAAAGTTCACTGGAGTTCAAAATAAGGAGAGACAAGAAAGATGGAGAGAAACGTTAATTCTTATAAAGATGACACAAAATACATAGATCAAACCCTCAACATAGTGAATACTAATATTCCATTAAAGCTAAGCCTATGCCAGTTGACATAGTTAGAAAATTTGGCTTTGACCAAGTGATGGCCATAAATATTAAGTTTTGAATGAATAGTCTGTATTAAAATCTTCTATACCTTAACTTTATTATGTTTTTTCATCTAAATTGAAACACAAACACTTTTTTAAAAGTTGTATTATGTGCATGCCAGGAAGAAAAAAAAATACATATATTTACAGAGCGATTTAGTCTCAAAGTTTCTGTATTTTATCACATTGCAAATATACCTTTATCTAACTGTGCATGTTTTCTTCCTTCTTATTCAGTCAGGGGAAAATACATGGAAAAGTGACCTTCTTTCTTAGCTAGAGGTCAAGTGTCACACGATTACTGTACATCATCTACTCCTCCGCTTATATGCCAGGAAACACATGTGTGGCCATGGTGACCAGAGCAACACTCAGTCCCTGCAGGGATGTGCCACTATGAACAATTAGAATGCTTATTGAAACATAAGAGACAAATGCAAAGGGTATTGTAAGCTGACGATAGCTAGAAACAGTGGTAGTTACAGAGTAAAACAGTAGTAGAAAGGGAATTTTAGGAATTGGAATCCAAAGCACATCTCTGTGGCCCAGCGCAGTGATCTGCATAGATTTATTGAGGTCCTAGACCCTTCATTTCAAGCAGAGTACATCGCATTCATGCTGTCTTGCAAGATATGCATCTATCTTGTTTCTCATACATATGTTTGTTCAAAGTTTACTTTTATATATCTAGAAAACCACATGCCTCTGTAGGCATATGGATAAACAGCTGAACGGAGGGCGTTTTATAAAGGAAGCATTGAACAGGGAGCACACCAATCAAGGTCAATAACACAGGGAATAGCTTCTCTGTGACCATCCTTACGCATTTCAACTGACATGTTTGCTCAGTTTCTTGATGGACAAAAAGCTTCTGTTTGTTTCCACCACTGTCTCTCATTTTTTGTGTCCCAGTCAGGGACCGTGGGATGCCTCTGTCCTTAAGTTTCTACAACTAGCTACCAACAAACAAGTGAATCTTCCCTGCCTCCTGGTATTGACGATGGAGAGAAACAGGTGCACCTCCAGAGCACACTTCATTTCATCCTAAAACAAATCCCTAATACAGGAGAGATGAACTGAACTCTGGAAATGAGAAGTTTCTCTTCGTAGACTACCGAGGGTGGTTGGTCTAATTACCTTAGATAACTCATTATGAAGTGCCTAAGAAATATCACCCTGAATAGCCCATAACATAGTCCTTCCTGAACATAGCTTTTCCATTAAAAAAACGTTTTGTTTCCGAACGGCTACACCGAAGCTGTAACCTGCAGGGCAAACACAGAGCATCCTCTGATGCAGGCAGATGCAGAAGTACAGACATTATGTGACAGACAGACGAGGGAATAGAGGATTCGTGGGAAATCTCAAGGGTTTGGGGAGTCTCGGAGGCAGACACAGGAAAGGAGGGAGTTCTGGGAGGAAAAGGAGACACAGAGATATGAAAAAGGAAGGGAAGTCAGCCAGACATGGGGAGCATGTAGAAGAAAGACTGGAGGGTGTAGGGAGGAAATCCTAGAAGGAAACCAGAGAAAAAGAAGGGGAGGATGGAAAGGCCTGGGAGGCAGAGAGAGGGAAGTACATTTTCCACATGAAATCTACACACTGGGGCAGTACAATGGGTGCCTGTAATCTCCATGTTGTGGGACACAGGCCTGGACACGACGGTGCAATATGGCCCAGAATTTTTCTTACTTTCATTGTTCCCGTTGACATTGTTGCCGTTGGAACGGGAACCCAGGTCGGGCAGCTTCTCCACCGAGTGTTTCCTCAAATTCTCCATCGATACAGGTTTAAATGGCTCCCGGCCGACACACACCAGCACGTTGGGGCAGTGAAGCAGAGCCTGCATGCTGTCGATCTAGAAAGAGAAGAGCAAGTGGATCACCAAGAGCAAGTAGAGCAGAACTAGGTTTTACCTTCCAGGTCCAGAATCCATTGGCATTTAGATCTTGCCTAAAATAAAACAAACATGGTTCTGGAGAACTTCAGGGTCTACCTGTCGGCAGGCTCTGTTGCAGTGTTCTTCCACTGAAAGAGAAGCTCTGCTATGTTTTAATCAGATCTCCTAAGATAGAGAAAGGGTGGGAGACATTGCCTAAGAGAGAGGATATCTCATTTGTTACAAGGTTTTACATCTTCTGGGGAAGATTTGAGCATAATCAATGCAGTAGTGAGGAGGGAGTTGGAACTAGAGGCTTTTCAGTTTCCCTTACAGAGAATTATACCCTTTAATTCCTCTAATTCCTATATGGGACAGCAATTATTCCCCGATAAACGCTAGATTCCAGACTGACCATTAGTTTTCTTCCTTCTTCTGCTCTGGAACGGACAAGAACTGTCACTTCCCCTAATATTACCTCAAATACTGTCTCAAATATTACCCCAAGTGTTGCCTCAATGCTGGACAACATGGGACATGGTCCCTCAGTGCGAGAAGTGCTTGTGAAGGACCCTGTTCCCCCCTGAGAACCCAGGCTTATACACTGCCTCTTCCTCTTCACCTCATGACCTGTGTCTGGATTACATATCAAGTCATGTCAGCTGCAGCTCGGAACAGGGAGCAGGGCTAGATGTGGCAGGAAACTGCTTCTACCCAAATACAACGTTTACCTAGGTCTGAGCAGGAATCAGCCTTGTGATGAGCACTGGCTGGACAAAGCCTGGACCACTCTTTCATCTTGCTTCTGCAATCCATTATTTGTAAGATTCGTAGAATCATAGAATGTCCTGAGTTGGAAAAGATGCACAAGGATTGTGAAGTCCAACTCCTGTCCCTGCACAGGACAACCCCAAAGTTCACATTATGTGTCTGAGGCTGTTGTCCAATTGCTTCTTGAAAATTATTCGGCTTGGCGCCATGACTACCTCCCTGGGGAGCCTGTTCCAGTGTGCAGCACGCTCTGGGTGAAGAACCTTTTCCTCATGTCCAACCTGAACCCTCCCTGGTACATCTTCCTGACAAGACTGAAGTTAAGTTACAGGGAAACCACTTGTTGGCTTCTGAAAGTATTAGAGGGCTCTCTTGCTGTCTGAGAAGGCTTCAGAGTGGCCAACAAATGGCACCTTTGTGCTGTCAGGGGTCTCCGCAATCTGTCTAGAACGTTCCTTCCTCCTCAGACTGCTACCTCAGGAGAACATCTCTAGAGCACCTCAGGACCCACAATTAAGAAGTGACCATGCAATGTGCTACCAAGATGTTAGCTAGCACCAGTGGTGAGCTGAGCACTATCTTGCCCATAAGATGCACCCTGACCTCGCTGTGTCACTTAATCATCAGCCCTTTAACTAGCAGCTGAGTATGAAGAGAAAGATCTCAGAGCAGCTGTGATGACAGTTCTGCAGATGTCACACCTGCCTGGCATAACAGTGCACGAAGAAAGGACCTCATGCTCTAAATTTTGCTATAGCAAAAGAATGCAGAATGAGGTCCCCTCCAGAGCCCAAACCCTTAGTTTGTGATACACTTCTGAAGTTTTCTGGGATTAATAAGTACCAGCAGGGCTTTGAGGAATATTAAAGATAATAGTGCTGGATCTTTTGCAAAGAAGAGGAGGGTGAATATTTAGAGGGTGAAAGAACAAGACAGAGACAGACTGAATCACACTCATGATCCAGTTAAATACTTCTGGAAATTTTTCTTACACGAAAGCACGTGGCATCAGCTTTTTAGTGGGAGTGAACGATAATCCCATTGTGTTCCCATTAGTTTTTATTTCCTCTCTGCACTATAACAACACTTGCAACCTGAGGCCTATTGAGTTTAGTGCCATAAAAACCCACAATAAGAGAGGATCTGCTCTCTAAAGCTCACATTAAGCATCACAAGACTCCTGAGTCCGTGTGAAGAGCACCGTGAAAAAGAAACCAAAAATAACTCACAAATCTCGGTCTCTGTCTACTGATTGTCACCTGTCAATAAATCCACTTTTTGTCCACATATTTCTAAAGGAAACATCTTTCTAGCTCAATCAAATAGCGTATAGAAAGCCTGTAATTTAATAAATGACAATATTTTGAGTAGTTTTTTGCTACCTGTGTATTTCTTTTCCTTCTTTACTTTCCTGGTCTTTTTTATTTTCTTTTTTTATTCAATTAACGAGATCTTTCACCATGTCCTCATACAACTAGAGAAAAAGTGAATGTGAAAAAGGAGGAAGATAAAAAGAAAAAGAGGGAGAGAAGGCAGGAAAATAGACATTAAATCCCTTTTGACCCTAATGTAAAGCAATCTGTCTTTAAAACTCCACTAGGTTTAGGAACTCATCTTGTTCGCAAAGGACTTTTTTTTTCAGTGAAAGATATTTTTTGCCCAGGATATTTCCTCACACGTACCGTGTCTGTATATAGGTACTTCAATCACACTCATCACTGCTGTGTTGTGTTTGCAGAAAATAGATGGTGCCAGTGACACAGCTTCAGGAATCAATAGAGCTGAGCCAGACGAGTTATTGGATTTATATATACTGCACAAACTAAATCCTTTCGTACGGAATACACTTGTGTTATGTGATTTAAAATAAAGAGTCTGTCACGTAGTATTTCTGCCATTGTCAGGTCTTTAGCAGTGTTTATACCTATAACATAGCTTTTCTTCTGAATATCCTGCAAGATTAATCTCTTTGAGTTAACAATTGTAGAAATTAAACTAAATTTGGGAAATCATCACTTCACAGTGCTTCATTGCTAAAAACATTTTGGTAGTTGTAAATACAACTGAATGTCTCCTCAGGGTTAAATAAATCATTTTTCTCACGCTGATTGGGTTTAGCACAACATCCATTCTGTCAGCGCAGTACCATGCTGTGGAGTTGGGATGAAAATCGGTCTCAGGTTGCTCAGCACAGACCTTTCCCACTCTGCTGCATGAATCCCATCCTCTCAGCAACACGTCGCTGCCTGGGCTACACAAAGGACACTTGTCTTCAGGGGAATCAATACGGCATTTTTTTACTAGTGCTAAATTATCTCTAAGCAGTCTGTTCCCTCTCATGTGTTTGGCAACTCGCAGCTCGCTCACCACATCCCAGGGTGAGGTCCATGAGCTGCTTCTCAGACTTGCTTCTTCTCAAGGAATATGTAAAAATTATTTCTAATGTGAAGGGATCTGATCCTGAACCTGCAGGCGTGCCAGTGTGTATTGTTGCTCCTGAACATGCTGAGTGAAATATTGGCCTCATTTCAACCAGTGGCAGAATTTCCCCTGGCTTTGCTGAAGTTTGCATTGCACTGCTTACGACTAGAAGCCAACATGAAAATTGGGAACTTTCTTTTGTTATCCTGCAAGATAAGTGATCCTGTTCTTCTGCTTGGACATATCCACCATCAGACAGAGTTATTATGACTTGTGAAACTGCATTTTCCATGCACCTTCTGTCGTTGATTTTCATGCTGGTGGAGGAAACAGGACATCAAACAAAAAATTGGTGAAGTGGCTTGAGAAATAAAACTGCAAGATTTGGCAATAACATCGTGGTGAAAAGCAGATGCAACAGATATTCATATTTTGGAAGCACATGATCCCCAGAGAATGAGATGAAATGTTAGATGTGAATGAATTATGAGAAAATAATCTGATGTTGAAGTGCTGTTCAGGATAGGTAAGAGGTGGGAACGGCCTTGCAGAGAGGACAGTGAGAATTCCAGAGTATAGGATGTTGTTCAAGGCTGAGATTTGCCTCCTTAAGCATGGTCCTAGTCTAACTCTCAGGAGTTATCCTAGTCTAAAGTGATTTGTTCTGGGACCTCAGCTTTTATAAGCAACTTCTATAAAGGAACACATTGTAGTCATCTCCCTTAGATATGTTATGAAAGACAAGGAACAGGCACCCCTCAATAAATGTTGAAAACAAATGATGGGAAGATAGTAGCGAGATTGTGTCTCAGATTTTGGACATTTGAAAGTTAGGTGTGTAGGACTGATCTAGTCAAGCAAGGCTGTATAGTCCATGTGGAAAGGGCAGTTCTTGTTCCCTGCACTGGACATCTCTTCTACTGTGAGACAAATAATGCTCTGGGGGTGCCTCTTTCTCCCTTGGTATAAGAGCACCTTGGAATAATTAGGAGACATATAACCCTCTAAAATAAGGCAGATTAACTCCAGCCAACATGACCACTCAGTAGTTATCAGGAAACATCATCTGAGCTGAACATTAAATATCAGTCTCCAGAGTCCCAGGCTTGTGCCCATTCTTGAAGACCGTATTATTTCAATGAGTTGCTGCTCTTAATTGCCATTTTAGGAATACAGTCATAATTAACTTCAGCTGTATAATAGCAAATGAGGCATAATCCAAATATAAGTAAACTCAGTAATAGAACATACTGGGCCAAAGCTTATAGGCTGGTCCTGAAGCATGGAGACTATCACTGTAGTAAATATTAAATTATTTTAAAGGGTACTTTAAATTCTTTGAAGTTAGTGAAAACCCAGGACTTTAGAAACCGTTGTTATCTGACCTTAACTGTATTGGATATTTTTTTTTATTTATTTATATGGGAAACTCCATTTAAACTTTTTTTTTTGTCCTATGTGGTTTGGTTCAAGAAAGCTAAATGTTCTTTCTGATAAAAATGTTTCATAGATGCTATTCTAAGCCCCACTGCGGAGGCCACCATGTGTGAGGTGGAAATGAAAGGACATAACCTCTTCTAAATTATATTTTTTCCAGTTTGGGTGTTATCCATTGGAGGATGGATTGTTTCCATGAATGTCACTGTACAGTCCCTGCCACAAAGGGGCTGTGATCTCAGCAAAGACCTCTAGGTGTTACTGCAATACAGTTAATGATAAAATGTCATCAAAGCCTAAACTGAAGAAAGACAAATACCTCTAAAATAAGGAAGCTGTTGCTTGTTGTGAAGAGCGTGCTATTCTCTGGCTCTTCCCAGAGAAGAAAAAACCTTCATAAACCTTGCTCACCCCAGAAGCTGAATATTGATACCAGTTTCTGATGAAGGTAAAATGCAGGAGGTACCTTTTGGTTTTCCTCTGCTGGCTTCTGGCCAGCAAAACACATTTGAGAGATAGAGAAAGACAGAATGGGGAAATCATGCAAGACTTGGTTGAGATCACAAGTCCATAAGCTAATCCACCTTCAAAAGAAGGGCAGAGATGCACAGGAGAAACAGGAAAAGCTTGTACCAGACACGTTGAAGAAAAGGCTAAGGGCTGAGTTCATTGTCCGTCATGCTGACTCATTGCCCCATTTCCTTGTGCTCTTTCATCTCTTCCCTTTTGTCTTTCATTCAGATTTACAACCCTATAGAGTGTGGAACAGCCCTTTTATTTTGTAGTTGTACCATATTCAGCCCAGAGGGATCCAGGTTCTGAACTGGGGTATCTTGGTTTGACAATAATTCGTTTTGTAGTTTATTCATGCAAAGGGCCCATTTTCCCTTCCCTCCCCCAGACTTTGCACTGGAGGAATTAGAGTGGTTCTTCTGGGGAGTGCTTTTTTAAAGCTATGCTAATCTGTTGGTCAGAAGGTGAATCACGGGGTGTTGCCGCTCCTTGCCCACATAGATATTAGCAAACTGGCGGAAGAAGGTGGAAGGCGTAGGGAAGTACGTTACTTGACCTCACTTTCTCTAACATGAGCATGGGAAACCTCCCTCACGCCCTACCACCCTGGAACACCCCTTTTCCCATCCGCAGAGAGGCTGGTGAATGCGGCATGGGTGTGTATTTGATGAGCAGCCAGAGGGCTCTCCCCGTCACATCAGAAGGAATGCAGAAGAAGAGCTAATACTGAACTTAAAGCAGGGAACTACTGCATAGAAATGGATCTCATCCTCTGCAAACCGTGGCATGCAAATTATCAGTCCAGATGAGTACACAGCATCCCTTCCTCTCCCGCAGCACACCAAAACTCACACGGTCTCCTACACAACACATCAAACCTCAGGTCTCAAAATCCACGTACAGGAGGCAGGACAGATGCCAGTGTATCCACTAAACCTAAATTACATGCTGCTACCTTTATTTAATTCTTATATCAAGGCAATATGGGCCAGTCCATTGCTCCAGGTGCTGAAATGCAGCAGTATAAGTCAATTTGTCATACCAACACTTCTAAAAGCCTCAGCATCTTCTAGAACCGATCACACAAGAGCTGGCTAGTTTTCTGTCTCGAACACTATGTAAAGCTGCAAGAAAAACAACAGCTTTGGGAGTTCTGATCTGGAAATCAGACCATGAAGCACTAAAAAAAAGTCAAGTAAAATATGTGAGAGAGAGAGAGAGGAATAACGCACTGCTCTGCTTCCTCAGCCAACCACAGGCAAAGATCGTGTTTAGCTATTGCACTGCTGTCAGCTTTTTCTGGAGTACTCACAGATGCGTTTTCCCTGTGTGTGACACTTTGCACATGCATAAAGTCTAGATGAATGTGTCTTTCAGCAGATCAGGAGAAATACTGCAATCAGAAGTTTGGTTACTGCGATCAGAAGTTTGGTTACTGCCTCTGTGGAGGATGAGCTGGCTCCTGATGAAGACTATGTCCCTGTCTGCTCAAAACGTGGCCTGATACTGTTCTAGTTGTGAATCAGCCAGACAAACAGAAAATTGCTGTTAAGGGTGCATATTTCAACATAGAAGAGAGGAAGGCATTTATTAGGAAGTTTTCACTGTGGGTATTTTCCACCTTCCGACACGCTGCAGTTCCTCACAGAAATCAGAGTCCACCACCTGCTCCTTTGGCACCGCGCTCATTAAATCTGGTCCATCCAACATCAGCATTTGAAAATCATGAGTCAGACTAACACCCACCCCACCCCAAGCGCCTGCCCTTATCCCCTCCTAGGGCAGGATTAGCTTAAAAATTGTCAACTCTTGAAAAATGCTAAGCATTTGGTTCTTGTGATTAGCCTCGTGGTGACTGAGTCAGTGGGAAGGGTACAGTTCATGAGTTCAAGCTTTTCCCTGTGACCAGAAGTTCTCAAAACTCACTTTTTATACAGGGAATATCTACATTGTGGATGAAAAACTGCTCCATCTGGAAGCTGTGGGTGAAAACATAGGTGTGCTCCAACTAGCTGTAGGAGCTGGAACTGAGTATATAAACCCTACTGTTTCTAGATCAAGCTTATAGATCCATATGTCATTGTTTCATGGTCTTATCATCTCCGGTCTCTCTTAGCTTAAATATTTATGCACTGCGCTTTGTTGAGCACTGTGGATAGAGCCTATGGACTCCAAAAGCTCAGGGCACAAAACAAAACACACCTATTCAAGACCTCTGGTTTAAATTGAGTTATTGAGTCCCAGGTTTCACCCCTGATTTGCAAAGTCCATAGCACAAATGTGAAATCCAGAAAGGTGTTTACTTCTGTAGAGTAGAAGTAGCTCCCCTGATGTTAACTGAATTCATTTCAGAAAATACCTGAGTTGAAAGATAATCTAGGAACTGCAGCAGAATCCTTTGAATTCTCTGTTAAAGGAAGGAGCAAAGTGATAGAAATGCAAAACATGCTGTATTTTCCTCTCCAATTATTAGTAAAAATTCTGAAATCTGAGTGTAGAAAAGACGATTTTCCTATTAAAAAAAAACCCCTGCCTCTCCTGCAAAAATTATTTCCACAAGCAGCGATTTCTACTTAAAGTACCTAAAGAAAATTCACAATTTTTCCAGGAGAGGGTGGAACTCTGCTATTCTTTGTACTCTAGGTAAACGAATAAACAGAAGCATCATGTTCACAAATATTATTGCATATACTCAATAATATGATTGGAAATGTCTTTGCCCTGGATTAAATTCAAAAGAATTAGAAAGTAATTACACTTTGCTACATTATTATTGAAAGAACAAAATCTCCTCAGGCTAAGGGAATCATTTGCATTTGGTGTGTGTTAGATAAGAAACTACTAGATTTTGTATATGTTAGATAACAAAGTGGCTAGTACACAGGGTCCGTTTAACTACATCGTGTAAGGCACTGGGCCAAATGATTTCAGGGCATCTCAGAGGTTCATAAAACACACCTGGATATGAGTCTTCTTATGGTTCATGGAAAGTTTTGCTGAGGTTTACAGATCACTTGTGTAAATCTCATCGGAGTCATTGTGGTTTGGCACGGAATCAGAGAATATTGAACCTGAAACCGGTGGTTTGTTTTTAGACTGTGAGTCACACACGCGGTGGGTGGAAAGTGGTACGGCTCACTTGATAACAACGGTTTGCACCAGATGAGGGGCTGATATTGGTTGCAATTATTCAATACCTGCACACAGCGCAGAACCAAGTGTCACAGTGAAAAATGTCAAACGTGGAACCAGAAAAATTAACTATCTCAAGGAGGGAAATTTTCACCTTTTTTCTCTTACTGTTTATAAACATTCTACCTTTTAACACAGCTCATTTGCTTCCATGTATCTCATTTCCCTCTTACAGTTCCATCAAGATCTTGATGACACCTGTCATTAAGACAGATGAGCTTGGTAGACAGCCCAAATATGAGTGGCCTAGAGGGTGCCTGTGGGCAGCCCACAGATGTCCTAGGAATGGCTCTGTGGATGTGTAAATCTGAGTCAGGAAATATGTCAGACAAGCCTGTTTCCTGGCCTTGCACCCTAAGGTCGCTGTAGGTCCAGTCATTATTATCAAGAACGACTTAGTAATAATAGTTAGGCCAATACCTTTACTAATAACAGCTAAAATTGAAGTTCTGTATTTCTAAATTTAAAAATTCTGGATCCAGGGCACTGAAACAGAGTTGCCTGTACTGCTGATTGTTAGAATGGTCTTCAGTGCGTCCCAAAGCCTGGATCAACCGGGAGTCTCCCAAGCAATTCCTGGGCAGATCTGGGAGTTAACACACAGCAATGAGATTTCCTAAGAAGTAGCTTGAATGTGGCCACCCAGTTTTAGAGGCTGTGGGCATTAGGCCCTGTTTTGGAGGTTACATATTCTGAATACATACAGATAGTGTCATTTGGTGCTAGGGCCAGCGTCTTTGCCCCGATACTGTTCTGTCTACTAGAATAGCTGTAGCCCATGGTGCTTCTTCTGGCTGAGGAATGTCTTAGCCTATGGGTTGCTGAATGCTGGGAAGATACACTGGGGAAAGAATAACTTCAGATGTGCCCTTCTGTCTTTCTCCAAGACTGCTACAACTGGCCACTGCCAAAGATTGCTTGATTTGACCCAGAATTCTTAGTCTTGCCACAGTATCTAGTGTGTCTCATTCCAAACTCAACACAAACACAGAAGAAAAATGAGGGTACTTACCCCAAGGAGTTTCTAATAACTAATCCTTTGCAGTCTCTAGTTAGTGGTGCTTGAGGAAGCATTTCTTAACTCATGATTGCTCCCCTGATTAGCTCACACAGTAATTCTCAGATCCCTCAAGGAAATCTGGTTGCATACAACACTCATTCTGCAACGCTCTCACTTGCAGAATCTAAGGCAAAAAAAGAGTCTTTCTGGTCATCCGCTCTGCCTTTCTAGATAACAGACTGGATCAGATCCACTCATTAAATGCAACAACTTACGGTCAGCCTTGAGTCCGCCTAAGCAAAAAACCATCTAAGTCTTGGCCTGACTCCAACAAACATAAAACTACCCACATCCCTTGGAAAACTCTTCTGATGGTTGATAAATCTCATTCGAGAAGCTCATGGTATCTGCCACCAGAAGCCATAAACTATGTGGACTATTTGCCATAACACAACGTGGTTTCAAAAGCCATACAAGAAGGAGTAATGGATTTTAGGGAAAAAATTGTTTTTGTTTTCAGACAGTCAGCAAAAGGAAGGCCTTGTGATTCAAGAGTAAGGGCAGAAATTGGGATATCTAACTAGACACCTAGTCACGTTGCTGGGGTTCCTGTGACTTAAACAAGCTTTAAGGACTGTTCAGCTGCTGGACCCTGGATAACTGCCATTCGTAAGGGAAATCCTCTGTTGCTATGCAGTTGCTGTCACGTAATCCTACATGTAATTTCTTACAGGTTAATTGTCTGTGAGGATTTCTGGCCTTTCTGTGATCTCTGTCCAAAAAGAGGCATTTTTCCCTCTCCAGAGACAGGTGGTGGGGATCTTCTGTGGTTTAGACCAAGGAAAGAAAATCCACTGGCTTGTATAAGAACTTCCCAGAACAGAAAGTCTGTCTGATACAGAAGATAACCTACAAATTTTATTCTACCTATTTTTATTGAGATATCTGCTCTTAATAACACATCTGGTTTTGCTTTTTTTTTAGTGTAGAACTGATGTCCCTAGTAAAAACTAGGAAAGCTGCAATTTTCAACTGTCTCATCAGCCAAGTGATCTTCAGATGTAGAGTCCCATGTCTTACGTTTGCTAACATTGAAATATCTGTAGTACTTTAAAAGAAGTGCATGGAAACTTGAGCCTTCGTTAGTTTTAGGTGACTCGTCTGAGTCAGCCTTGATCTTTCTCTACAGTCAATAGAGGCCAACAGGCAAAATGACCCCCCGTTCTAAATGCCTAATAAGCTGATCAGATTTAGATGAATTAAGTATACCTTTTAGTGCACAAACTTGCACAAACAAAGCTTCACTGTCAAGTTAATAGCACGTCATGTTAAGCTAAATTACAGATTTCTCTATTTGGGTACTGTTTTCCAGTTAATTACCTGGAAAACAGTAAATAGTTCCTTGACCTGAGAAGAACTATATGATTTAGACATTTTACTTACTGAAAATTAAACTGACTTTTCTAAGGTAAAGTCAAATTAAATTTCTCTCCAGACCCATAGTGATCAAATTACTATTTTGATTTAGAAACTGACAACAAAAATCACGGTTAGTTTGGGAAGAGGGGCTCTTGGCCCTGCTGAAATCAGTGCCCAAATACTTAAACACACATTCACTTCAATGGGACTAGCTCTTCCTTCCGAGTAGGCAGTGTGCTTGATGCTTGAGAGTAAAAATATTGGTTTCACCTTCTTCAATGCTTCAGGGGTTAGAATGAAAACTCAAATCTGTAATTCCAATAGAACCACTCTGGATTTATACTAATGTGGGAATCAGGATCTTTCAGTCACAGTTTCTACTGACCTGAGCTTTGTATAATTATTACAGGTTAATTTTGAATTCATAGCACTGAAAGACTTTCTGGCCCAAGAGTAATGAAGGCCCCATGAGAAACAACCAGTGAATAGACCGACCTTTCCCAAGAAGCACATAAATTATAATTTTGAAAATATATGAGAAGCAAATAAGCAGATAAATGGGAGTGAGAAAGGACAAAGTAGCACCAAAATATGCGTGATCCCAAAAGCAAGAGCTCTGCTGGCCTCCAATGGATCTTGATGCTACACAACCACCTTTGGCCTTACTATGAACTTCATCTGCATTAGGATTCTGTATAGCTGCCCATGAACTTCTTCTGTCTTTGTTCCATGAAAAAGAAATAAAATGTTCATCGGCTTCATGAAATCACTACCATTTCTTCAATTTCAGGAAGAAATTGGCTAAAGCCAATTTGAAAAACAGAAATGAGACAAAATGAGGGCTATGAAAATAAATAACACAAGTTTTGTCTGGAGAAGAAAACATACCAATGTGCAAAACCACTGAGATTTGCAATCCAAAAACTTTATTTCCTTGTGAGTTATGACTGAATTAAACTTAGAGGTTTACTAGAAACCTTTGTGGACTAGGTAAACTACAAAAGGAAGAAAACACTTTTTTCTACTTTTAAAAATCAATACTACATGAAAAGAACACAAAACACAAAGCCTGTTACATGTATGTCTGAGTTTATACCCACACAGAGGTATAATAAGAAAAAAAAGATGTGTATTATTGAAATGTTCTGGATTTACTCAACAAAATGGCAAAGAAATTAAAACAGAACCGCTGGGACAATATATGTCAAGCACACATTATGTTGCAGAGGTGATTTAACCTAAGATTCGAGTTTAGATGTAGAGTTATAGTAGTAAAAGAAAACAAAAGTAGATTGAAGGGGCAACACTCTCAGGTCTATGAATAGCACTTTCATTGACAGGAGAGATTGATTCACCTGTAGTAGAGGAGATTTTTCCTTTTTTATGTTCAGTTTTCAAGAGATCAAGGAAAAGCTGTCAGCAAAAGAGAAATTGTGAACTTGCTTTTAAATGCTGTGAATTCCGTTATTCTAAACCAGACAAATATAAAGTAAATCAAGCAGTACTCCAGATACCTTGCTTAGGAATGAATCTTACTGTTATCTGGTTAATCTGTCAGATCTTGGGAACGAATGTCGAAAGCTACTGTTCCTTCCAGTCTCAGCCCCCCCTGTAATGAGGCTAGACATAGGCATGCAATAAAACAAGGTAACAAAATTACTAAAAGATGATTTGAATTATTATTCAAAGAAAATACTATGAGAAACAAGGAAATACCCAAGAAATATGATGCATCCAGACACCTTTGAATAGTCATGGAAGAATGGAGGAATATTTTCATTGTTTATAGCAGAAAATGCAAATGTAAGTATAAAGGCAAGATGTAGAGTCAAAATTAATCTTCAGTACCAGCTGAAGCCGGTTATTGTGTGACAAATCCACCACTTTCACTCCTCAGAGAAACCATTAGATTCTGGTGAAAACTCTGGGACACAACCAATTGTGTACAGGGAAGAGAGATCTTGAAGATGATGTATGACAAGAAAACTTAGATAGAAGAGCAGAAATGGCTTAGAGAATCCTTATGAAAGGAACAGATTGGAAAATCCAAGGCACAGTGACTTTTTTTATGGTTTAAATGCTTTGCATCCGAGACCAGAGTAACAGTTCTAGGAAGTTTTAACAAGAATGACCATTGAATGAGCAGTAATCAACAGTTAAAAAAAAAAAGAGGTAAATGGTTGAAATTCAAATGGTCAAAAAATCACTTTAAAAGATTCTGCGGAATATATATTAATAACCACCTGTCTCCTAGCTATGCGTAAGCTCATAGCATTGGTCAGCATGGACCCATAAACACCTAACACTGGGACATTCTGCAAGGAATAAAAGGAGTGCAAATGAAATTATTAAGATACAGAAGATGAATTGCCTGTTGACAAGACAGTTCTGAAAATTTTCATATCCGAAAAAATAATCCCAAGGGACAGTGAAGATATTACATGATGGTGTTTGATCCACAGCCACATTTCTGCATATGGAAAACATGGAGAAAAAAATGGATGGATAAAAGGCCTCTATAGGTCCCTGGGATTTATTGCAGAAAATAATCATTATCACTACATGGAGGATAACTTTGAACTATGAGGCATGCCAGAGAAGATAATCTAGCTGTGATGAACAACATCAATAACTTTTCAAGTGATGTTCATGTCCAACTTGTGCCGAACCATTTCCAAAAACAAAGGCTGAACTGGGAGTGGGGATGCAAAACAAGCAACAAAGCTATTGACACGTTGTCTCTTGAAGAAACCTACATAGCTTGTCACTTGCAGTCAGCAAAGATGTTAGTGTGTAAAACTTAGTAGGTGCCATCAGCTTCAGATACTCCATAGTGATCAATTCTGATCAGTTAGTACCCATGTCATTCTGGCCAAGTCTTGCCACGTCTTGGCACATTGGGGTGAGACCCAACTCTAGAAGAATAGAGACCTTTAGACAGGATGACCATCACTACAGAGCTGGCAATGTAAAAGATAACCTCATGTCTTTAGGTGGAAAGATGGAGGTTGTGTGAAGATACTGTGTTTACAGAGTGTGTATTTAGTATATAACCCAGCTAAAATATTGGTGTTTAAGATGACTACAATGAAAATTGTGGGAAACTCATTTAAGAATCACAAGAAGAACAATGAGACCACACTAAGAATCAGAAAGCAGAATTTTTCTTTAGAGAAAGAAGTGATATTTCTGAAAAATGGAAGAAGTGAAGAGGAAGTTACTACCACTACACAAGATTGCTGTCTCCATGTTGGCTGAACAGAAGCCCGAGTCTTGAAACTGGAGAAATAGGTGACAAGATAAACCGCTTATCCATAGATTTTAATACATCTTGGTAACAGGATTGTTTTTAGGTTGGTTGATTCACTGTTTTTTGTTTGTTTTGTTGTTTGTTTTTATCCTAATTCAAGTTGGCTACATTTTCGGTAGTAAAGCAAGCACTGCCAGACACTGTTCTTCAGAATGGAGGCCAACTGAAGCAGCCTGGCTTCTAAAACACAGGCTGCGCACATCCAAAGCACCTGCCATGAATGGTCCCAGGCCCTAGGTCTAAACTGCTGGGAGACTGCTACTCTGGGCCAAGACCAAACTGCAGAAGATGTTAAGAATTTAGCAGGATGGAGAAAAGAAGGATGACGTCTTGCTCTAACACTTTTTAGTAGCATAATTGTAGCTGTGGTACACAGCAAACTTTATCTTGCAAATAAATTGATGGAAGCTAGAAAAAAAGAACCAAGCTGATTCTGAAGGCCTCTAGACACCTAGGTTTGGCCAGCTCTGAGTTCAATTGACTGTCAGCTTAGTCTCAAGAGCTATATGGGAGCTTAGCCACTTACTTCATTTACAAAAACATTTAGGCACTGACACACAGGTGGCTGACTCTGAAATGAATCCAGCTCCAGATATCCACATTTAGACAAGTTATTTGCAAAATAGCTGTCTAAAGTGCATATTTCCTTCCATTGACTACTGAAATAGCCTTGGGCATGGGGTTCATCTTGCCTGCCATGCAGTTGCCTACAAGCGAGCATTTTATTTCTAGTCTCCTGTGAGGAGAAACACAGACTCTAGATACACTTAGAAAAGATGAAAACCACAGTACGGTGGTCAGCTTGCTCACTGTGGACTGAGACAACTGACTTGTAGCACATGAAGTCTGAGGAGATTAATTATCTGTTTTGCTTACCCTAGGCCATGTTCAGGTTGTCTATATCTAAGCTTCCTCTCTTCCTCCTGAGTCTCTTTTCCTAAATCCTTATTTTCTCCAGGACTCTCAGTTTCTCAGCAAGATTGTAGTTTCATTTTTCTGGCATGCATGGAGTGTATCCTTTCCCTGCTGTTTCATCTCATCTCTGACTGCAGTCAGGCTTATGCTTTTACGATTTTAGCCTCTAGATCAGTAGGGCTAGGAAGGCTGTAGCAGTGGGATGTCCAGGAAGGACATTTTCCTTGGATCCTCCAGCTGAGAATAGGAAGCTCTTTCCAGGATGGTGGGCATAGAAGAAAGTGCTGTGATATGACATGGTGCCTCCACCAGGAAAGCTGGCTTAAGACATCATTTCCCCACCCCCTGTCCTTCATAGTTGCACAATCCTTTCCTCATGCCAGGTGAAATGGTTTGGGTTAAAAATATTGGATATCCCTCCCTGGATAGGGAGTCATTTGAACCCAAGTCATTTCAGTCATCTGATTCAGAAATGACACCACAAGTGGTTGTAAAATTACAACTGAAGAGCTGGCGCACAGCACCATGAAGGTGGAAAAAAGTGACATGGAGCAGAGTAACTGATCCAGTGGCTGCATTGCCAGAGAAAAGTCAGGCTAACAAGTGAGACCTCTTCAGAAGAAATGGAAGTATGGGTTAGTCCATGTTACAAAGAGACGGAGAAGGAATCAGGAGGATCTCAGTTTAGTCAGGAAATTCCTTTGGGAACAGAAGAACAAAGGAGTTGTCATAGCCCAAATTTATTATTAATATAAGAGTCCACCCCGGTTGCCACATACACCAAATATCAGTACAAATAGGTCTCCTGATCCCACTCATACCCTGATTACTTATGCATTTATTAGCTGTATTACCATGATGCTGAGGATCCCACATCATGAGCAGGATGGTGTTCTGTTGGGAACTATGTGACCACAAGGTGCTAAGGGCTATCTTACTCTACTGAATTCTTGTTGTCAGGTACACAAAAGTTAGGCCTCTGTTGGCACATGCTTCCCAGAAGAGGGTGGAAAACTCCATTACTAGAAGTTTATTTAGGGATTTTATACCCAGCTGTGAAACATCGAGCTTTTGAACTTCTGTCAGAAGTTGATTCCCATGGACCCAAACCAATATCTGATGTATGAAGTTCTTGAGAATCTTCTACACCAGCCCTTCATGTAAGTAATGGGGAAGTAGTTAATGTAGTACTAACTACACAAGCCCAAAGGATTAAGGTAGTGTGGGTAAACTATTGGCCCCATGAGCATCATTTGCATCACAGGGAATGCAAACACTGATGTGATAACAGCTGTTAGAATAACTGACCAGCACCAGGTATCAGAGATACTTGCCTTCTTCCCATCAACAGTGTAGAGCTTCTTCACTGGGAACTGCAGGATCTCTGAAATTTCATCCAAGAGCGTTTTGAAACTCCTGGCGTTTCTGCGGTTCAAGATAATTGAGCGCCGAAAACCACTTTCTCCATTCTTAACCAGAGTGATTTTTTTGGGTATTCTGGGGCCATGCTGAGTGAAAGGTGTGGAATAATCTTCAAGCTTGGCCTCCAGAGCTGCTCTTCTCAAGGTAGTGGAGGGACGACCGTTTCGTGGAGGGCCTGGCCTGTGTCCCCCAGAAGTAATGCTAATAGGTTTGACGTATTTCTTGTCGGAGCAAAGGTAGCATCCTCCATCCTCCAGCTGGTCCAGCTCACTAATGCAATGTATTCCTCGTGGGGTGGTGATGGTCCGTACCCCAAATGGCAGTGGGACCCGATGAGAGAGGTCATCCATGAGTGCATTGAAGCTCTTGAAGCTTCTCTGGTTGATGGCCATCTTGACTCCCGCAAACTGAGGATCTCCGCTCTTGAAGAAGGTTATTTTTTTGGCTGGGGGTACCCTGGTGACAGTGCTTGTCCGAGCCACGGAGGGAAGGGGCTGCTCATAGTTGTAGGAGCTGGTGGTTGACAGGTAGTCAGCAGGCACCTGAGTCATGCCTCTTGCTTAAAGGTAACTACGAGAGAAGAAAAAGCAGAGTAGGGTTTGTTTGAATCATGCAGAATAAATGCTTCACTGGTATGGGAGTAAAGTTTGCCTTCCTCACAATAGTTTTAACATCTATGCTTGATCAAGACCAGATTGTATCAACAAGGAGTTATCAGCTCATTGGCTCGGGTAGGTATAAGGAAACACAGCAGGAAGAGTAGAATCATAGAATGTCCTGAGTTGGAAGAGACCCACAAGGATCATGGAGTCCAACTCCTGTCCCTGCACAGGACACCCCACAGGTCACACCGTGTGTCTGAGGACGTTGTCCAGTCTCTTCTTGAACACTGTCAGGTTGGGGCCGTGACACCTCCCTGGGGAGCCTGTTCCAGTGTCCAGCACCTCTGGGTGAAGAACCTTTTCTGAATGTCCAGCCTAAACCTCCCCTGCTCCTCACAGTCAAACCATCCTTGCCCTGCAGATGCCAGTGAGAATTCAGACACTGTTAGTCGCCCCGGAGGCACCAAAATAATGAGTCAGACCCCAAGCAAAACCCACAAAAAATGATATTTGTGTATTGTTGTCCTTCTGAGTTTTGTGTCTTCCTTGCTTATATTTTTGAGGTTTTCTCTGAAAGTATCAGAGCCAGTGATTATTTCGGTTTTATTTTTACAAGAAAAGCACTGAGATTCTCATGTAACCCTTTAACTCCGTGAACTGGTGCATAACAAAAACCAAAGCAAAACTGAATTTCTTCATGTAGTGATTGCACATTGTAGCACACAACCACTCCTGGGTGTACAGAGGGGCAGAGAAGACTGGTTTCAGAACAGCTGCACATGGTCATGCCATAGTGTTCTAGAACAAAATCTAGATGGCAATCCACAGCAGCTATGCAAACAAATAACAGTAAAAAATATCACAAGACCTTAAATTGAACTACGAAAGTTGGTTCTGCTAAACAGTGGGAAAATTTGAAATCAGCCTGGTAAGCACAGATGTGAGGAGAACAAGCTGCCAAATTTGTGTCGGAGCACCTGGTGTCCTTCATTTTTACAGCTAACCTGACTTCAGTGCTTAAATCTGGAGACTGAAACCTACCTTTTGGAATCCAACTGTTTTTAATGTCTTTGCCATGACTGAGACAAGTGGGAAAGAGGCATCTCTACTCTTTCTTGCTTAACCTTATCAAACACATTGTCTTGAAAGTCAATCACTAAAAAATTCAGACCCGCCCATGGAATGAAGCTACTATGTCTGAAATACAATATTTTACTTTTTAAATGAGGAAAAAAAAAGAGAAAACTCAACAATATTTACAATTGCAATTGTATTGTCTATTGCTATAGTGGCTGTAATGAGTATTGTAAATATCTATATCATGAATACAAAGAGCAATTCTACAGTTCACTTTGAGTTAATTACTCAAACTTAAATGGAAACTCTCAAAATGGCGTTTAGAGATGTCATCTTTTGATCAGAAGTCACTGCTCACATACAGGCAACAAAACATTTGAATCATTAAAAGGAACACAGTAGCTTGTCTTGTAGCATGCAGAAGGTGGTTCTGGCTACCAGCACCCACATCCAATTTACTTTCCAAATGATGTTCTTGGTTGATAGCAGTTTTCTACGGTAACTTCAAAAAGATGTCCCGGAAGAATGACTTAGAAAGCAATAAATGTACTTCTAATGGTGTATTTCTAATGATGTATTTCCTTTGGTTTGCTCCTGCTATCACTTCTTGCAGCAGCTGAATAAGGTTTTACTTTCAAGACAATATTCATGCAACTCACAAATAATTCTCTGGAGGGTTAGTTCTCTGACCATAGTAATTATTGAGAATTTTGTCATTGATTTGCGGAGATGCAGCATTCAAAAAACTGTAAATGCTGAATTTCTCCACATTTTAGAATAAACCCAGTGTCTTACTATGCTACTTTTAAGCGAAATATTTGTGCAATTTTTACTACAGCAAATTCACTCCTGCAGTAAATAGAAATTTAACCTGGGCTAGGTGAGAAAAGACATTAGGCACCATTTGAAAGATTATTATTTTGACAAATCTCTGCTTTTTTATATCCATGCACACTGACAAAGATTTCAGTATGATTTATTCTTTCCAGGTACATATTTCACCAAGCAATTATTCACTTATTTAGTTTCCAGTTAAAGCTCAATCCATCACTCTATCTTCCAGGAAAAAAAAAAAAAAACAACAAATCAACTAATTTCTGTTTTTAACAGCATTCAGAAAGGTGGCTCTAACTTTTTCTCTGTGAGTCCCATATTCAAGCCTTCAGACACAGGCAGCACAATTTCCAGACAAATCCATTATTCAGATAAATTTTAGTCCCTGGACCAACGGTGGTCCACAATATACTGGCTGCACTCCCAGAAATCTAAGTGCTTCCAAGTGATTTATTCTACTTTTTTTTCAAGCTGTTAAATCATATTGAAAGAGGTATAAAAAGGTACAATACGAGACAAATAATATACTTTTCCAATACTAATTTTCTTTGGGAATCATTTCACAAGACCGTTATGGGATCACTAATGTGAAGGAACATTGTCCCTTAAGTTTTGGGTCATAGAGTTGGTTACCACCCCAAATCTCAATGGTGAGTCAGACCTGCTCTTAAGAAGCAATATATAATGTGAAGAAAAAGCCTTCCACAAAAACCTTGCATGAAATACAAACAGTTTAGGCAGAGAGAAGCTCTGTATTGTCTATCTGAAATTTCAGAAAAGGAAGAGGATTCTGCTTTATATCTGGCAAGGCAACAAAAATGGTCATCTTGCCCAAATACAGCTTTTTATAGATACATAACACAGGAGTATCTATGCATATTTTTGTACTTACATTGAAATACTTCATGCCTCTTCCTCAAGATGACTTTTTCTTATAGAATATCCAAGAGATTAAAAATAAATAAACAAAATAATCATAATAACAAAACCAACACAGCCAACCGACCACCTCCAGGATCTAACGCACCGGACAACACAGGGAAAAGCATTAGCAGGTTACATGGTGTCAATTAAACTGTCCTCAAAATGACTGACCACAGCTTGGAGGGTTAATCAGGACTGTGTTGCTAAGGATAGAAAGAAAAGCTACCTAAGCTGCTGGAGGAGGCTCTCAAATCCACCGGGGCTTTAGGTACAGTTTGCCCAATCCTCCTCTTGCTTGCACCCATGTAACTCTGGTATAAATCTAAGTCAGTGACTCCAACTGGCGCCTCTCCAGTTACACCAGTATAAATGAGAATGCACTCAAGGCAAAAGAGGTAATATTTTCCTCTTGCACAAAGGCCTGCAGAGATCTGCATAGTTTTCCTGGTCCACCGCACCCATCAACTCACCAACCCACCCCCTCATCAGCAACACTTTGGAATCAGTTTATCTTTCGGGTAACTCCGGGGAAAGCAGTGGAGCTAGAGGAAAGATGATGGTAGCTCTTAAGGGTTTGTATAGATGTTTGTTACTTCTCAGCTGGTTGATAGACACTCAGGACATAGATGACTGAGGTTCATAACAGTTTTTCAGTGAAGTCTTATTGCAACAGGAAAGTCTGGTGAGTCTTACCCAAGTATTTTCAAGTTCATGGCAGATGTCAAAGTCAGTCTCAGATGAATGCTCAACAGCTGGATCACTGAGATTTGGGCACTAAATAAGGACAGACAAGCCACCTGTGAATTATAAATAATGGGAAACTACTTGTTCTTTCATAATTTATCTATGAGAACCTTCCTGCTTTCCCTGAGACTTCCTCTTTGCAAAGACAGAATGCACACACAACAACAAAATCAATCAGCTGGATTCAGGTACAAAATCAGTGAGAAAATTCACTTTTGTATGGACTGGAATTCTTCTCCTATAGCAATATTTATTTATTGCTTATGTAAATGGTCATTGCATCTGTGCACCAATACCCCTTACAGCCCTAAGCACCTTCTGGGTTTTGTGAGGGGATTTGTTTTATGTTTTTCTGTTTGTGTGTGTGCTTTGTTTGTTTATTTGGGGGTTTGGTGTGTGTCTGTGTTCTTTTGTTGTTTGTTTTCATTTTTTTGTTCGTTTGTTTGGGGGGGTTGTTGGGGATTTTTGTGGTGGTGTTTTTTGTTTGTTTGTTGCCTTTTCTCCTTCTTCTCTTCTCTCCTCTCTTCTCCTCTCTTCTCCTCTCTTCTCCTCTCTTCTCCTCTCTTCTCTTCTTTTTTGTTTTCTTTTCCTTTCTTTTTTCTTTTCCAGAAAGCATAGACTTACAGAGAGACCAGAGTCATAAAGGGCTTTATTGGTAGGGTGGGGATCTGGGGATCCTGCAAGAATAGGTTCAGCAAGTTTTACATCTCGGATCCTTAACATGAATCTTCCAAACACAAGGTTAATATTTGAGACACAACACAGTCCTCCTTATATAGCACTGCTTTTCCACATGTGGGCAGCACACATTTCAGGGTCCAGAGACCATTCCTGTTGGATCCTTGATCCAGAAAAGCAGGGTCACCTCTCTCTAGGTTTGCATCTATTACAAGAGGTCAGCAGCTCTACTGGAAAATTTGTAGGAGTCCACCCATGGGAAAGATTGAACCCCTCACGGAGGCCATTCTACTCAACTGTGCGGGGCAGCCTGGCCCCTACTTTTTAATTTCCCATCACAGTTCAAAATGACATCTCAAAAAGATTAAGCTCTAGCAGGCCACAAAGTCACACACTTCTGAACCCTATCACACCTCTGCTGTCCAACTTCACACAGAGGAAGCTGTGTGAGCATGTGGTTGGGCATCCATTATGTGAACCCTTAGCCAAAATCTGCAGCACATCTCTTCGTATCACCCTTTACCTCCTGTCCTTCACACTGGGCTTATTGTCTGTGAGGTTTTCTTGCAGCCTCCTCTCTATTGAGGACACAGAAGAAAGAGAGAAATTCAGCTAAAACTCTGGAAAGTGCCTGAGCTGACACAGGACAGATGTCACTCAATGAATTTAGCACCAAGTCCATAACCACTATTTGAGAGATGAGAAGACCTTTATGAGAAGCACCCAGACTTGACTTCAATGCTTTAAATTGGCAAGACTCTACCCTCTCCAGAAGCAACAGTTCCAATAGTTAATCTCAATGCCAAACTTCTGTGCCTTTTCTCTAGCCAGAATATATCTAGTGTTAATTTTTGTATGGCTTTGTTGATGAATTAGAGTGCAGACTTTTACTGGAAGTTTCTCTTTCAATACAAGTAATTGCAGCTTCCATTTTTACAAAGTCATTCCTTCCAGACAGAAGAAAAAATTACATTAACACTTGGAATACAGGTGGTTGAAAAAGCCAGGTGTGCATTCTAGGAAAATCACAATCAAGATTATTTAGTTTGAAAATTTTCCCAAAAAAGTTGGGAGTTTCTGACAAGAAGGATGAATTAATTTTTTTTGTTAAATCTAACCATGTTTCTCTAAAAAGGCTAATTTCAATTTGTTCTGTGCCCTTTTTGAGAAACAAAAATATTTTTAAATTTCAAAGTGATCTTACTAACAAGGAGTATTTGTGGTCTGACCAAGCCAAAGTATTGTATGGAAAATGATGAAAGTTGAGATATTTGATTGAGAAAAAGAGAAAAGCATTGAACTGTGAAGCAGCATATCCATTTGCCTGTGACTGTTCAAGAATTCCCTGCAAATGAAACAGGTAGATTGCATATTTTCCCCTCCATTTATTTATTACTTAAAATGACCTGAAAAGGATTATCAGATTCTGTGTAGGTTTAATTTTTCATTGTTTGGAAAAGAAGTTTCTGATAGCTGACATTATCATCCTGTTCAATGGCTGAATGGGCTTAAAACACACCGCTCTTCTTCACCCGGGTTCTTGTCAAAGCTGGTATTAAATACAAGATAAACCACCTCTTGATAACAGCGAGTTAGTAATCTCAACAATTGCAGCCATCTCTTGAACCACACCATGGACCAGTAATCTAGAAGGCATGTTGGAGATGCAGGCCTCTTTCCTCTGTGCTAAAAACAACCTTGATTTAATGGCACCTGCAGCTTATACCATTTTGGACATGACGTAGTGATGTGTGATTGCAGCCCAGATGGCCAAACATATCTTGGGCTGCATCACAAGGAGTGTGGGCAGCAGGTGGAGGGAGGTGATTCCGCCCCTCTGCCCCGCTCTGGTGAGACCCCCCTGCAGTGCTGGTCCAGCTCTGGGTCCTCAGCACAGGACACACATGGACCTGCTGGAGAGGGGCAGAGGAGCCCCAGAAATGATGCGAGGCTGGACCAGCTCTGCTGGGAGGACAGGCTGAGAGAGCTGGGGTGTTCAGCTGGAGAAGAGAAGATCCGGGAAGACCTTATTGTGGCCTTTCTGCACTTAAAATGGGCAGAGAAGGAAGATGGGATAGACATTTTAGCAGGGCCTGTTGTAATAGGACAAGAGGTGATGGTTTTAAACTGAAAGAGAAGAGATTCAGAGCAGACAGAAAGAAGAAATTGCTTATGCAGATGCTGGTGAGAGCCTGACCCAGGTTGCCCAAAGAGGTGGTGGATGAACCATCCCTGGAGACACCCCAGGCCAGGCTGGACGGGGCTCTGAGCAGCTTTGAAGGTCCCTTCCCACCCAAACCATTCTATGATTCTACCATTTTCCTCCACCATTTTCAGAGAGGAACATAGGCACATCCACCTAGGAGGGTTGGGATTCATTACATCCAAGAACATTAGTTTATTTTCCTTCTCTTCTGGGACTCAGTTGGGAATTTACCAGATGGGTATCTCCTCTATTAAACTGAACTGTGTCCGTGTCCTATTCCTTACAGGTAAGGACAGTCAGGGCCCAGAGCAGAAACAAGCACCATGTTAGCTTCTCTCAAAGTCCACTCTTACAGTACACACCAAAGTTCACATTCTCCATGCCTATGATCTAGATGGTTTCTTACTCAAAGCAACAGTATAACAGACAAGTTGTTCTTTGCAGAGCCCCGGGGCTGGAATGGTATTGGCAGGACAACGTTTTGGATGGCTACTTAGAAATCCTCATTTGTGACCTGGGTGGCGACAGGCACCCTCAACAAGTTTCCTAGTAACACCAAATTGTTGGGAGCAGCTGACATGATGGAGGACAGGACTGCCATTCAGAAGAACCACGAAAGCCTGGACAAAGTAGCTGATATGACGCACAGGGGAAGAAAACACCAACCACGTGTCACGGACAGTAAACCCCCATGCGGCAAGCCAGGCTCAGGATGACTGATAGTAGCTTTGCAGGAATAGATGTGGGGCCCCAGAGGACAAGATATTGAACCCAAGTCAGCAGTGAGCCCATGTGGCAAAAAACGCCATCCACATGCTGCAATTTATTAGCAAGAGTGTCCCAAGCAGGCCGAGAGAAGTCATAACTCCCTTCTCCAAAGCTTGTCTGCACTCTGCTTTGCTCAGGCTTGTGTGGTAATTAAGATCCTCTTAGGTGCCAGTTTAATACGACATGTCCTTTGTGGCAATTTGAACTGTGCCATCCTCTGAGATGTTTTCTGTGATCTAATAGAATATTCCACTTCTAATTAAGTTCATATTATTAGCTCTTCCTTTTTGTGATTAGAGGATTTACTTCCAAGAAAATTAAATATTCGTTTATAAATGTGAGGCAGATCCTAGTACATAAAGTTTTCTGTTAATGTTCTGGAGGTTTGGGAGGGGTTGGAGCGTTGGTTTGTTGTTTTTTTCTGAAGAACGTATGGCTTTTTCCTGTATTTGGGTCCATAGCAATTTGAAACAAGTCCATCTTCAAAGCACGATGGTCTGAATTGTATTTCCAGCAAATGTCTTCAATGCAAAGGATTATATCACACACAACCCAGGTAATCGAGAAGCCCAGCTTTCTGGAGGGTAAAAATTAGTCTCAGGGATGGCATGCACCTACAGCAAATATTCTAGATGCATTACCTAACAGTTTTTCAGCATCAGCCACAGGTGCAAAGAAAGAAAAC
Organism: Pampusana beccarii; assembly: GCA_013399365.1. NCBI lineage: Eukaryota > Metazoa > Chordata > Aves > Columbiformes > Columbidae > Pampusana > Pampusana beccarii. Next base: position 130,767 of record VWYH01011134.1, read on the forward strand.
CCTCTGAAATTGCTAAAAAGTAGGGCTTTTGTCAGTGTTCCTTTTAAAAACATTTTATCTGCAGACAATGCCTCTACAGGTCATGCATCAGTCTTCATGGACTTAAATAATTAACTTGAGTACCTTCAACATGAGATAAAATACAGCTGAGAAACATTATTTGTCAAGAGTCGCCCTCACCATGCAAATAGCAGGTGCATTTATGAAGTTGAAACCTCATGGTACCAGTAGCAGTTCAGATAGCAGGAACTGAGCCATAAAGAGCTGGATTAGGACCTCAGACTGAACAGACCTTCCTGAGGGTGGATCCTCAGCACTACACCGAGACTTTGTTCAGACTCCTGAGTTACGAGATTTGCTGTCTGCTTAGGAGGAAACATAAGGATAGTTGTACATGAGTACAACATAATAAAATGAGATGATGGATGGCACACAGAGCATCCATTACGTTCTCTTGGTCAACAGAAAGAGACAGGGACATGGTGGTGCCTATTCATTATTCCTTCCCCTATGGATCCTGTTGTATCTCATCAACGAGTTCTCTGAGTTCCTCAATTCAATTGCAATCCCGGGATGCTGTTAATCACAGTCCACTGTGAAATTAAAGCATTCTGCCACTGAAGGGAGCAGAGAAGCCCTAACACAGAGGACGGTGCTCTGAGCAACCTGATCTGGGTGAAGATTTCCCTGCTCATGGCAGGGATTGGACTGGATGAGCTTTGAAGGCCCCTTCCAACCCAACCTCTTCTCTTATTAGTTTTCTTTTTGCTGAAGAAATGCAGGATTTGTCTTTCCTAAAAATGAAACCAAGGGCTTGCGAAACAAGAGGCAAGGAGGCCAGTTCTGCCACATACTGTTCAACACCCAGCTGTGGTCTATCGAATTGACAGCTCAGTGACACAGCCCTGATTACAGGTGTCTCTGCAACAGGCTCCAACAACAAAAGTCAGGTACAGGTCTTTCAGACTATGCACAGTGCAGTTCCAGCAACAGTTCAGAAACATCCCGAGAAGCTGGGGACAATGTTTTTGTTTCAGAGGGTGTTTCTAGTGCTGTAGCCAAGAATTTCCTAAGAATATCACTATTGTAAAGATGCAAGGCTTTTAGGTAACCTGCATTGCCATTTACTCGTGTTTCTGGTGACACTGGGGAAAAGAACTTTGCATTTCCTTTTGAGGTGAGCTTGAAGTTTTATCTCCAAGATGATCTGCATGTTTGTGCCCCAAAACTGACAAACAGATACGCTGTTTATCACATCAGATGGAGGAGACAGCATGGCAAGACTGGAGCAGCTTGCCAAATTCAAACCTAGAAATGGCACAATTGATTACATGACAGGAACAAGATCACAAGAACCTATATAGATCTCAAGAACATACACATATCATGAGGATTAAGCGTGGGTTAAGCAGGGTGTTCACAGTCATTTTGTCTTCTCATGAAGACCTCCTGGTATGAATGTCCTTTGATTACGTGAACACAGCCACACAAGGTGGCTCCTCCACCTCCCATTCCAGGGCTGTTTCCATCTCCAAGGATGACATAAAAACTTGACCACAGAAGAAGTTTTATAGACAACCAGTTGCGATTTCCTAGGCTGGTTAACTCATATGCACCCACTCCCCTTAACAACCCAAGCTTTGCTTTCTCATCTTCCAGCCCGTAAAGGAGAATGAAGAAAGAGACTGAGAAAAGCTGATTGTGTGAGTATGCAGGAAAGCAAAACAGCTGATTAGAGCCAGCAGCTGAAGAACTATGAGTACGCATAATAACCAGGAATTGAAGCAAGGCATGCAAAAAGAAATGACAACCAGGAGCCAGCTACTGAGAGATGAACCAAGAAAGTCACCACAAGCTATGAAGAAGTTTTAGTCTACAAGCAGATCTGGACTTGGCACCTAAAGGCTATAGGTCAGCAGAAGAAACTTGCTGTAGGTCCCAGAACATGTTGGAACTTTTGTTTTGCAGTTTCCATGCAAACCCACTCCAACTCTTCTTCCTCAGGGCAGCACCCAACTGCAAACATACAGGCTCTTCATTGCACACACCTCCTGAGTTCAATATGGGGCTATCCACACATATATCAAAACAACCACTTGCATCCTAAGTGTTCTCATCCACCATAAGGTTAATTTCCTCTATACAGCCATCATTTCCCAATTTTACACGTCCAGCACAACGGTTACTTGAGACTATTAAACTTTTGATAATGTGACATTTCCTTTTTTCCAGTATGGATCTCATTTTTCTGACCACTTCTAACATTTCTAGGCCCTTTTATACCATTTCTCTTCCCTTTCTGATGCCTGTAGTTCCTTCCAAATGGTTATCAATTTTGATTTTCACTAATGTGTTTTTTGCAGTCTTAAAAATTATTTCAAAACATATTTAATCTAATCAGATACCTCTACATTTCAACAGGTATACTCTTTATCTCCCACTTTTTCAATATGTTTATTACTGAATCTGTGGACAGATTTTATTCACCCAACAGTGTGTCTTCTAAAACTCTTTAATAATTTTCCAAGTCAAGTTAGGCACTATATGAAATTTGATAAGCAGTAGAAGCAGTCAAGTTTTTCTGGCATCATGTGTTTATTTTTCCTTTTGTCTACAATTCTTGTGCCATACAGCTGTGTAGTTATTTCTGCCTTGATATTTATTCTATTATATTAGAAGACACAATGTCTCACCTGGAGTGACTCTCTTCTTTTGGCTTTGAGTAGCAGGGGAAAAAAAGTACTGGGCATATTATCCCAGAGTTCCTCCTTTGTTCATCCCAGTTAGTACCAGTTACCTTTGGGGAGCAATGCAGTTGGTTTCTCAGTTCATTGTCTACCCTCTTTCCCTGAAAATAAGTCAGGGTCTTCCTTAATTTTTGCTCCAGAAGGTGCTTACTTTTTTATATGTATAGCTGCCTGGACAATACTTGAATTGATTTTTTTAATGAACTGTAGCTAGGGCTTATTTTTAGAGTAGAGCTTATATTTCGAGCACCCTCAAAAATTCTGAAAAATCATGCTAGGGCTTATCCTCAGGGTAAGTCTTATTTTCGGGGAAACAAGGTAATGTCCAACATTCCAACATGATCATCAAAGTTGACCTGTGTGCTTTTAGTTTGTCAAGGATTCCTCCACTTTACTGTAGTATGTTGGGTTTTTTTGTTTTGTTGGTTGTTTTTTATTTGTTTGGTTGTTGTTTTTGTTCTTGGTTTTGTTTTGTTTTATAAAGGCTTCCTTCCTCACTTTAAACCCCATCCAAACTACTTTCCTATAGTTTTATTATTTAGGAGAGATTTTTATTAAGGATTCCAATAACTCAGCCAGTTCTGAATCATTGTCCTGCGTTTTCATTTACTAATGATCTTGCTTTTTTCCATTACTTCTGCTATACCTCAAAGATTTACATCCTTCCAGTTTTCCTTATTCTTGATTTTAATTCATGTCAGCAGAACCTTGACCTCTCATCAAGTGCAGCATTGCTAATACCGGTACCCTGGCCAAAGTCTAAATTTGGAGATTTCTGCAATTTTTGCTTGCCTACACTTTTAACACAATAGACTGCTCTTTCTTTTCCCCACCTATCGAGTCTCTGTGCCAGATTCTCAGATCAGATGAGCCAGCAAGACTCATTGGAGCTCACAAGATCTCCTGGGATTAGTGCTTACTGAACACCTGCTCATTTTGGGCACTGTGTGGGAGCAGAAGGGACAATGCTTTCTCTCTGCCACCAGCTGCATGACAACGCCGGGTATTTCCCACACATATAGTCCTTCCCAGATGTGTTGGGGCCATTCTAGAAGAAAAAATTGTTGCTGCGGGATAACACGGTCAGGTGGCTCCACAACTGCTCAACCTCAAACTGGGTCAGAGAGATCATGTGAGACCAGGGAGGGTGGACAAGGATCAGCCAACACCGGGCACCATGGGACACAGGTATCTGGGCCTAGATCTGGACCAGCTGGATTGATGACCTGAGGCCAACTGCCTGTGGCTTAACAAGGCCAAGTGCCGGGTCCTGCACTTGGGTCACAACACCCCAGGCAGAGCTACAGGCCCAGAGAAGAGTGGCTGGAAAGTGCCCGATGGAAAAGGACCTGGGGGTGTTGGTGACAGTGGCTGAACAGGAGCCAGTGTGTACCCAGGTGGCCAAGAGGCCACAGCATCCTGGCTTGTATCAGGAACAGTGTGGCCAGCAGGCCCAGGGCAGTGACCGAACCTGTGCTGGGACCTGGGGAGGCCAAACCTCAAATCCCGGGGTCAGTTTTGGGCCCCTCACACCAAGAAAGGCCTTGAGGTGCTGGAGCGAGTGGAGAGAAGGGAACGGAGCTGGGGAAGGGGCTGGAGCACAAGTGTGATGGGAGCGGCTGAGGGAGCTGGGGGTTCAGCTGGAGAACAGGAGCTGAGGGGAGACCTTCTGATCTCTGAACTGCCTGAAAGGAGCTTGGAGCCAGGGGGGTCGGGCTCTGCTCCCCAGGAACAAGCGCCAGGAGCAGAGGAAACGGCCTCAAGTTGCACCAGGGGAGGTTGAGGTTGGATCTGGGAACAATTTCTTCATAGAAATGGCTGTGGGGCATTGGAACAGGCTGCCCAGGGCAGTGCTGGAGTCGCCTGGAGGGGTTTAAAACATGCGTAGCTGATGTTCTTAAGGACATGGTTTAGTGACGCTGTGAGGTTAATGGTTAGACCCAACAATCTTGCAGGTCTCTTCCAACCAAAATGATTCTAGGATTCTGTGTGCAACCAGGGAGAAGAGACAAGGATCAGCCAATGCCTGGGCAGCACAGGACGAATGTATCCTAGCTGGGCAGGATGCTTCAGGTTGGATGCGAATGTTTGTAACGTCTCTACTCGAGGCAGTTACTCCAGCGTTCCGAGTCACCAGAAAGATATGGTGGCTTTTAGGCTGTGTTCACCTAATCCCAAACTGGATGTCTCATACAAACTGTATCTTAAAACTGTTTCTCTCCACTGTCTGGAAATGTAGCTCAAGGTGATGAACACAGACGGTGACAACAAGGTTGGTTCATCAGATGCCTATCATTCCTCGAGTCCTGACTAAATTACCAGAAATAAATACTTGAATTGCTAACAAACGAAGGGGAAGAGGGGGAATCTCCTTGGCTGACCCTTCAAAGAACATTTTTTTTTAATATTTTTTTTTTAGCGGACGGAAAATAATTACCAAGAATCAATAGCTGAAATACTGAGGAGGGGGAGAAAAAGCCAAAAAAAAGAGCCACATTTCCTTCTGGGCCAATCCTTCAAATAGCATTCCTTTGATATTTTTGAGAGATGAGAAGCTAAAAAAAGCCATTTAAAATTAAATTTAAAAAATTGCTTCACCCTAATTTTCCTTTTTCTCTTTCGAAGCAGCTGAAAGACTGTTTAAAAAAGTAAGTAAAATAGAAATTTCGTATTAAAACATTCAAAACTTCATGAGCCGAATGGTTTGGGTCCTTCAAAAGACTCCACATTTGAATTTGACATTAAAAAACAAATAACTAAAAAAGTTGCCTCCTGCCTCTCTTCTACTATCGCTGGAGTTGAGATCCAGCTCTCTTCCATGGCTCAGTCTGCTTTGTGAGACACTGGCCATCTTCTGCTACCTTCGCTGCATTTTCTGAATACCCTGGTACTTCTTCCTCATCCTCTCTGCTGTTGACGTCACGCTCCCTGTGATGTCAGCTGGTGACATCATTCTCCACATCCACGGCAGCAGGTCTACCTCTCCCCTGATGGGGCTCTCCTCACTCTGAGCTCTTTTCCAGACGTGGGTCTGCCAACACTTTTATCGCGGTTAAAAGAACACCTCCTTATCTTTCACTGCAAACTCTTCCCTACGCCAGCCCTCCTTGCTGTGAATAACACGCTCGTATGACACTCAAGCTCACAGTCTCCGTATTGTGTTCAACACCTACATCTCCTTCACACCGAACGCTCGTATCTGGATTGGTGCCAAATCCTACAGATTCTTGGCTGGAATCTCTCCAAAATCTCCTGCCACCCCTACCCACTAAAACACCTATCTGTTTCTGAGTTAGCTTATCTCAACCTTTACAAACCTTACCAGCTTTCACAATATTATGCAAGGTCTATTCAAAATCCTGCCTATAAAATTTTTCACTTCTGCAATCTGGTGGTTTCTTTCTGGTTTTCCAGCTTTTCACATTTGCGCTTGCTACCCTCAGCAGCTCTGAAGATCTTCACCTTCTCCTTTCTTGCTCCTGCCTCACCTGAAGATGGCCAGGGTTGGCCAATTCAGCTCACACTTCACAATCCATGGAGCAGAAAGTGGTTAGATATTACGGTAATAGGTAACATGTGAAAACACAGGGAGAGAGCAAGTTCTCCTTGCTGCTGTGCACCTCCCTTCCCTGGCCTTGTACCCATCCAAAACACACAGACCTTCTAAAACATGTAGGAGTTAATGTGAAGCTTATATAACACCGCAGTCATCACCCAGCTCTTCATCACCACCGTTTCCCAGCCTACCTCCGATCCTGACCTGGATTCAGATGTGAACGCCGTCCCATTTGTCCCGTCTCTCACTCAAAGGCAGATGTGATAAGGAATACCAAGATTATTTATTAAGAGGCTTTGCATGCCTTTGAGGAAGCTTAAAGAGATAGCATATTGAAATGAGTAAATGAATCCCCAACAAAAAGGGAATAGGTCTGGAAAAGTACTGCAAAATATACCTAGGATTATTTGTGCTGATTTTTTTTTTTTCCACCAACTGGCCAAGTGCCACATTCTTCTGACTTCAGTGTTCACTTTTCCTGAACTTTAACAGCAAGAGTATCTGCCAAATGTGCTTGTGGGCTTGCTGAGGTGTTCATGGAGGGCAAGTCAGAACTACCTCCCTGCAAGACCCCATGGCCAGATCTCAGTGACACAAGATCGGCTTGTGCAGTCAAGAAACGAGGATGGCACCAGGTGACTAAACCTGGTCAGCTAATGCAGAAAGAATGCAAATATGAAGAAACCAAGCCACTGAGCAAAACAAACATGTGAGCAGTCCGTATGGGATAATTCCAAATAAACTTTGATGCAGCAAGTAAGACAAAAAAAAAAAATCCACCGAACTGTTGTAATTTATTGAACCAACTGTAGTGGCTGTCAGTTATTTCTTACATTTAGGACATATCTCATTATTCTTAGGTGCATTTTTAGTACCAAAAGTTACTGAAAATGTGTTTCTTTCTACTAACTCCAGATCAAATATACTAAACTTCCAATTCTGCAGGTTATTTTTATCACCTGCCAGAGCCTTACTGCTTTCAGGGTTCTGAGAGGCCTGCTCTGCTCTTCTGTCACTCCCAGTGCAACCCAGCACAGCAACTGGAAGTTAACTGGCACCTGTGTGTATGTCTCCATGAATGGGCAAAGAATCCAGTTCTGACTCTCACAGTTTTATGGGTTGACGAAGCCTAAACCCACATGTTTGTTTAAGCAGTAGAGCTGGCACAATGTGGCTCTGGGATGTGAATCAGGTCTGTTGGGTAAGCAGATATCATTTCTACAGAACTATTGCTCCTCTGGATTCCAGCAGTGCTTCGAGGCTGCTGCTGAGATGGCTGGCGGTAAATGCACGTGTTAGGACATCCACACCACCAGCCGGCACGGGCCCAGGCTTGCTGTCAGGAACAGACTTGTCCGCCACCACGCAATGATCAGGCATGTCCTAGTGAGGTCCCACCTGCAGTTCTGCATCCAGCTCTGGGTCCTCAGCACAGGACACACATGGACCTGCTGGAGAGGGCCAGAGGAACCCCAGAAATGATGTGAGGCTGGACCAGCTCTGCTGGGAGGACAGGATGAGAGAGCTGGGGTGTTCAGCTGGAGAAGAGAAGCTCCGGGGAGACCTTAGTGCAGCCTTTCCAGACTCAAAAGGGGCCAAGAAGAAAGATGGGGACAGAGTTTTTAGCAGGGTCTGTTGTGATAGGACAAAGGGTGACGGTTTTAAGCTAAAGGAGAGGAGGTTTAGGCCAGACATGAGGAAGAAATTGTTTCCACTGAGGGTGGTGAGAGCCTGGCCCAGGTTGGCCAGAGAGGTGGTGGATGAACCATCCCTGGAGACATCCCAGGCCAGGCTGGACGGGGCTCTGAGCAACCTGAGCTGGTGAAGATGTCCCTGTCATGGCAGGGGGGGCACTGGGGGAGCTGGGAAGGTCCATTCCAACCCAAACCATTCTCTGATTTTACGTGTGCACTAAGAGGTCACCTCTGCTCTCTGTGTGCTGTAAAGCCAACCAACCTCTCTTTACTGGGCAATATCCAGGTGGTCCTACATATGTCATCACCAGATACCCAAGCCTGTCTCCTTCCAAGCATGCCATAGATGCTGAAACCCAGCACATAGGACAGAGGGTGGGCAGAAAGCAGGCAGCTTGGAGAGCCTGCAGTGCTTAGGCATTCAGAACTGTATGGACACAAACCTAAGTGGGAGTCATGGTTCTCAGAGCATCAGACAGAAGAGGCAGATAAAAGCTCAAAGGGAAACTGAGGTACTCACAGACCAAATGACTTGACCTGCAGCGCTTATTTGGACATTGAGACAGTGCTAAGAACACAACCTTTGCTCCTTGGTCCTGGTTTACACTACTTCATTAAAGAAAAGAGAAAGATATAGAGCAAATTTCCAATAAAAGTGCACTGTTTCTGGGTGAGCTGCTCTGAAACAAGCATGGAAGGATTTGCATTGCTGTCTTGGTAGCCCACCTTTTGTGCTAAGCCTTTAAGTACATGCAGGACTCTTCTCATGCAATCCAGGGCACCAGAGTTAGTGGAAACCCGTAGGAAAGTAAGGCAACAAAACTTAACTTCCATGTCCTGCAGGAGGAGAAGGACTGAGGGTAACATTGGATCCCCACGAGCCCTCAGGATGCTGACAATTTTGTGAGGTTTTGCAGAACAGTGACAAGATGACTGAGGGTTTGGTTAGATGAAAGAGGGAGAAAAAAAAATACTGAAAGCACTAAATATACATTGTTTGACCAACTAATGCCCAAGGGAAAAGAAAAGAGCTGGTAAGCAGGAGGGAGCTGAGAGCCAAGGAAGAAGTAGGGTCTCCATTGTGAAGAGCTCTCAGCCCTTGTAAGTGAACAATAAGGAATGACCAATTTCTGCAAGCCAGGAGATAATTCAGGTTGAGGGGAAGCTGATGAGCATAGGCACTACACAAATAGATGAAATCAAGTCCTTTCTGAAACGTTTCCAGCACTACCTGCACCTGAGCCTTGATTTTCTCCTGCTGTTTTCATTCTCTAGGTGGTCAAGATGTTAAGGCGCTAATTCTTCCCAGGCTTGCAGAGGAACTGCTTGATGTAGAGCAAGTGGGTATAAATAGATGTGATGGGATAAAACTGAGAAAAGGGCAAGTGAGGTCATTTAGATTGGAATAATCTTCAAATGAAGCATTTGTGGAAGCCCCTTCTCACAGGTTATTTAAAACTAGACTGGGGGGGCGGGGAGGAAACAACAAACAAAAATGTGGGGGTTTTGTTTGTTTGTTTTTTAAAGGAAAGTAGACTTTAGGGGAAAAAAATTGCATTGTGAAGAGGTGAAAAGATCTACTGTTTATCCCTCCAAACTGATGTTTTAATATATTAAAACCACCTAAGCTGTATAAGTGACAGTTTACACTTGAATGCACAGTTTGTTCTTCTTGTACATTAATGGGCACAAATTAATAATGGCAACAACTGATAGCAATAAAACTCACCGATTGGCTGATGATTCGTGTTTCTGCAAGGCACAATAAGAAGACAGCAGTGATTACAAGGAAATAAATTAAGGAGAGGAGAGCAAAATAGAAAAACCACTATTAAAGCTCCAAAGGAGAGCTGAAGGAGATTCAGTGAAGCATGGAAAAACAAAACAAAAGAACACCCAACCAAACCAAACAGCAAAAAAACCAGCAAGAGATGGAAACATTATCTTGTGCCCTCAGAGGTGCTGTAAGGAGCAATTTGAGGGAGTAGAAGATTTAGAAGATAAATACCAATCAATCATAATCACAACCAATAATTCATAGTGATTATAGACAGGCCAAAAACCTACTGTCATTTCAGATGTTCAAGATTAAACACAAATCTTGGTCTCAACCCTGCAAGAGTAGTCACAGAGATGCAGAAATTCCCAGATCAGGAGCACGGCTTCCATGACAAATAAAACCAGGTGAGTTTTGAGCCAGAGGCAACTGAGTATTTCCAGGCTCCTCTCTTCAAAAGCTCGATGAGTTCCTGATAATTTTATATCAATACTCCCCCTTCCACATTAATTCAGCCCCTTCAGATATGTGGTCCTGATGTTACGAGCTTCCTACCACAATGTATAAAGACCACAAATGAAAGGCCAGAAGCTATGGGATGAAATTCAGTGCCTCATACTATTCAGAGGGTCAAATCTGATGATCTAAATGGCCCTTGTGTTATTAACTACATGAACCTCTCTTAAGCCCAAGAAATTAATTCATTTTTTTAATAGTAATTCACTGACGAGCTGTCAAGGGTTAACGACCTGAAGCTTGTATTAGCCAAAAAAACCCACAAGACCTCCCCTCTAGCCTGGACTTAGAGAGACGGAGGGGGTGCCAACAAAAGAAAAATGAAATTAAAATAAATAAATAATAAATAAATATGAAGGCTTTGTGGGCTATTGAGATTTTTCAGAGAAAACCAGAACAGAAATTCTCATTTAGATTCCCATTTAGATTGTGGTGAAAGTCACAATCTTTTCCATCAAGGACTGGTGTTGGAGTAAACCTGGGACCAGCCTGGCTCCCTGCCTGGGCTTAGGATGGGCAGGAGTCCCCCTCTGTGCACAGGAGCTCATATCTTCTTATGGGCTTGATCCACTCAATCTCCTGCTGTCCCTGAATAGCAGCAGAGAATTTAAGTGGCCACAGCAAGTTATATCAGGAAAACTGGAATCCAGCTCAGGTCAGAAAGGAGACCTGTTTGCTTGGGAAATGCTTCAGTAAGGATGGACCCAGAGCCCACTGCAACCTCCCCCAAAGTTAAACACAAAACCAGCCTTTGGAAATATTTCAGGGATAACATCTGCATTGCTCAACAGAGCAAAATACAACCACCAGCTATGGCTTGGTCACATCAGCAACCTTCCCTCTCTTCATTTATCTCTTATTTATAACTCTTCATTTATCATGGGGACCTATTTCTCCCACATGAACACCAAGCACGTCCCAATTGCATAGTAAGAAACAAAGATGTAAGGAAAAAGGACAACAGAGCTACTGAAAGGAAAAAAAAGCAATGGATATTAACATCAGACCTCCTGCTGCTGCTCCATCACACCAGCATCACCCTCGTTGCTCCTTTTCCCTGCATCGATTTGCAAGCGTATGGAGGGACAGAGAGAAGCAGAGTCAACTCACCGCAGCGAAGGTAATCCAGGTACATGGCTTTGTTCAGGTCAATAATCCATCCCAGGTCAGACCTCCCTTGAGCGCTCACAGCAGAGATCAAAAGCCAGGCGGATAAATCTCCCTGTATTTTATGTTTCTCAGCCCTACAAATGGAAGATAAAACACTTCTGCTCACTTGCTGCCTACACAAGGGGATGGGACCCCCAGCTCCCTTCCTAAAGCTTTACATCTCTCCTTTTCTCGCAGCTTTCCCCACTGTCATGTGCTCCTGTGCTCAACTGCTTCTCCAGATTAAAAAAAAAAATAAAATAAATAGGCTCTTCTGCCTGGGGTAGCCACTTCAAATGGGATTAAGATGAGCAGAAAGGAGCTTACAGCTGGGCACCATCTGCGGTGACGATAATTAACTAATGAGGTTTTAAAGATATTTTTTTTTTTCTTGTTCCTCATACGGTTCTGATGACTGAGGAATTTGCATCACAGTCTCTGCTACTTGACAAGCCTGACCTAGTGCCTCCTTCTCCTCTATGCACATGTATTCGAGTCACGAGCTTGAACGGAGAGGAAAAGCTGGCTCCTGGTGTCAAAGGCTTTCTTGCCTTTCCTGATCATAAAGCCTGTGACATGCAGTAAATAAATCAGATTAAATGATTGCAAAGGTTCCCTCCCAGACTGAAAAAAAAAACCCCAAAACAGCAACAAAAAAACCCCACCAAAACTCATGAATGGCAAAAAGAAAGGCTCAGAATCCAGGACAAAGTTTAATGTATTCAATGAGAAGACCTTAAAGGGTGCTTATAAATAATAAGGAATTACAAAAATCACAACCCCAGAGTGATGAGGTGAGACATTATTTCTCATTCACCAGTGGGAAAAGAGGCATCTTCAAATTCCGGTATTTTTTCTGCAGTCAGGCCAGGTGCAGATCCCAAATGTCCCCATGCCTAGCTCAATACCTTCACCGCAGACCATGCTTCCTTGCCAAAAGACTCTCAAGTTTTCTCATCTAAAATCTTATGCTGAGGCTCCCCATTTATAAAGGAATACAAGCCAGCCCCTTGTTTCCAGGAAGTGCTGTTCTTCTTCCTAGGTTGTCCTCTGCTCAACAGGGCCTTGTTTTCTTTATATAGCTTTATTTTACATTAAAGGATTTAGGTCCCGGCCTCCCAGAGGTATTCGTCAAGAGATAGTTGTGCTGCACAGCAGAAGAAAATGAGCATAGACCTCCCTGTTTGCCTTGGTTATCTTTTACTGCTCTCTATCAAATTTAATTCATGCTCCTTTACCTGGGCTTGCTCCAGGTTGGACTAAGAGCATGTGGAGAAGATGCTGCAAGGCTGAGTGTCACCCCAGCCTTGTGCAGGGACGGAGAACAGGTGGAAACTACCTGATTGAATATGAATGTCTGCACCACAGACCCCGCAAGATAGCAGCCACACTCCCTGCTCAGCATGGTACTCAGGGCACAATTCCTTGCACGATGTCAAAAACGGGTCAGATGATTCACCCTCCAGAGTACCTCATTCTCTTCAAGGAATAAAAGAAGTACGAGATGTTAGATGAGATACCAACCTCTACCTCATAGACATCTAGAGCTGCACGAGGTAGGTGCCCAGTCATACAGTGCACACGAGGATAAGCACTGCCCACAAACTTTCTTTATCCTGGAGTGAAAACAATTAGCTAACCACAGTGTTGAACAACTACCACCTAAGAATTCCTACTATTCTTTCGGTTGTGATTGGGAATCCTAATTGCAAATGCAGCCTCTGTTATGTTTTACCAAAAAAATCTCCGATGATGCCTGTCTTTTTCTCCGAAGTGTGGAGCACTTTTTAAACAACATCTGACCCCACCTCAGATGCAGATCAGCTTCAGACCAGCAGCGCGAGAGCCAGCAAATCTCAGAGAAGTTCAATGCTCTGTTACAACTGAGCCTAAAGACATTCTGTGGATACCCATGAAATGAGTCAGATTTGTGCTGAAGTAAGAGATAGCGCCATCCCCCTTGGAAGCTGGTGTTCATTTTCCTTTTGGAGAGAGGGAAAAGTAGGGAATAAACCTGCAAATTTTGGAGTTTCCCCTGGAAGAAGACAGACACCGCCAGGTGGACTGAACCTTTTTGCAGGCTTTGTTGATCACAACTCATCTAGAAGGAACAACATTATCCGCAAAACACCTATAGCATAAGGAGCAAAACGTCTACGTTAATGCAGTGAATCTCACTGTACACAAGCTGTGGCCATAAATAAGTAGTCCCAGCATTTACTACCTACCTTCAGGTGCTTCTGCTTCTTCTACATGAAAGGAGACAGGGAGAGACTTCAGCCAGCTCTGAATTACCCTTGCAGGTGACTATTAGCCCATTGGTGACAGACCAGAGACTGTTTGCAATGTATTATTCAAAGGCTGTAACTAGAGCAGAATCTAATTCTGTGTGGTTTCAATACTCCAAAAGACAAGGTCACAAGAACAGTGGTGTAAAAAAATTTTTATTTTTGGGTGTTGCACCCCAGCCCCCTTCCTCACCATGTCCCATCTGAAACTTAAATCACATCTGCAGTGATGTGCAGGCTGTAGCTGAAAACAGGGCTCGATTCAGACATGTGTGAGGACTCCACATGTTGCAGGCTGTAACTCCAGGCAGGTGTCATGTTAAATCTCTAGAGGGATTGATTGCTGTTTATCATCGTAACGAGAGGAATCTCTCCAGCTTTACCCTGCGCAATGGCTTCCTAAGTTAAAGCTGCACATGATCAGATTGACCTTATGATGCAGTTCTTGACTGGGTTTTTTGTTTCTTTTTTTTTTTGTTGTTGGTTGTTTTTTTTCCAGAAGAAGATTACACATTGAATTGCTCAGAGTCCAAGCACTTCTCTCCTCTGAGATTGTCCTAATAATTAATTGTTTATTATCATTAATTGCATTTTTGCAGCTGCCTATTTTACCTGTAAACCTCCACACAGCTTCAAGGCATTAATGAAAATGGACTCAGCTGCAGGGGTAGCTGAGGATTTTTTTTATTAAGTGTTAAGGGAGAATTTGGAGGGGAAAGGCATCTTGGAAAATGTGCTAGGTTTGAGAAAACTCCTGCTGGAAATGTTTCTCAAATTCAGGGCTGAACCCTTGTTTTCTCTCCAGGCGAGAGAAAACACTCAGGGTGAATAGCTATTAACCCAGATTTAATCATAACCCTTTTTAATAAATTAAGAATAACACTGTGGGTCTCAGTTCCACACCACACTAGCTATCCTGACCCTGTCTCCTCTCTGAATAAAGAGTCCTATAAGGTCTTGTGCCCAAGAAAAAGCTGGATTCTCATCTGCATTGAGAGGGACAAAGGCAGATGAAATAACACGCTGAACCTTACACAGCAGCAGGTCATCCAACAAACACAGAAGTCTATTTTTCCAGTCCCCCTTCTCCATTAATAAACACCTCTTGCCCTACAACGAGAAATCAGGCTGTTTAGCAGACCAGAGAAATTTGCTGTTTGAGGGACAGGGAGAACTTAAGCTCTTTGACTCCCATATAACCCTCCTTATGCTCTGATATTCTTAGCACCTGTTTCTAATCCATTATTTAAAGGCTTTACTCTTAACAGCTGAAATTGTCAAGGGTGTTAGGTGTCACTCAGAAAAGCTGAGTGCAGTACAATTTGGGTTACTTCGGACAAACGGTTTATTCCCCATTTATAAAGGAATACAAGCCAGCCCCTTGTTTCCAGGAAGTGCTGTTCTTCTTCCTAGGTTGTCCTCTGCTCAACAGGGCCTTGTTTTCTTTATATAGCTTTATTTTACATGAAAGGCTTTCGGTCCCGGCCTCACAGAGGTATTCATCAAGAGATAGTTGTGCTGCACAGCAGAATAAAATGAGCATAGACCTCCCTGTTTGCCTTGGTTGTCTTTTACTGCTCTCTATCAAAATAATATCCAGAACTAATAATGCTCGTGGCAGCCCCCAGGTATATGGTGATGTCAATATTGTATCATTTTAGACAGACTGTACTTAACAATTGGTTTGCTTAGGTAATCCCAGCTGTGGATGATCAACCTCTAGGAGGACTATCAAGCCTAGGTGTTATCAGGACTATATGAGGACCTCTGGAGAGTGTAGAAACTCAAGAAATAGAGCTGCAGGCAGACCTCTGTCCGAGCTACAGCAGATCCCTCTTTCCCATTGGCTCTAAATTTATTTCTTTCCCAAATCATCTATTCTTCCTCACCAAACACACATTCTACTTCAACATTAGAGGGTCATTTGAAAAAGTTCTTTGTTCGTTCTTGTGTTGTACAAAAGGAGACATCTGAAAATCAAACAAACTAGGAAACCCAGACCTGCCCTGAAATGCATCTGTATAAATTCATTAAACTATCAGGGTCAGTACAAGTGAAAATGAAGTTACTCAGTTGCCCTCTGCTTGTTTTCTTAAAATGGCTCTGAATTTGCACTGCTGCGGGTGTTGGGGGAATTCAGCCTCCAGCTGAAGGGTTTGTCACATAATTCAGGAGAGGGACAGAAAAAATTAAATTGTTAAAAGGGCACTGGTAAAGTCAACCACATTGGATGAAGTTTGCTACAAAGGTGTTGCTACCCCTCAGGTGAGAAGAACCTTTCTGAACTCAGCTAGTTGGCTTTCCTGAGCCATGGCCACAGGCAGTGGCCATGCTGTCTTCTGCTCCTCAGTAGCACCAAAAAGACTAGACCCACCAAGGTGGATAGTGGAGAGGCCAAAACCACAGATCTCGAAATGTTGATTGCCTGGGAGGCGTTAGACTGGCAGGACAGTGAGATAGCCTTGCTTGAGTCTGTTACAGAGATAAGAGATGGCTGTGAGATGATCTAGCATCTCCCCAGACCTCACCTTCTGCCTGGGGCCCTAAGACCAACCCCAGGCTCCTGATGGGTCCGTGACCACAGTGGGAGGTCTGAGCAGGACCCTCCATCATCCGCAGCTCTTCTGGGTGAACCAAAAGGAGAGCTGGAGCTTTGCCAGGCTTTGCTGTTTTTATCTTATCTCGGCTAGAGTGCAGCTCTGATATATCTTCACAGGTTCATCTTTTAGCACTGTCCCACAATCGGGCAGAGCGTACCGGCTGATGCACGGGGTGATATCTCTGCCTCAGTCCAACATACCTGCCCTTACCACATTCTCTGTGAGGTGGGCTCTAAGATTAGGATCTCAGGTGGCCGTTGGGAGGCAGGTGAAACACCGCAAGCCTTGCTGGTCTGATAACATTCTTCCAGGAGGAAGGTGACAAGGCTAGTAGCAAACTAAGTGATGCCTCTAGTCATTTTCCTGGTCATGAGACCGATTTTCAGAGCTGGCAATGTCCACAGTATTAAATTTCCTGCAGAACAAGGTGAATGCTTCCTAACTGTCTGGGACCAGGGGTGGTCTTTGCCACATGCTTTTCACCCAGTCTGGGCCTGGGACTTGCTGGGCCTAAACCAAGGCCAGACTGCCATTGCCTATGTCGTGCTCCTGATTAATTTGCCATTCTCAGCATGACCACCTGTCTGGATTCAGAGAGAAGGAAAAGTTAAGGCCTAAGAAGAGGAAAGCAAGGAACATAATGAAGAGGCTGGAGAGGGCTGAACCTTGAGGCTGAGCTCTGGAACAGGCTGCCCAGGGAAGTGGTGGCGTCAACATCCCTGGAGGTGTTTAAAAGGTGCATAGATGAGGTTCTTAGGAACATGGTTTAGTGACAGTGTTGGGTTAACAGTTGGACTCGATGATTTTGAAGGTCGTTTCCAACCAAAATGATTCTATGATTCTATGAAGAGGAAAGTTGACTATGGTCAGTGTCTCAAGTGTCAGAGGAGGTGTGAAACAGTGCAGAAACATCGCCTCAAGGAAATGCTGCCACTTGCAAACTGGGAGCTCCTTACCTACCCACCCCCTAAGCTTGGCCCCCTTGGAGAAACATTTAGGGGGAGAGAATTGTTTACAGCTCTGGGGCTTGGGATACTTGACACGTCCAGTGGAAGTGAGATGCATTTCTCCTGGCTTCACTGAAAAGGGAAATGCCTTAAAACTCCCCAACACAACAACTTTACACCATGTGACCTTTCGAGATTCAGAATCCACCCACTGAACTACTTCACTGAACTTCTGCTCTTCCCAGATCCTCTCTCTTTTTTTTTTTTCTCTCCCTCTCATTTTGCTTTCCACCTTCGCTTTCATATTTGGTTTCACTTTCTTTTCCACTGGAAATAGGCACTATTGGGAGTCAATAGTTTTCTAACAGGGCTACAGATCTCGGTTCTGCCTTTCCAAACCCTATTGCAGAGCCTAAAGACCCCTCATGACCACCAAAGGAGCCACTGCAGGGGGATGGGGTGCCACCTCCTGTGGGAGTTCCAAGGGTAGAAGCCCTGCAATCAAGTTTGAGATCCACAGTGCCGTGCCCACCTGGATATCATCAAGAACATAAAAGGAAATGGAGGACTGAGCTTGTATTGTTCAGTACGAGCTGTTTTGCCTATTGTGTCTCCCTAGGCCAGGGCGAGCTGCAAGGTGACCAACATCTCAAGACCAGCAGGAGAGGAAATAACCCAAATTGTGCACTTCTGATGCACATATTTCATCTGAGCATTCAGTGATTTATTACATTTACAGCGCTGTGGCTAGTGGGACAGATCCAGCCCATAGGCTGGCCTCAGCTTACCCTTTGGGTAAGGTAACAGGAGATACCTTTAGACACAGCCCAGCACCAACAGTCTCCTCCAGTCCATCAGAAGTCCCACATATGGGCTCCCTACAACACCACCATCTGACCTCTGCAGCCTGGTTATACCCACGTTCATCCCACACGCACTTAAGACCTTCCCAAGGTGTCTAAACAGGGTGTGTTGCAACCTTTGGGTCTTCCCTGCCAATGGAAAGGCAAAGATACCTCCAGAGATGTTTTACATAAAGAGCGTGGGATGGTCAGCTCAAAATCCAGGCCATAGCAGGTAGATGGTGTTTCAAAGAGGGAGTACATGTGTACATCAGGCAGAAAAGTCCATGGCGGTTTGAGACCTGCCCCAGGCTGGGAAAAGCCCAGGAGGGAAGGGTTTGTTAGAGCTGCGGTTGCTGGGGACACCAGGAGCAGTCATGCTCTGCTGCGCTCTGGGCAAAACGTCTGGGAGCGCAGCCCAGCAGAACAAGTCTGGTAGGGTTGCTGGCGTATTCATACCGGTGTGATCGGTATGAAATCATGCCCTCACCCTACCTCCCAGTGAGCTGCAGAAGAGCTTCCCTGTTTTGTAATAAAGATGGCAACATCCATCCATCCATCCCCTGCCAAGAGGGGATCTGAGTGTGGTGGGTGAAGATCCCTGAGCTCCCCTAAGGCTGATGGGCAGGAGGGTGTTCTGCCCACTGCTTCTGCTGGTGCTGGGGGAGATGGTGTCCCCCCCTAAACACGCCTGTGGTTTGCTGCAGCAAGCAACTTAATGCACACACACTCGCCACGTAGAGGTATGTGAGAATTTGCTCCTCTAAGCCTGGCTCAAGATACCACAGTTTAGCTCAGGCAACGTGGCTTTGGCTCTGGTCTCAGGTCTCAACACACTTTCTTTGTGTTATCTTTGTCCCAGCCTTTTCAAAGTATACTTACAACACATCAGAAAGGAGAAGTTAAATAAAAAAAAAAAAAAAAAAAACTTCAGTCCTTTGTATAGCAATTAAAAAAAAAAAAAATGCTACTGATTTTACTTCTGTCTTTTATTGCTTTGAACTTACATACGTTTTTGGGCATCAGGTCTAGATACAGATTCTCCATCACAGTAGTATTAAATTAATCAGACTGAAGTTGAAGGAGCTACTATGGTTTTACACCATCAAAATTAATCCAAAATTCAGCCCCTCACTTGATGCTGAATATTATATTCATGTTGAGCATATCAGTCTGGGCAGGAGTGAGAAATTGGCTCTGCTGGGGGGAGTTTTGCAGAAACCTGTCTCTGTCACTGCTGCAAACCCCAGCGCAGATCGGTTCTGCCCAGTGAACAAGGGCAGCCTTTATACTTCTCTTCTTCCCAAACCCATGTCAGTGTGTTAAACCTCCGCTCCTGTTGCTGTAGGCATGTCGCTGCCTTGCCCAGCTCTGACTCTTCTCTGAGCTGACCCCACCAACTCTTCAATGAGAGCTGCGAAGATGCTCAATGGGGCATTTTCTACTTACTTCCAACAGTGGAGTCCCCTGAGGATCGCCAGGAATGTTCGGGTAAATATAAGGAGTGAATTAGCCCTAAAGGGTGTCTGAGCTTGTGTATGGATGACCAGACTTGAGTCACCGGCAACTTTGGCTACTACTAAAACTAATGTCAAGTCCCTGGCATGGTTTCAGCACACACTTGCACCACTCTCACAAACACTTCCCAGGCATGGTTCAGGAGTTAGCACAGGATCGCTTTTGAAGGTTAAGGCTCAGAGAACAGACAAGGCACTGTTTGATTTACAGATACTGCAATAAACGTTTTCGTGTTGCCTCTGCTGGCTGTGGTTTTGTTTGGTATGAATATATCAGTATCTTGAGGGCTTCACCCTGCGTGACCCTCAGTTTGCATTGTCTTGGAGGTTTCAGAGCAGACAAAAGCACTCAGTACTTTAGTATTTTGAAGTATCTGCATTGCTATGGCCATTTATAAACACCGTCAGGCAGTTTGTTTCTTTCTTGCCCCCACTTGCTGCCAAGAAATAAATTAGAGTTAATACTTTCCATGTTTGTGTATGAGATAACAGAGTCACTTCACACTTCTGGGTGTGCCCGATGTGTGTTTAGCACAGCTCTGAGCAGCGATGGGCAGTCACCTTTGACTGTGGAGCTTGGTGTGAATTTCCTTAACGCTTCCCTTACATCCAGTGTTGGGAAGAACACCTGCAGCTGGGGGGTTGTCCTGGGCTCTTCACAGCATCACAGAGCGATGCAGTTCGAAAGAGACCTCAGGAGGTCTCTAGTCCAGCCCCTCATTCAAAGAAGGATAAGTCTTAGGTTAGATTCAGCTTCCAAGTCCTAACATATTGCTCAGGGTCATACTCAGCTATGTTTCCCCAACATCTCTGCATACCTCCTCCAATTGTTTATTGTCTCCATGGTGGGTTTCCACCCCTAATCCCTAATGTATACCTGGGATTTCTATTCTTGCAATCAAAGTCCAGTTCCTCTTCTCCTTTCACTGTGGACATCCAAGGGGACTCTACCTTCTCTATACCCACCCCTGATTAGGTAGTTGAAGACAGCAATAAAATCCCTCTTAGCCATCTCTGCTTATGGCTGAACAAATCCAGTTCCCTCAGGCTCTGCTGGTAAACCCTGTCCTTTAGTCCCCTAACCATGTTTGCAACCTTCTGCCCAACTATGTCCAGTTTGTCAATCTCTTTCTTGTGGGAAAGCCCAAAACTGGAAAGACCAAAACCATATACAGTATTCTGGATGTGTCTTACAAGTACCAGATACTTCCATACAATGGAGTACCAGGTGTTCTGTTACACTATTATGCTCTTATATTACACTCCAGAAGGTGTAATAAGGATTATTTTCCTCTTGGGTTGTTTTTCCATCCATCTCCTTGGAACTTTGAAACTCTTTATTACTTTAATTGGAGCATATACAGCAGGAATCAGATCTAAGCTAAGAAAGAGGTGAGGATGATCCCTGTCTCCTCCACGTCTCCATTGAGAATGGGAAGGATGGAGCAAGTGATGAGAGAAACCAGCAGCAAAGCCACATCAAAACAGTTCAGCAGGAGATATTCATGTAAAAGGTGGGTGAAAAAACAATTATCTGCCTATCTCATGCACTGGATGGAAACAGAAGAGGGAAAGGTAGCATGGCACCATGTAGTTATACATTATACACTGGTTGACTTCCCATCTCTCTCGTCTTTTTGGAGGTGGTCCATGTCCACTGCATGCTCAAGGAGAGATAACAGGGTTTTGTGCTGGTTCCAGAGAAAACCTTTTTGGCCACTCGGTTTTTTAGGGTACCTGTGAAATAAAATTGAGATATCACTAATGAATAAATCAACACAGCTGTTGTTTGTGCCCAAATACTTGGACTTTGCCAGGCCCTAGCATTATATTGAAGGTGCAAGGCAAGCCTTAGGAGAATGTGCTATGCTGTCTGGGATTAGATCCTGCACAGGGAAGCCTGAGAGATTAGGTATTTTGATGCTTACAGAGCTGTTTAATCATAAGATAAAGCACAGCCTGTTCACACAAATTAGGGTGGGTCCTGTTTGCATAATGTTGATTTCACAGGTGAATTAATCTCACAGATAACTTGTTTCTACCCCAGGTTTTATCCATTCAGCACATTCGATAGGGGATCAGATCTCAGTCTGATGAAATTGTTGGAAGGTGGATTTTGAGAGGAAGGAAAGAGGAAAAGGTAAGTGCAACCAGAAAGGACTTTACTGTATAATTGCTCCTGGTTTGCTAGGTTTAGGCAGAATTCAGCCAAAGCTTTATAACTTGAAGGGGATCTTTCTCTCTTTCTTCCTGACCCTTCTAATCAGAGGATGTTTAATAGGAATTAATTCCTTATTTGTATTGCAAATAAAACAATTTCAATCATGGATCAAACATCCCCACAACAACCCTCCTGCATTTCTTGCCCCACCAATCTTACAGTTTGACCATCTTCCCTACAAAAATACATTCATTCGTTACTTTCCCAACCCTACACAGGATCACAGCACCAGTTTTCAAACATTCCCTTTGAAATAAAAATCTATTCAGGACATTCACTGCTTCTTAACAAATTAATTAAATTTTAATTAAAAATCACTAAAAAATTAAATTTCCCTTTGCAGTCATCTGGGTCGGGAAGGGCCATGGGGCATTCTGACAAAGTTATAGCTTTTCTTGGCTTTCAGAGGGGAGGGATCAATGCTGATTCATTCATAATCAGCCCACTGAATAATGCATGGGATGTTAATGACAGTCCAAAGTCCTGAGAAGGAGCCAGAGTGTACTTCCACAACACTTTTTTAGGGAGGGGAAGAGGAGAGATAGGAATTAAAAACNGGATCCTTTTCACCTTTTGAGACAGGTACATCCCATTTGCTGCCAGCAGGCCAAGTGCCATGTACAGACCCATGATCAAAAACCCCAAAAGTCTGCTGGTGACACCAGTCCCACAGCCACGTATTGATCTGGTGGGTCTTTGTGCATCTTTCCTCATCATACCCTGCAACTGCGGGGATAGAGGAGAACACTACTTGTGTTCCTGATCCCTTGACCAGTCATCCCAACGCCTTCAAGTCTTTCTTGAATTGTCTTCCCTTTTCAGTTTCATCGCTGCCTACCTGAAAAATTATTAGGGGATAATAGTCTGAGGGCCTAACCAGGGCCTCATGGTTTTTTTCCTGTGTAATTGCGCAGAGGATGTAGACTCCCTTTTTATGGATGAACCTATATTTGCAAAAGGTTGGTGTGGTAGTCCAACTCTTTGCACAATAATAGACTATTCCAGTTCATCCTACAGACTCCCCAAAAGATTTTTGTGCCTAGGCAAGATAAGCTGTTCACAGTCAATTCCTGGTGACCTCCCCTAATACCATTCCCATGACAGGAGTTATTTGTGGACAATAAGAAGAAAGTTCATGAGATGTGCCTCCAAATGAGATGAGTGGGCATCAGGCTCCTACATCCTCATGTAATTACACTCAAATATTTCCCATCAAAAACTTCAAAAAAAAAAGGTGTAATTAATCACCACATTGGTTTATCCAACACTGCTTTGCCTCAGTTCCCCAATGGACTTGGCTGTGCTTTTGCCGTGCATTGTTGTGGATCTTCTTTCCTAATCAAGTATTTTCATGCTAACAATTTTATCTCCCAAGGCTTGGCCCATTACTACAGACATTTCTCCCAAAAGACACTAGTCTCTCTCCAATTCATTACTGTCACCTTGGAGGAAACTAGTAACAGCAGCTCTGTAGGACTTTGCTGAGAATAATGGATGCTCCCAGTTCCCTTAATGGAGGAATTATCATTCTGGTACTGCAGACAGGTCACCCCGAGCTCACTGAGGTTAAGGGACTTGGTGAAGGACGTGTAGCTATTTGGTGGCAGAAGCAAGACTCTAATTGCAGAGTCCTGACTCACTCCATTGCTAATTGCTATCTGCCATTAACGTAACTCAGATTGTAGGGTTAGGAAGTGGATCCCCATTTCCCTCCAGCCTCCAAACATATATAACCTCCACATCTGATTTTTAGAAATATTCCCTAATCCTGTAGGTGTCATTTTGCAGCATGGCTGGAAGGTACAGCCAAAGCAGCAATAAATAATTGGGCAATCTGAATTGTTCTCTCAATTTAGGTTTTCATATTTCTTTCTTCAACAGAAAGCTGCCTTTCTGAAAGAAAAAAAATAAATCCCATAAAAATCTTCGTTTTTTTAAATGTAAAACGTGTCTTCTCTGATACAGGCCAGGCTCTCACCACCCTCAGTGCAAACAATTTCTGCCTCATGTCTGGCTTGAATCTCCCCGCCATTAGTTTAAAATTATTAGAGGACAATCCCAGCAGAAATGTTGGGCTGGCTTATGATCATTTGATCTCAAAGAGTTTATAAGATGGATGTCCCAGTACCACACTTTTCCCTATTGTCCATAAACGGAGTCTTTTTCTCAAGCTTTGTAGCCATCAGAGATGAGATTCAACTCACCTCCCTTGACGTCTCTCCATTGAGATCAAACGCCACTCTCAAACTTAGGGAGATATAAAACCTACCCATTCAGGTTCTTTCCTTCCTCACTAATAACTTCAATTCTTTAACCTTGTAGCATCCTTCAGTGCAGAAATCATCCCCAGTTTATAGTCTGAGAAACAAGGATAAGACAGCGATGCTCTGGTTTGCACAGAGTCCCACAGGAGGTGATGGCACGACTAGGAAGCAGCACCCAAGACCTTGGGATTTTCTGTCTTTTAAAAACTGAGTTTTTGAAAAACACAGAGAGGCTGAGAGTAGGGCATTTTATATCTTCATTATGTTCTCTATAATCTACTAAAACTAAATAAGTCTTCAAACTGTTGGAATCTGATGATGAGAATGAAGCCTAATTTGACCAAGAAACTGTTCATTACAGCTAACATAAAGAAATAAGTACAGTGCATGAAAAAAATAAAAAATCCGTTTTCTATGGATGGTCTAGGGGAGCTTGGGTATGGCCATGAAAAATGTTATTTTAAAAAAAAATATGCATCATGTGTTTAAAAAAAAATCAAACATTCGCACTCTGACTGTGCAGTCATCACTTTTAGTTTTTCTTTATGCATGTAGGCCATAAAAGAGGAAAGAAAAGTGAAAAACTTGTGTAAAGTCATGTTTAAGGGAAACTAACTTAAACCTAGAATTTAAGTGTGGTTTTGATTTTGGGTTTTTTTTTGTTGTTATTGTTGTTGTTTGGTTGGGTTTTTTTCCGTAGAAGGATGTTTTCTGCAAGGAAATCATCAATGGAAAATGTTTGACCAGCTGTACTCTTATCTTTAGATCTGGAAACACATGCAATACGTGGAAATCCCCACCTCACTTGAAGTTTCAAGGAGATGACTGGATTTTATGCTCATACTTCTTTCAATATGAGTAACTGTTTCAGTATTTGCTTTTGTTTGATATCCATCCACTTCAGCCCAAGGAAAAATACAGGAAAATTTCCCCTTTTGCTATTACAGTGAGTGATCACTGTGCGGGGATCTGTGAAGTCAACGTCTGTTGATTTTTTTGCAGTGCCTTGAACTTGGCTTCTTATTTCATCTTCAGGGAATTTTAATCTGGAGATTAACATCCATCTTGCAGGAAATAACAGAGACAACCTGGATATATCTCAATACAGAGTGGTCATCAGAGCTCAGTCATTTGCACTGCTGTTAGCATAGTCCTTGCCTTGGTTTTGGTCTGAACCTGCTGGCCCAGACCCAGACAATCCCCAGCCATAGGTCAGGAGATATCATGGTCCAAGGACCATCCCTGGTAGGATGTTTAGATGCAGCCGCCTTGCTCTGGAGAGAGTTTGGCTATATGGACTTCACCAGACCAGAATACTGAGGCAGAGCATGGTCACCTTTCCTGGTTAATTTTTCTGTACACAACTATTTGGGTTCATCTTGGACTGGTTTTCTTTCTCTGAGGTTAATGACTGAAGTGCATCTTTGTACCATGGAGAAAAGTAGCAGAAGGGCCCTGTTCTTTGGTGAGTATTGTCCTACCAAAATCCTTGCCCATCTGCTTTACTTGTCAAAATCCTCTAGGCAGAAGGTACTAGGTTATCCTGGAGAATCCTTAAACAAGAACTGGTTTAACAGCACTTTTGGAACAGCAGCTTCCCGTCCTCTCTCCAGCTCATGTAGGATTCACAGGAAATAAAATAATAAAGTGAAAGACAAGGCTGAGTTACATTTTCCAGTTGAGAGAACATCAACTGAGGCTAATAGCTGCATTTTTAAATTCCAAAACAGACTATCATAATTGTGCATGTTGATAACTGCAGGACTGTTGCAGGCTCATTTAGGCCTGCATCATTCACTCACCTTTGGGCACACAGCTATGGTTCCTAAAGGAGTTGAGCTGACTGGTCTCCCTGTGGAGCTCATGGAAAGAGCTGGCCACCCCTGGAGATCAACTAAGAACTCTCTAATCAGGAGGATCACCCTTGGAAGACCCTGTTTCTCTTCAGTAGGCTGAGTCTAAGCCTCAGGAGATGTTAGAATCTATTGGGAGATGCCTAACCACCTCCCAAACCTCCCAGGTCTTCTGGGACAAAGTCTCAGCCTGTGAGCTGAAGCTATAGCCACCCAGGACAAGCATCTTGCGCAATCATTTTTCAAATATTTCCACTTCCAACTGTTCACGATCTGCCACAAGATAGCCACGGTCGTAGAGCTGTGCCAGCCTCGAGGTCTGTCTGCCTCCCTATGTCCACCCAACAGAGGACAGCGTACATGTAGAGACCGAAAAACACCACTAGCACATTGCTGCCGAAGACCCAAACTGCACCTATGTGCTGCTTCTGCAAAAGGCGAGGGTGGAGAAGAATATCGTTCTGAAGNCACAGCGTAGATGTAGAGACCGAAAAACACTACTAGCACATTGCTGCCCTGGTGGGCACCAAGACCCAAAACTGCACCTATGTGCTGCTTCTGCGAAAGGCGAGGGTGGAGAAGAATATCGTTCTGAAGAAGGTATGTACAACACTGGAAAACCCAGGAAAGAAGCTGGATATAGAAATAAAATCCCCCTGTCCTGGGAGATGCTGTTGGTGCAGCCCTTAGAGCGGATGAAAGGGAGTGGAGATGCTCCAGCCCTCTGCCACAAATTCACTCTTCGACCCTTCTATCTCTTCATTTTTCACCTAGGAGACTGAGAGTGAGGATGAGATATGGGACTTGTCTTCGATGTAGAGATCTCATTTTGTTTGCCATCTAAAGCTGTTGAGTTTAGAATTCCTTTGTCCCCCTGTTTTTTTTCCAAGCTTCGATAATGGGAACTAATTGATCTGAGTGTGACTTCTAAATCCTGATCACTGCACTTCCTGCCTATGTCCTACAAGGGGATTGGGGAGAAAAATCCTGCTGTTCTTCCAGGACAACAGTGCTCTCAGCAGGAGTGACGGGTTCAGAAAGCCTGTAAGATTTGGCTTTTCTTCATACGGTCTGAAATGGATTGCCACCTCTGGTTTTGTTTCATACTCCAGTTGTGAAGTTTGGATAACACTTAGGAAAATAAAATCACACACGCAAATAAAAAAAAAAGAAACCCCAAAACCCTAGACGTACACACACACACATACACACACAGGCCTGCTTCAGCTTGCAGTACAGGTTCTCAGCCCGGGAGCAAATCACTTGGGAAATTTAATTAAACTTTAATGAGGTACTTTGATTGTTGGGCCGTACGCCTAGTGGAATTAATGTACAATGAAGGGGCGTCTCGTCAAGCTGTTGGCAATCGCTGGCAACTTCATGTAGAGCAGAGCATGTCATCCTAAATCACCTTTTGAACTCAGGAAAGCAGAAGGGAAGAGCAACTAGGAAGCTCTAATGGGTCAGTTAATTACAGCAGGTCCTTCACTTGTGAGTCCCGTACATTGAAGAAACTCCGCCTGAGTCATTTTTGGGACTTTTCAGGAGGCTGGCGAGTGGAGGGCAGGCCAGTGGTGGTAGCATGGGTTGTGGGTTTCTTTATCTTCTTTCCCTTGAGTAGGCACAGCCTGGATTGGAGGGAGCTCTGGCTTGAGAGATCCTGGGAGAGTTGGATGGTGAGCAGAGACCTCCACGGATCCTTCACAGGACCTTGATGCACCTGATGGAGATGTGGCTTCTGTTTCAGGTGAAGGGCCTGTTCAAGCCTGCCTCAGCCACTGGAGAAAGGCTCTTTTGTAATGTAATGCTGGTTTGGAGAGGGCCATTCAACCTCAGGAGAGTCACACCTCCTTCTGCCTCAAAGCCAGGCCTCCATTTCAGAAAAGGTCATCATACATCACATATGGGATCTCCAGATGTCCCTTACAACCTCTACATCTCTTTGAGAAGCTGCTGCACCAAGCTGGATTTGACTATCACCCACCCTTGGGTTACAAGGTCCCAAAGGGACTGGGACTCTGCCTTTACCAAGGTGTGTTACCACATAGGAGACCCCTTATGGAAAGGATCCCATTTTGAAAGGGAGACCCCTCTCTAGGCATCCAGGAAGGTGAGTCCCACAACCTGGGAGGGGAGAGAGTTGCAAGGCTTATGGAGGAGAATTACAGGACAACTCATGTTGGAAGGGACCTCTGGAGATCTCCAGTCCAAACTCCCCCACCATCTCCACTCAAAGCAGGGCAAATTAGAGCAGGTTACTCAGGACCTTGATTAGTTGAGCTTTCACCATCTCCAGGGATAAATATCCCTGATCACTGTGGGACCTTGTCCTCAGGCTTCCGGAATTTCACTTGCTGCAACTTGTGTTCATTGCATCCTATCCTTTTCTGCACACCTCTCACAAGAGACTCTTCTCTACAGCCTCCCTTTAGGTAGCTGAAAGCAGCAATAAGATATTCCCGGAGCCTTGTCTTCTCCAGCCTGAGCAAACTAGATCACAGGCTCCCCTCACACGTGTGTTTCAAGAGGATTACCAGAAAAAATAACCTTCTGCTTGGACCTATGTCAGTTTGTAAGCAAGAAGAAACTCTAAAAGGAGAAGTCTCGACCTTCCTGCATTTCTGTTTGCTCTTTTAGAGACTGGAAAATTCCTAAGAGGTGATTGGTGGCAAGGTAGAATCCATGCACGAGATTTTCCAGGCTGAGATCCAGACCACCTTTGGGATCCTGGAGCTGAGACTCCGGAAGAAGATATTAATCTTGAAGCCACCTGTTCCAAGGCAGTCCTAGAGATCGCAGTCCTGCTCTGCGCTCAATCATCAGGAAAACACCCCTACCCAAATTCTCTGTTTTTGCAGCAGGACATACAGAGCAAGCAGAAAATAAGGCCCGGAGCCAGGCATCAGGTGAAGAGGGAAAGAATACAGCAGCTGCTAATTATTGAGGGGCTGTGGTCTAAGTTCAGCCATGCAAATGAGGGGAGATTCAGGCCAGACATGAGGAAGAAATGTTTGACAACAAGGGTGGTGAGAGTCTGGCCCAGGTTTCCCAGAGAGGTGGTGGATGAACCATCCCAGGCCAGGCTGGACGGGGCTCTGAGCAACCTGAGCTGGTGAAGATGTCCCTGCTCATGGCAGGGGTGGCACTGGGGGAGCTTTGAAGGTCCCTTCCAACCCAAACTATTCTATGATTCTATGCTTCTAAACGATGGCTTTGCTGTGGTGTGCTAGTTGGGAGCCCTGCTGCCCTCAGATCTCACAGTGGAGGCAGCTGGGCACGCCTGGGGAGTAAATCCCACCTTGAATCACTGATCAGACTTGCCCAGATCTGTGCGATCTCTGGGGAGGGACCTGAAAGGCTCAGTTAAATGTTAAATCTTGAGGGGATGGATCCAAATCTGCCTGTGAGCTGAAAGAGGCAGTGGTCCAAGGTGTGTGGGGGTGAAGTTTACATGAGATCCTGCAGTGAGAGCCTTTCACTACGTGATCACATCACCGGATCTCCTGTAACTCTGGGTCTCCTGCAATGCCTAGCACTTGGAAGGAGCACAGATGTTGCACAAACATGCTCCAGCCTGGTGTTTCTTAATCCTGGAGCACTTGACTCTGCAACTCTTCCACGCTTCTTCCATCCTAGTGTGTGTGGGAGAGGGAAGAAGGAATGTTTTCTAAGATTGTAAAGAGCCCAGCAGACAAATCCACCCAAATCACACACTCCAGCATTACCCAAGGACCCCATCTGCATCTACACTCACAGATTAATATGACCAGGATCAGGAGCACGTATGCTTCTCCAGTTATTTGTAACATGCTTCCTGGTGTGATTTTGGTGAAGCCACGGGTGCAACCAGGACACAGGTAAGGTTCAAGGTGAGCAAAGACCAGGGACCATCCACGGTAGGCTGTTCGGGTGCTGTCATCCTCTTGTTGGAGGCTGAGAGGGTTTAGTAGGAAGGATGGATCAGGGGGGCTCAGGGCTGACCTGTTTATTTTCCTGCATAGATCCAGCCACCTGAGACATCAGGGTCCCTGGAACCACCATGTCATAGTGTCACAGCTGGAGCTGCCATCTCTCCCAGGCCAGCTCTGAAGAGGACACTTGGGACATGCACTTTCACTGGTCTGTGCTGGCAGCTGTGGAAAAGGAGGCCAGGAGACACTGCTTTCCACAAGCCGTGGTTAGTCTGACCTCCGTCCTCTGGCTTGGCCACTCACAAGCAGCCCAGTCTTTCCTTCTCCACCTTGGGTCATTGGTCTCCCTCCTGTCCATTTTCTTGGCCCTTCTCTAAGGTCTGTCATTCCCACCTGGTCCAGCAGATGCTGGTGCTACTCCTCTCCCTTTCACAGTCCATTCTTCACTCCAGAAGGTTCCACCCACTATTTCTTTTCTCCTCCATCTTCTGGTTCCTCATCCAACATCCCTCCTTCCAGTCATTCTCTGTTCCTTCCCAGTCCTACTGCTCCTTGACAGACCATGGTTATTCACACCCACCTCCTCCTTCCTTGGCTGCTTTCTCCAGCCTCTTTCGCCATCTAGTCCTGTCCCCAGCAACCCGAATCCTTGTCTCCTGTCTCGCCAAGACTGGGTCCACCCCCTGTCTCCTCCTCTCAGCACATGTCACCGTTCCCACACCCACCCAGCACCTCTTGTTGTCTCCTCCACCCAGTCTCCCCCTGAATAATGATAGTTTAAAGCTGTTGAAACTCCACAACACGCAAGTCTTCCTCTGCAGGATCTAACCCCAGCGCTTGACAAATATTCCTGAAGTGAATAATGAGCAAATCCAGCTTCAGCACTCCCATGGTAGGCTGAGACCCAGAGGGAAAGACTGGAGGTCTCCAGGCTGGAAAAGAGATGACTAAAAGGGTGAGATGTTGTAGGAGGGTGTTGGGCTATTCTCCCAAGGAACAAGTGATAGGACAAGAGGAAATGGCCTCAAGTTGCACCAGGGGAGGTTTAGATGGGATATTAGGAAAAATTTCTTCCCCAAAGGGCTGTGGGGCATTGGAACAGGCTGCCCAGGGAAGTGATGGAGTCACCATCCCTGGAGGGGTTGAACAGATGCATAGATGAGGTTCTTAGGGACATGGTCTGGTGACAGTGTGAGGTTAATGGTTGGACTCTATGATCTTTAGGGTCTCTTCCAACTAAAGTTATTCTACGATTCTATTCTACAGGATGATATATGGTTACAAAATCACACGTGGCCCAAAGAGAGAAAATAAGGAATAAGACAACCAGAGAAATACAGCGTCAAAAGAACCGGGCAGGTGGCAGGATCAAAGCAACAGAAGGAGATGGTTCTTCACCTGGAGTGAGGGTGTGGAGAGTGTTAAAATTTTAAACCCACAACTGAGTAAACATACAGAAGAAAATGCCACTGATGGTGGGTCAAGACAGAGAGCTCACAAAGCCCTGAGCTGCAGATGATCTGAGGTGCATCGCTCTGCTTACCCTGTTCTTATATCCCTCTTCAGACAAACTTTCCTTGCTCCATCAGAAACAACATCACAGACTGCATCTGCTTTGAGTATGGCCAATTGTGACCTGTGTAGATATATATATGCGTATATACAGATATGTAATATATCCTCTATGTGTATATATGTTATAGAGGTAGCCTTGGGAATATTGACCACTCCAGACCAAAGTTCCAGGTGCTCCTGCATTCAGAGACAAATTAGACCTCAGGTCTTTGTTACTCAAGAGTGGTCTGAGTGACGACAAACTTCATGGTATCACGCAATACTCAAGGAAATAAGCCTGTCCCTGACAGCAGAGAATCATATAGCTGGTCCCAAGTCAGGGGTGCTGAGAAGCTTGTTTTAATGGAAGGTTTTCAGCATCCTCCCTGGATTTTGGCTGAGGCCCAAAAGGGCAGTGTGGAGACTTTTCACTTGCTGGAGAAGCAAATCCAGGCTTTCCCACCCAGGCTGCAGAAAAAAAATTTAAAAAAAGAAAAAGGCGTTTCGTTTCTGAAAGCAAGAAGATAGGGGACGGCAGGGAAGAAGAATTTTTGGTGCCCTAGCTGGGAAAGGAGGGTTTGGTACCTGCCACCCCTTGGTACCCAATGCTGCCGGCTCCTGGGCTGCCGGGAGGGAGCAGCAGGATCATGACTCAGCCCCCACGTGAACAGGTTTCCTTCCTGCACCACCAGCCCAAGCTTCTGATGTTTTGTTCACCGCGAAGCTCTGGGGGCCAAGCAGGAGCTCCTGGAAATCAAAGGGAAAGAACAACATCTTGGGCTTGCTGAGGCGGGGTGCGTCCCAGCTGGCCAGGGGGGTGGAGGGGATGTTTGGGGTGCTGAGGAAAGGGCAGTAGGAGAGATGGCGTGAGGGCATGAGTCAAGTCTCGAACGGGAACTTTCTTAATCCAAACCCTCCCTGCAAGCAGCAATGCTCCTCAGATGCCCTTCAGCTGGGCTCCCCAAGCTCTGAGGAGGAGGAAGGGAAGGGCCTTCCCCGTCTTCCCTTTCTTCTTGTTCAGCCTGGAGAAGAGAAGCTCTGGGGAGACCTTATTGTGGCCTTTCTGTACCTAAAAGGGGCTGATGAGAAAGAAGGGGACAGAGTTTTTAGCAAGGTCTGTTGTGATACGACAAGGGGTGATGGTTTTAAACTAAAGGAAGGGAGATTCAGGCCAGACGTGAGGAAGAAACTTTTGACACTGAGGGTGGTGAGAGCCTGTCCCAGGTTGCCCAGAGAGGTGGTGGATGAACCATCCCTGGAGACATCCCAGGCCAGGCTGGACGGGGCTCTGAGCAACCTGAGCTGGTGAAGATGTCCCTGCTCATGGCAGGGGTGGCACTGGGGAAGCTTTGAAGGTCCCTTCCAACGCAAAGCATTCTACAATTTTCAGAGCGTCTTACATTCCTCCCTCCACCCCACTGGTTGGAAATGGAACCCTCAGAAGTCCCTCTTGCGTTGTAATGCGGGTAAGCAACAGTGGGGAGGCAGATCAGCTCTCGTTAATCACCTTGGAAGAAAGATTGCCAGATTTTCTGTGTTATCAGACTTCTCTCTACTGATACTCAAGACAAAACTCTCAGTCAGAAGTTTCTCAACGCTAGAAAAAACAAAAAAAAGTCTGTAGGCTCTCTGGTAGTGCCCAGACCCAACTGTTTGGCCCTGAGGTGAGGCCCTGGGTCTGTCTGGCTGCATCCAAACTAGGTGGCCACGTCCAAACCTTCCCTGGGGATATCCTTGGCTACCTCCACCCCAAAGGTGGGAAAGGACTTGTTCACCTGGACTCTGTTGTGCTGCAGACCATGATAATTTCAGTGTGCACAGTTGCTGTAAAGGGCTGAGGATCTTCACTGTCATGGTTTCTTTACCAGTGCGACCTAGTGCAGGTCCCTCTGTGTCCTTTCCTGTGTTCAGAGGTGACCCTGGACATGTACCAGCCTTCAGGCAGTGCAGGGGTTTTGGCTTGAACCCTGTGAATGATCACAGAAGGACGGCAGGAGTGCACAAGCTGCATCTAAAAGAGGAGGGTCCAGCCAACACTGGATTTTACTGATCTGTTTCAAACAGATGGAAATTTTTCCCTGGCAGAGATCCCCATTTGTCTCACTCCATATCCACCAACACAACCATTCCCCCCTCCCCAGCCAGCTGGGCACCACCGGGCTGTTGGACACAACTCTTACACCCTCTTCCCTCTTTCAATGTCTCCAAGTCCCTGGATGACAGAGCGGGCAGGAGCCAAACCTGGTCCTTCAGCCACAGAGGCTGGTATGCGTGGCCTGAGCTCCTGTCTTGAAAGGATTCTTTGAAATCCTGAGCACTGGTGACGCGCTGGGTTTGGCCAACTGGGTTGGCACCAAGGCGACTCTGGAGTAATCATATAATCATTTTGGTTGGAAGAGACCCGCAGGATCATCAAGTCCAGCCACTAACTGAACCCTGACACTGACTCATGTTTCTAAGAACCTCACCTATGTGTCTTTTAAACCCCTCCAAGGACAGTGACTCCACCACTTCCTTGGGCAGGCTGTTCCAACGCCCAATAGCCCTTTCCAGGAAAAATCTTTTCCCAGGATCCAACCTCAACCTCCCCTGGCACAACTTGAGGCCGTTTCCTCTGCTCCTTGCGCTTGTTCCTGGGGAGCAGAGCCCGACCCCCCTGGCTCCAAGCTCCTTTCAGGCAGTTCAGAGATCAGAAGGTCTCCCCTCAGCTCCTGTTCTCCAGCTGAACCCCCCAGCTCCCTCAGCCGCTCCCATCACACTTGTGCTCCAGCCCCTTCCCCAGCTCCGTTCCCTTCTCTCAACTCTAATCCTGAGCCTGAGCCCAGGGGATTGAGTCTGCATTATGCAGCCCCTCCTGCCTTTGCCCTGGCAATCCCTAGCCCCAGCCTAGCAGGGAGAGATTAAACCCAGCCTGCCCAGCCTATCCACAGCTCTCCTGCCCTGGGACCAACCCTTTCTCCCCCATCACCCACCTCCATCCCCTCACCCCTGTTTTCTCATTCCCAGCATTTACCCTCGCGCACGTAGCCCTGGGGGAGCCAGAGGATTGTACACGGAGGGAGAAGTTATTTTTCCTTGACATAAACATCCAAGCCTTTCCTCGGCCCCTTCGCTTGAAACGTGGAGGTAGGACCTGGACTCATAACATCCGGCAGGAGAGGTTGGCCTTATCTGCCAGGAAACACTCAGCTCCGGACACATCCTCCCCTGCTCCCGGCACCCCAAGCAGCTCCCATTGGCAGCACTGGGCAGGAAACCACTCAGCAGCTTGTCTCATTCCCTCCTCTGGAGAGACGGGAGGGAACGATCCCGGCCTCCCCGCTGCCCGCAGGAGCAGCCGTGGCTCCTCGCAGGGTGCGACGGGGTTCGGAGTTGGGATGGGATGGGGGCAAAGAGAGGTGGAGAGGGGAAGGTGTTTGCTGATGGGCAGAAAGAAATCAAGAGGGCCAAAGGGGATTTTGGGGAGTTGGTAGTGTCGAGGGTCTCCCCTGGTCTCCGACACTGATTTGCAGAGTGGCCTCGGTCGAGTCTCCTCGCCTCCTTCTCTGCCTCTACTCCCCTCCCCTGCCTTCTGCTTTAGAGCAGTGGAGGGAAAAAAGTCATCTCCCAGTAAATTCCAGCATCCAGAGCCCTTGCATGGGGTAGACACCCCTCACACTAAGGGCAGCACGAGCACCTGGTCCCGTTCAAACTCTTGGTAAGAGACAGTATTGAACAGAAAAAGGATGGGAATGAAGAAAGGAAGTATTATCTCAATTTTACAAACAGGGAAACTGAGGCATGGAACAGCCGCATGACTGCTTGTCATCAGGATCTACCCCTTCCTGATGGCTTTGGGACAAGCAGAGGTGGCCGGAGGAGTGGGGACGGAGAGTAACCACCACTTGCTCAAGGAATACAAAGGAAATGGCCCGTCCTGGGAGGACCAGGGCATGACACACACCGCAGCTCTCATCCAGCCCAAATCCCAGCGCTATCCGGGAAGGTGACCTCATCCCTGCTCCCGGTGCCCAGCGCTGTGGCCCACATGGCCACGGAGGCCAAGGTCTGGCCAGGGCCACCGGACAGTGGGGGCAGAGGACTCACACCCTGGCCACCTCCTGGCAAGGAGACACCGTCGCCCTGGCCCAACCTGACACCCCTGAGCAGGAGCCCAAATGTGGTGTGAGGTCATTTTATCCCTTCCTGCAGCCCTGATTTGATCTTCCTGCTGGTTCCCAGCCTGGGGAAAGCAACCCACAAACCACAACACTCCTCAGTGTGCACAGAGACAGCCTTGGGCTTGCGGGTTTGGGATGGGGAGGGAGGAGAAACATGCCAAGAACCGATGCAGAACAAGCTCTGCTTGGGGTGGAGACCCTTCTAACATCCGCAAACCACCGTGACCATCAATCCTCTGCAGGGATGTCCACTTTCCAAGCAAAAAAGGCTCCTTCCCACCTCTGTCAGCCGCTTATTTTGCGTCTGGTCCCTGCAGCAATGCCCTCCATCCCAAAAACACGCTGCGGGGTGGGGAGGTAACCCATAGAGTTGCGTCTTCCATCCGCCGGGAGAATTGGCGGATGGCTCCGCTCTTGAACTTCATCTCAGCTGCCGGTGTCCCGGGAGGTGGAAGCCGCCTGCTCCCGGCGCTGGGTGTGTGCCCGGATCCGTCCGGCGAGCCCCGGCTCCCCGGGAGTCCCACCTTGCCTTGGCTGCGGCTCCCAACGCCCTCGGGGGGCCCCGGCTCCCGGTTGGGGCCTGTAGCTGTTCCTGACGTGCAGGGAGCACGGGGACACGCTCCCACCTCACCGGGTTGAGCAAGTGGGGACATGCTCGGCTTGCGGGAGTCTCGGTGCATCCCAACCCAGCGGGTTCCTCGGGGCTGGGATGCACAGAAAAAACCCTTTTCCTGGTGAAACCACACTCTGGCCGCCGCCAAAAGCTCTTGGTGTGGGCTTTGCTTCTGACAACCCTGAATGGGACTCTGTGTGCAAGAAGGAAAGTAGGGAAGAAGCTTGTGGGGTCATGGAATCACAGAACAGTTTGGGTTGGAAAGGGCCTTCAAAGCTCATCCAGTGCCACCCCTGCCATGGGCAGGGACATCTTCACCAGCTCAGGTTGCTCAGAGCCCCGTCCAGCCTGGCCTGGGATGTCTCCAGGGATGGTTCATCCACCACCTCTCTGCCCAACCTGGGCCAGGCTCTCACCACCCTTGTTGTAAACAATTTCTTGGGTGTTGGGCTGTTTCAGTTGATCCCATCACTGCTCAGGACGTGGGGACAAGGAGAAGGAGAGGAGAGAGCAGCCAGTGTCCCAGAGGGCATAGTGGCAATACCCAGAGATGATCTTGTTGTGGGGCCAGGGCGGCTGAGCTCTCTGCCTCCTCGCCAAGGCAGTTTAAAAACTCATCACACCATTCTCAGCTGCCCCTGCAGCAGACCTGGCAGAAAGGGCAACTTACAGAGAACCTTGGGGCAGGTCTCCACCCAATGTCTTGGGGTAGGTGACTCTCTGATACCCTGGAGCGGGTGCCCATCTAACAAAAGCCTGCTTGGAAAGGAGCAGCCCCTGGATTTGCTGCTTGAAAGGCAGACACAGGTTTGGACGTCCCTACTTGTGCCATTCCCCGCTATGGACAATTTCTAATGTGCTTCCAAGGAGTCATGAACATCCCATGGGGCACCACAGGGATCGTGGGCAGAGCAGGAGCTGGGAGGAGCAGGACTTCTCCGGCCCTGCTCCTGGTGTAGTCCAACGTGAGTCAACGCTGCTGGGCACAGAGGCCACACAGGCTCACGGCACCTCCCTCACTCCAGCCCCATGGGGCCGATTTACAAACCCTCTTGGAGGAGCAACACCGACCCAACCGAGCTGGTGCGTCGGCCACCTTGGCACCACACCGACCATCACACCCTTGTGCTGTGCTGGTGCAAGAGCCACCACAGGCCACAGTGCTGGCAGGACACCCGAAGGCGTCCATTTGGTTCCCCCTAAAAGGGAAACCAACCACATGTGACCAGCGGTGGGTCTGGATGCCTGAGCGATGGGCAAAGGAAGAGGTGGCGTGTCTCCGGGAAGGCTATAAATGGGAAACAAATGACAACCATAAACACAGGACAGGGGCATGTTAGTGCCTCCCCAAATACTTGCCATGGGCTCCCTGAGTCAGAAATAAGTCATTTATGGAAGGCAAGTCAGCTCAGCTGGGTTGGGTTGCCTTGGGTTGGGTTGAGTGACCTCAGGAGATCCCTTCCAGCCAACACACATCAGTGAGCATCACAAAGTGAACTTGCTCTCCCACTTTTTGGGCCCCAGCAGGAGGACACAGCCTGGATGACACTGCTTTGGCAGGTGTGCACGGCTCAACCCCGAGGACCACAGGGACACAGCGTAATGTGATGGCAGGCAAGAGTAGGATGTGATGTTGGTCCACAGGCAACAAGGACCAAGCTTTTCTCTTCACTGGTAATTCCTGAAGGCCACCACCCCACGTCCACCTACAAGGCTCCCCAAATTTGACCCACACTCCGTTTCTCAGGCCTCGTGGCCTTGATCTGCATTTGCACCAAGGACCCTCTACGTGACCCTCACACTGTGGAGCATCTCAAATGGTGCATCAGCACGAACTATGAAATATGGCCTTAAATGTGAGTAAAAACCACACTCCAGGCTCTGGCTCCATAAATATGCAACATCATTTGTGCTCATCAAAACACCAAAGGCAAAGCTCTGCCTACACTTTACTGTAATATCTACGTAGGACCTGGTGTTAAAAGGACATATCCATGAGATGGCAAAAGCAGGATCAAGGCCACCAAAGTGACTTGCTGCCCCCAAGACACACCATGAGGAGTGACATGTCATGACTCCAGTCAGTTTTTTAGAAAGCAATCCACAGTTTGTAAAGATAACCACAGATCTTTTTTATTAAAAAAAAAACCAAAACAAAAACAAACAAACAAAAAAAGAAAGTAGAAAAGTTTGGCTGAAAATACCAACATCAAAAAAAAAATTAAAAAAATAGCACTTGCACGGGAAATGTTTCTGTTTTGAAAACTTTGTCAATAGTTACAGCAATTTAAATCATAAAACAATCATTGTATAAAAACATATTTATTTAAATTAAATATTTTATGCAAACTCATATCTACACTCATTCAAAATGCATAGAGTCACACAAAAAAGATGGAATGCCTTAGCTTAAAAACCTGTGAAGTTGTGGGATTTTTTAAGTATTATTTGCAATTATTATTAATACATGTTTGGGACTGAAACCAGAAAATCATAGCCACGCTACTAACTAATCATTACCAAGTGCCATACAGTAAACACTAAGATTAATCATGTCATATAACTGATTTAAAATAAAGCTTCATCTTTATGAAAAGGAAGAGAACTCGAGCAAATACAAAATCCGAGGGGAGGAATAATGGAAGGAATAAATCAATGTACAGCTTTATTACAAGCGATAATATGCCAGAGTTAGAGGAGGCATTGGGCACTGCGGCTCAAAACGGGAAGCGTTCACCTTCAAAGGATGTTTGATTAAAAAAAAATAATGTATATCTGCTACATCATCACCTCTTGGCCAAAATGCTCATCCCCAGCAACCATTCCCAGGGCAGCCCATGTCACCCCCAGTTTTGGGAGGGCTTTTGCTGGGAGGCCAAGCCGGGTGGAACCCAAACTAGAACCTGCTTTTCCAAGCCCTGATCCTATCCCCCCCACCAGAACCGACTGCCCTCAGCACTGGCTGCCCCTTTACAGCCCCTCCACGTCCCCAGGGCCAGCCCAGCATCATCCCTGGTGTCCCCTCTGGATGTCCCTTCAAGGGGCTTTTTCCCTGACCAGGACTTTTTCCTGCAGGATGCTACCACCCTCCTGACTCCAAAGCAGAGCTGGGGTGCCCCGAAATTCGGGGGGGCAGCTTTCCCGCACGCCCAGGAGCATCTCTGCTTTGGAAAAGGGACTTGGCCAAAGGGCTTTGGCAAGGGGAAATGCCCCCCAAGCTGCATGCGGAGCAGGACACCCGAGGCTTCACACAGGTGACGAGCTGACGACCCAAATCCTTTACCTACGCCACCGAGAAGGCTCCACGGCCCTCGCGGTTCGGACTCGGTCACCCTAAGGGACGGCGAGCGGTGTCCCCGGGGAGCAACACCTCGTAATACTGTGTCAGGTCCTTCCTCAGCCGGTCCAGGCGGCCCCGGCCGGGGGTCTAGGAGACGCTGTAGTTATTGTAGTAGGTGGCCGTGGCATCGGCGAGGACAGAGATGAGGCTGGTCTCGGAGGCGTGGGAGCCACCGGCCGCCGGGACGTGTCCATTGACCAAGACGTGGTGGTCGCCGTGGCCGGGGTTGTTGAGATACTGGTCGAACTCGTTGCGGTCCATCTCCCCCAGGAGCTCAGCTTGGCTCAGCTGGTCCAAGGTGTCAAAGCCGTGGTGGTCGGGTGGTGGGGAGAGCTGGCCCAGGTGGGCATGGAGGCTTGGGGGGTGCAGGGAGGGGAAGGCAGGTGTGTAGTAGCTGGGAGGAGGAGGAGGAGGAGGAAGAGAAGGGCAGCTGGAGGTTGTGGGGATCATGCAGGTGGTGGGTTGCGGCATGGGGCTGAGAGGGTGGTGGCTGCACGGGATGGAGCTGCCCGCGTACTCCGGGGAGTAGGTGGCTCCGGCGAGGTGGGAGCGGTGATGCTCATCAGGGCAGGGCGAGGAGAAGAAGCTCTGCTCGGGGTCTATGGCGTCCAGCGGAGACATCTCCGGGGGGGTGGGCAGCCCGTAGGGGTAGGTGTCCACACTGGTGCTGCTGCCGCTGCCCGAAGCCTCCCGGTAGCCCCGGCCGGCCGGCAGCCCCGGGCGAGGGGGGTACTCACCCGGCCCCTCTTTCTCCCCCCCAGCCCAGCCGCAGGTCCTCTTCTCCGGCACCGCGTTTTGGTCCCGCGTCAGGCTGCCCAGCAAAAATCCGGCGTCCACCCGCTTGCAGATCCGCTTGACCTGCTTCTTCCTCCGGGGTCGGTAT
The DNA here is from genome assembly GCA_013399365.1 of Pampusana beccarii. Taxonomy (NCBI): domain Eukaryota; kingdom Metazoa; phylum Chordata; class Aves; order Columbiformes; family Columbidae; genus Pampusana; species Pampusana beccarii. The sequence goes on from VWYH01011134.1 coordinate 171,199, forward strand.
TTGTAGTTGGGGTAATCTTGCATGTGCTTCACCCGCAGCCGCTCGGCCTCCTCCACGTAGGGACGCTTCTGCGGGAGGCTCAGAGCCTTCCAGGACTTGCCTGAAATGGAGAATGGAACTCCCCTTAGTGCCCGTGGAGGCCACATGGGGGGAAAAGGGAGCTGCCACCCCACGCTTGCAGGCACAAAACCCAAGGGCAAGGTAGGGGATCCCAATATCCGAGCTGGTGCGCACGAACGATGCACCCCACAAACCCACAAGGAGGACGAGGTGGCAGTGGGAGGGTGAAGAGCAGGAGTATCGAAGCCACTGTAGGTCCTCCAACTCCCCCCATCCCCAATGCCAAGCAGGGTGGATTCAGGGTTAACCGAGCCCCGCTGCAAATAAATCAGGGCAAATAAACTCCCCCAGCTCCAGGGCCTGAACTTGCAAAGCCTCTCCGGGATGGAGAGCCCGACTGCCAAGGCCATGCCCGGCTGAGCAGGGGTCAGGACGTGGCGTCCCTGGTGGTGTCCTGGCACGTGCCCTGCTGGGACTTGCACCGGGGTGTATGGAGACCTGGGTGCCACCACCTCCTTGTCTGAGATACACAAAACGTCCCCAAGACACAGGACAGAGAGGCAGCAGCGGGGCCGGGGGGGTTGTATCCCATGGTGAGGCTACCCCAGACTGTTCCTCAGGGCAGGGGGAGGAATAAGGACATGGATCAAAGCGTTTGACGCTTTCCCCTTGCCAAAGAGACAGCAGAAATAACATTAAATAAGCAGAGATGCTGCACGGCAAAGCAGCGAGGAGAAAACCCAAACCACCAAAGAAAACACCGCAAAACTGTCCAGGGAAGCAGAAACTTTGGGTAAGAGGCTGGACAGCAAAGCTGTGTTGCAATTTTGGCAGCTCTTTCTCAGGCTGTCTGGGCTGGTTTTTTCAGTTTGCCCTCTTGGTTTCACATTAAAAAAAAAGGGATTGGGAGGAGGGGGAAATAGTGGATGGGGAGTGGGAAACAAATGTGCATGCAAAACGGGTCGTGATCTCTGTAAAGAAACAGCAGAAACACCACTACCATCCTACCCACCGCCCGGCTATGCAGTGTTGGGGTGGGCTAGTGAGTTTGGGGACAAAGCGGGACAGCAAAGGCAGGCCAGGAAAATTTGGGGGTCCCTCCTTGTGTTGCACCCAGGGCTCCCTGGCACTGGCAGCCCAGCACTGCAGGGTTTACACTGAGGGGTGGCAGGGTGTACGCTGCCTGTCCCCAGGGTGCAGGACACCATCAGCCTTTGCACCCCACAAACCCACTGGACATTGCCCCTGGGTGCTGGACCCAGGCAAGACTTGCACCCCACAGCATGGCCATGTGGCACCCCTTGCATGCTGGACCTGCCTGTACCCCCTGGGGTGGCAGGGAGGGTGCACACACCCTGGGGTGCTGGTGCCAGACCTGGGAAAGGCTTTTAGGGTGGCAGGGAGGATGTGTGGGTCCCCATCCAGACAGGGTTTGCACCCCCGGGGGCGTCTGGGTGGGTGCATGGGTGCGCACCCCAGGGTACTGGATCTAGAGAGGTTTTGGACCCCCGGGGATGGCTGGGTGGGTGCATGGGTGCCTACCCTGGGGTATGGGGTCCAGACAGGGTTTGCACCCCTGGGAATGGCTAATGGGTGCATGGGTGCACACCCTGGGGTACTGGATCTGGACAGGATTTGCACCCCTTGGGATGCCCATGTGGGTGCATGGGTGCCCACCCTGGGCTACTGGATCCAGAGAGGTTTTGCACCCCCGGGGATGGCTTGGTAGGTGCATGGGTTCCTAGCCCTGGGGTACGGGATCTGAACAGGGTTTGCATCCATGGGGAGTGCCCGGGTGGGTGCATGGATGTGCACCCCAGGATACCAAATCTGGATAGGGTTTGCACCCCCAGCAATGGCTGGGAGGTTGCACAGGTGCCTACCTCGGGGTGTGGGATCTGGACATGGTTTGCACCCCTGAGGTATTGAATCTGGACCGTGTTTGCACCCCCAGGAATGGCTGATGGGTGCATGGGCTGTGGGATCCAGACAGGGTTTGCACCCCATGGGATGCCCAGGTGGGTGCATGGGTGCCCACCCTGGGTTACTGGATCCAGACAGGGTTTGCACCCCACGGGATGCCCAGTTGGGTGCATCCAGCGGTGTGCACCCCGGGTACTGGATCCAGAGAGGTTTTGCACCCCCAGGAATGGCCGGGTGGGTACACAGGTGCCCACCCGGGGTGTGGGATCCAGACAGGGTTTGCACCCCCGGGGGTGCCCAGGTGGGTGCATGGGAGTGCACCCTGGGGTACTGAATCTGGACAGGGTTTGCACCCCCGGGAATGGCTGGGTGGGCGCATGGGTGCCCGCCCTGGGTACTGGATCCAGGGAGGTTTTGCACCCCTGGGGACAGCCGGGTGGGTGCATGGGTGCCCACCCCCAGAGTATGGGATCCAGGCTGGGTTAGTACCCCATGGGGTGGCCGGTGGGTGCACGAGTGTCCACCCCGGGGCACTGGATCTGGGCAGCGTTTGGCCCCCCGGAGCTGCCCGGGGAGGTGCATGGGTGCCCACCCCAGGGTACCGAATCCGGCCAGGGTTTGCACCCCCGGGAGTGGCCGATGGGTGCACGGGCTGCGGGGTCCGGCCGGGGTTTGCACCCCATGGGATGCCCGGGTGGGTGCACGGGTACTGGGTCCAGCCAGGGTTTGCACCCCCGGAGGTGGCCGGGTGGCTACCGGGGCACCCACCGGGGGTCACCCCCCCCTCCCCAAACCCCTCACCCCTCCGCTCCTCACCGAGCATCTTGCTGAGCTCCGCGTTGTGCAGGTCGGGGTTCTGCACCGCCAGCCGCTTCCTCTCGTCCTTCGCCCATACCATGAACGCGTTCATGGGCCGGCGGATGCGGCTCTCGGTGCTTTTCTCCCTCGGAGGACAACGCGGGGCTTGCGGCCCCGTTCTCAGCCCCTCGGGCCCGTCGCCCTCCAGCCGCTCCGGCCAGGGGAAGGTGCCGAGCAGCGCAGCCATGGCCCGGCCCGACCCGACCCGGCCCCGCCGCCCCCCCGGCCCCCGCCGCGCTGCCCTCGGGGTCCCCGCGCAGTCCCAGCCTCTTGCCCGGCCTCCCTCCTATTTATGAGCTCCTTGGAAAAAGCCTCCTCCAATGACACCGAAGGGAACTCCGCTGCTCCTCCTTGTTTGCAAACTCCTCAAGCCCCGGTCAGGATGGAGCGGGGAGAAAACTTCTCTCCACCCTCTGCCCGGCACCCCCCTCTGCCCAGCACCCCCCAACCTTCTACTTTCCGCTTCCCCCCCCCTCCCCTTTTATTATAATTATTTTTTATTGTTTTACCCACTGAAAGGGAGCTGGGAATGGCCCTGCCACCCCTGCACAGCCCCAGCTGCCCCCCCTCACCAACCCTGCACCTCAAAGCCTCTAAAACTTCAAAACAGAGAGGAAGGATGACGGCACGGAGAGGTTTCGGGGTGGCCTAGAAAGAAAAAAAAACGGCCCCAAATTGAAGGTTCCTCTAGGGTTCCCCCCCCAGCCCTCTCCCCAGGCTTTGGCAAGCTGCAGTGTGTCCTATCGCGAGGGGAAATCAAGGCACGGCTCCCACAGGTGCCCCTTTTCCCCCGCACCCCTTGCTTTAACCACTAGTCCAGGCTGGGCTTTGCCACCCCCTGTGGGTTTTCACCCACTTACCCCAAATTCCCAGGTCCCCTCATATGGGAGGGAAATGCGGCCCCAGTGAACCTGCTTGTCCAGCCTGGCTGGGCTCCCGATGGAGTTTGCTGGGGTCACACAGAGCAGGGGATGGGGCTGCGACATCCCCAGTGGGTCCCCGCTGCCCAGCCCTGGGACGCTGGGACACGGGGGACCCGTCTGATGCTTTACGCTCTTTTTCCTGCTGCTGCGTTTCATGGAGCGTTGCAAAGCCACCCCAGCCCGGCTGGGACGGAAGCCCCACCATCACTCAACGATATTTCCCAGTTTGGTGGTCACGAAGGCAAGCAAGTCACCCCTAAGAGCTCTCCCCAGTTAGGAAGAACCATCTCCAAGAAGGCGACGGGACCAAAAATCCCCAGCCGGACCCCTTTGCCCAGCTCATCCCTGCAACCTGCCCCAAGGAATATATTTAGTCGCTGGATTCCTTTATGATTCTGACCCCCTGACATGGGCTGCAGCAGCTCCGCAGTGACTGATGGTGGATTTCCTCCCCGCGCTGCCAGAAAGCCGACGGGCCGGGGCACACGATGGGGAGGCATTTCCCATTTCCTCGGGGCCGGCTGGATGTTGCCCCATCTAACCCACGCACGGAAAGGGAAAAACCCAGCGTGGATCCCAAGCCGGGGTGTTTGTGCAGGTCGGCAGCGATTTAACCACGTGCCTGGGTGTTCCTATTGACTCTTGTCAGCTTACAAGTGATGGAGAGCGCGGTGTGTAAATGTAAACTCGGCGGGTTCGGGATCCGCCTGGGTTTCCTGGTCTCTCCTGCTTTGCACAAAGAGCGGGGTCCCCGCGGTTCTGATTTTTGTGGGTTATGGCGATTTGGGGGTCTGGAGAGGTGGCAGCTGCCAACTTCGCTTGCAGCAGGAGCAGCGACTGCCCTTTTTGAGCTTTTCCCCAGGACCGAATGAAAACCCTGCGGAAACAACAACATTTTCCAAAGGAACTGATTAAATCTATTAAGCTATTTACAAGTGGGGCTCGATCAGAGCCGCGTTATCTGGGAATACAACAGGAAGGCAACTTCTCTTAAATCTAAAAGGCGCAGGAGGTTTCCTGGTCTCGGGACAGATTTATAAACCCTTTGCGCACACAGGCGCGCAGACCGGCACATAGCAACCGCCTTTTATCTGTGTTTTGGAGCGCCGGGGACGGCCCGTGCTGTCCCAGGCTTTGCACAGCGGGCACCGATTCCCTCCCAAAGTCGCGTCTCAGCACCCCGAAGTGCCAGGATGGGGCAGGGAGGGAGGATGCCCAGCCCTCCATCCTCCTCGGAACAGCTCTCCTGGGTGCATTTTGCAAACGGGGAGTTGCTGCAGAGCTTGGCAGCAAGAGTTTGGGAAGAAAACCCATAACATCTTTTATTATTATTATTATTTTATATATATATATTTTTTTTTTGTAATTTCTCTTTAGAAGAGGTTGAAGTGCACTGAAAAAAAGAGACTGCAAAGTGGCAAGGTTTTATTTGGAATACGGTGCTACACCCCTCAGTGCTATTTTTGAACTCTCAGCATGCACATAGAATCATAGAATCTTAGAATTTCAGAATCTCAGAATCATAGAATCACAGAATGGTTTGGGTGGGAAGGGACCCTCAAAGCCCATCCAGTGCCCCCCCTGCCATGACAGGGACATCTTCACCAGCTCAGGTTGCTCAGAGCCCCGTCCAGCCTGGCCTGGGATGTCTCCAGGGATGGTTCATCCACCACCTCTCTGCCCAACCTGGGCCAGGCTCTCACCACCCTCATTTTAAACAATTTCTTCCTCATGTGTGGCCTGAATCTCCCTCCTTTAGTTTAAAACCATCACCCCTTGTCCTAGTCCCCAAAAGCAGCGTCTTCCCTCTGCGCTTACAGAGTGCCGAAGTGGTTTTGCATCAGCCCATCTGTAGTAACTCGTGTGTACAATGATGCCCTTTGTGGGGAACAAGCACATGGCCTGGATATCATCATTATTACTGTAAAAAAAAAAACCCAAACCTCTATACTCAAGGCCAGAAAATTTTTAGCAGTAGTAGAATAAATCCCCTCAAGGGAAAAGGAACACGATTCCGCTCGAGCGCGGTTACACGATGTCCAGCGTGATGTGCGGGATGCGGGGAGGACAAAGCCCTGAGCAGGGATGGGACCTCCATCCGCCTCCTGCCTCGGCCACAGAGGCTCTGCGAACAACTCACCGCGCTTTCCTGGTCCTCGATTTTCCCTCCACACCGTGGGGTAACACGGTTTGACCTCCTCCACGCATCGCATGTTTAAATTCACGTGGCTTTTCAGACCCCCCCCCGCACCGAGACTGCGATGCCCATACCAGCCACGGGATGAAAACACTGCAAAGTATTTCTCATGTGGATTTTCTCCCAGGCAGTGCAAACAACAATAATAAACACTTTTTTTTTTTCTTTTTCCTTTCCTCCCCCCTCTCCTTTAGCACCTGGCATTCTGATCGCATTAGTAAGATGGGTTTCATTCTGCACCCGACCTAAAATGCTGGTTAAACCTGTCCTGTAGGAAGCTCGGCGTTACATAAAGGCGGCTGGGGCCATGTGAAAATGCCACCTTTTTAATTGCGACCGTATCAGGGTAATTAGCAGCAGTCTGGAAAAAAAGAAAAAAAAAAATCAACAAACCCACCTCATCTTTACTTTTTATGCTTTGCTTTACTCTCCTTTACAGGGCTTACCTGTGTATCTGGGGCACGGGAAGAAGCGGAGCTCTCCCAGGGCTTCGAGAGCAGGGAAATTACGACTAAAAGCTAAAATAGAGCGAGCAGACAAAGGGTGGAAAAAGCTTTGTTCTCCCCATTTTCACGGACGGGGAACAGCGGCTGCAGCTCCCATGGGGAGCGCGGAAAATCCGCGACCCAACCCCGTATAGACGAGACCGTCCCCACTCTTTACATTCAAACATCCCCTTTTCGGCGTCGAGCCGACATCTGGTGCTTCGCTCGGTTCGCAAACGGCGGGTTTATTTTCACCCTCCCCGCCATTATTAAAATGTGCAAATCCTAAATTAGCTCCATATTCGCATGTTCTTTAATTATTGATGAAACTCCCGTCTCCCAAGGGCAGTTTTTGCTGGGGGGGTTCCCCACGCAAGAGCCGGTGGCTCTTGGTGAAACAGCAGAACCGACCCAAATCTGTTCCCCCCCGGCTACTAGGACCATTTATTTGCTATGGAAAGAAAGCACATCCTTCCCTGTTTACACCCCACCACAAAAAATGTGGACCAAAAAAAGAAGAAAAGAAAAATTTTCAGCACACACACTCATGGTGCTGAATGCTTCTGGTCTATTTTTAAAAAGTGGCTTTAAGTTACCAAAAAAAAAAAATATTTTAGTCCCTTTATGTTATAAAAATAATATATTTTAGTCCCTTTAGACTGAAGGGGACTAGCGGAATTTCCCTCTTACACTTTAACAATTATAAAAAATGGATTAAGATAAGAAAAAAACCACCTCTGAGTGACTCAGAAGCAGGATTTTAAGTTCTGACTTGCTGAGAAATTGAGCTCCAATTTGGCATTGGAACAACCTTCCCGCTTCTGCCACCGCAAACGTTGATTTTTGCCACCTCTGCCAGTCCCGTGTGACTAAAAGTTTGCTTATAAAAGCAAAAGTTTGTTTGTCCCTGCGTGGGACGGGTACAGAGATCTGGTTACTGCCCAAATCCCCTGCGAGCTCTCATCCTTCTTGGGGAATCCTCGACCGCAAATAAGATTTCAAACCCTTCTCACAGCAAAGCTCAAAGAACGAGGAGGAATTAAGCGCAGGATCGGTACAGATGCTCGAAACCTTCGCGGTGTTCGAGGACACGCTATAATAAGGTATTTTTTTTTGAAGACAGGCATGATGCTACGTGGTGTTTTCCAATAGACTTTGTGTGGTTTTCCTCTCTTTTTGGAGCTTCCTTCCTCCTCCTCCTCGTGCTGGCAGGTTCGGAGGTTTCATGACGTAAATGGTGCCTTTTGAAGGTGGATGCTTCACGAGCTTCAACCCCGTGTGTTTAAACAGGGGAAAATTAGTTAATTACATCGGTGCTTTCAGCTAATTTTCTTCGCCCAGGGCTGATTATTTGAGAGAAGTCAGCACCAGAACAACCTTTTGCTTAAAGGAAAATTGCATTAATTGGACACGACGCTGAACTGAATGGGTCCTCAAGTGCATTTCTTAAATTTCCCAAAGCAGCTGCGTCTCAGATCCTTCCTAATGGACCAAAATTCACATCCATGTAAGAATACAGGGTTCTGAAATCTTAACGGGTTGCCTTGAAACGTGTACTTAATAGCACCGCGCATCTGTGCTTTGAAATAACCCTGGTTGTTACTTTTTGTGTAAAATCTTGGGAAGAAATTCAAGGACCGGTGCCTGTTCTGCAGAGTCGGACACAGCAAGATCGAAACACTTAAAGGCATAAAATTAACGTGGACTTTGGTCTGATGTCAGTAACAAAACTACTTTTCCGCGGCCTCTGCTTCCCAGGGTACAGTTTTGTGCTCACAGGTAGTTGCAAGCACAAAAGTCCATGTGTATATATATATATATATACACACACATATATATTGCTGTTCACAAAATCGCAATTGCAGCACTGCATCAATGGTTTATTTCCAGGCTCAACGCAAAGAACAACGCGGTACCTGCGACAGATGGAAGGAACTCACGAGAAACCATCATCTCCATAAGGCTCCCGATGCCAAAAAAGGAGAATTTTCTTCTATGTCACTGCTGATCTGAGGTGAAAACTGAAAATATTTTAATATCTACGCTGTGTGTGCATCAATCTCCATTCGGAAGAGAGAGTGGGAACTCTCATTTCTCTTAGTTTTTAGGTAATTTCACTTGCAGGTACATCATTTTGTGCTGCGACGTGTGACTGCGATGGGCAAATATATAACACAAGAGCCCGCTGTTTAGAAGTCGTATTTTCACTGAAATGAAACCAAACGATTTCTTCGCGCTTACATTTTGCTAATGGCACCGTTTGGGTAACAATGTGATTATTTTCCTTATGCTTTTGAAAAAAAAACCTTCTTGCCAAACCAGAGTTTGGTTAAAACTGGACTCAAACCCCACTATAAAGAAAACAAACCAACCAACCAAAACAACTCCCAAAATATTATTTCTTTGAAACGTGTTCCTGCTGTTTCAATCATCTATTTCACTAGAGAGTAATTGGGAAGAAGAGCTTTTTTGTGGAGTAATGCAAAGTTGACCGACCACTAACACAGAGAATTGCTTGTTTCAAATTCTAGTCTATTCTGATTTTCTTTTTCCCCAATAACCCACATTCTGCACATGCTGCTTCTCTTCGAGCTCGAGGAACACTAAACTCCTTCATTTCCTGGGATAAAGCGAAATTCCCGCTTCTCGTACAAATAGATTCTATCTGTAGCTGATATTTCAGCCAGATTTAAATCTTAGGTAGACCGTACTTAACTGCAGTAATGCCATAAATTTAAAGATTTACTCCTGCTTTTCTTTTTTTTCTGTAACTAGGGCTGGAATGCGGCCAAACACTCATAAGAATTAGCACATAGAAACTCAAAGAAGATTAATAGAGAACAAACAAACAAGCCCAGCAGTATTTGGAGAAAGAAACCCTATTCCTCGACTAGCACCTTTTTAAACCGAAATCCCAGAGAGACTGCAAAGTTTAACTGTTTAAGACTTGAAAATCATTTGAAAGAGGCTTTTTTGCCTTCTGCTAACAAACAAAAATCCCAAACTGGGGTGAAATTAGAAAGGTTGCTGCGAAGGGCAACCACAACACTTAGGATGTTTCAATGTAACGTGAAAATTGATTTTGCTGGCTTTGTCCACCGATAAATAATTTTTTTCACTCCAAGCATGGAGCTTACTCACAATTGTGTAGGAACCTCATGGTATTCAGTGTATTTTGTTTAAGAAAACCAGGGAACAAGCCCAGCATCATAATACCTAATATTTATATAGCACTGAAAAGCGAATGCTATTAATACAAGGGTTAAAAACTACTGGCATGCCAGCCTGAAACAAAGAGAAAGGCATTTTGTTCTCCTTTACAATCAGGAAAACGACAGTAATTTTGCTACAATGAATGAGCATGTCCTGAGGGCAAGAAAGGTGCATTGCAACCCAAGAAATCGTAAAAAGGATGAGTTCAGCTAAAATATCTGAAGCCACGTGGGCTGTGCTGCTTCAGACTGAGTTTCTCCAACCGGACAATAAAGACGGCTTAAAGAAATTTTTGCTTAATAACATCTGCATCTCGAGGAGGTTTTTCAAACCACGTTAAGTGACTCAACTAAGACAATTGAAAAAAAAAAAGTATCCATTTTATTCGGCTAATGGGATGTTTTAGATTTACGCTGATGAAACACAGCCAGGCCTAAAGCCAAACAAGCAGCGAATGGATTTGAACTCTGGATTATGCCACGATAACTGGCTGGTTTTTAGGGTCGTGCTGCTAATTTTCTGTGGCCCAAACCGTATCAGAACCAGACCTGAGGATGGCAAATGTGTCTTCTCATTCCACCATTTCACTTCCAAGCTCCCCCATCAGCTCTCAGCTAAACCTTATGCCAAAACCCATCCTGAATGTTTAACCTCTCGTACAAAATTGCTTATGTCATACTGAGCTCCAGCATTACTTATTTCCAGGTTTACAAACAGAAACGAGCTCTGATTTGGTTATAAATCCAAACTGCTGATTTTTCGAGGTATAAATGGCAATATTAATGTACCTGACCAGCTGTGCTTTTAAAATCTGTTTGGTCCCCTAATTTTACAGAAGACTTTGCTCCATCCGAGCCAACCTTTTGAATCCCAGATGCACTCTTGAAGGTATTTGCCTGGGAACCAAAGATTTAGATATGGTTAATAAAGGCACAACTCCTTTAGCTTTGTTGCAAGGTTACAATTGCTTGATAGTTAACTACAGCCTAGAAAACAAAGGGAGGTTGTTTTTATTTCATTCTTTAGCACTGACACTCGGGCGTAAACCCTTAATTACACTCTTTTGGTAAGAAACAACATTTGTTTTATAGGTAAAAGGAGATAAACAAAAAAATTAGACGTGACTTTGCAAAAAAATCAGTGAAAAAATCCATACAGCTTTGCAAAACCCCTCCTGTTGCCAGAAGTGGAGCTGGGCTATCAGAAGTGAAAAATAATAAAGGCAATAATAGGCTGACTGTTTTTCCCCCTCTCCCTGGATTGAGAAAAACTCAGTCCGTATGAAGCAGCAGAACTTTTGACCATGGCACCGAAGCTGACGTTGGCCTGTCACCCTTCAAGAGCTGTATTTAAGCCCAGCCTGTGGTTTAAGCTGGGGGTAGAGCTAGGTCAAGACTAAAACCCAACCTGACACCTGGCTGGGTTGTTTACACAGACTTCTCCCTAACGTGCTAAAGTTTAAATCATCTCAGAGTCCCAGCTTGACTCTTAAATGGTTAAACGTGCTTGCAGCGCTTCTTTTTCTTTCTCTGCGCCCCTTCCACCTGCTCATCTGTCTCCTCTTTTTGCTTTTTGTGTTTCTTCTTATGGCGTTTCTTTTGCTTTGCTTCAGAGTCCTTTACGCTGAGATCTTCCCCATCAGATATTCCTGTATAAGTGTCTCCATTGCCCATATTTTCATCGCAATTAATGCTTTCCCCCTCATGCTGCTCTTTATGTTTCCTTTTCTTCTTTCTTTCATTTAACAGAGCATCCAGTTCCTTCCCATTCAGGTTACCTGTCTCAGATTGTTTCGCTTGTGGTTTCTCGCAACTCTCCTCCTCATCTCTCATCTGCTTCTTCTTTTTCTTTTTGACTTTGGTTTTCAGTTCTTCTGAAGGCTCCAAAGCGTCGCCAGCTGTCGGGATGGAACCATCAACCTCCGTTTCTGTTCCATTCTGGGATTCTTTCAGTTTTGCCATGCGCTTTGCGAAATATTCCTGTACGGTGAGGGTGCTTTTCACCGTGTTGTAACCGTCTGCAGGCTCAGATAGGCAGCGATTTCTCTGCTCCTCCTTGGATTTAGGATCCGTAATATCCTCCTGCAGGTGAACAAAGAGGAGTGGGAGTCAGAAATAATGGCTTTAAATATAACTTTGTTTTTTTCCACACTAAAAAGAAAAAAATATTAAAAAATAATACGGTGCTTTGAAAATTAATTGTGAAAGTATAGATTTGGGCAGAAGTGAGAGGAAGCCTTTTATGCAAAAGATGGCGTAGGTTTAGAGAGGTGGCAGCATGGAAGGTAGAAAGAGAACACAGAACAAAATAAATCTCTATTGCTTTGAATTTCCTACTGTTTACCCGCTCCTTTGCAACTCACGCAGATTATGTACAATATAATACTATCGCACTGGGTGTATTACACTCGCTTTGCAAAGGCACATGTCTCTACAAGCTAGAAAACAACGTGAAAAATAACGCAGAACAATCTATTAGCCTGTGGCATAAAGGAAATCCCATGCCTGGAATATCTCTATAGCAAAGCGCAAGAACTTGGTGATATACGGAGCAATCGGGCATTGATGCGTCTCTTCCATCTTATCTGATCTTTAGAAATGTTTGTTTCGCAGCTGGTTTACTGTCATTGTGTCCTAGATGTTGTTATTTAAACACGCTCCGTTTGATCATACGTTATCAGATGGCAAAAACAACATCGCAGGTTAGGTCTTACAAGGCTTCCGCATGCATAAAATAAATAGCTGGTGAACTCCAGCTGCAGGTGAATATCTATAAAGAGAGTCTAGTATCTCGAAAGTAAATATAAAACGAGAAGCAAAGTATAGCTCTGGAGCTGGATGTTATGTATGGCATGAAGAGAATTGACTCTGAATAAGCAACAAATGCAACGAGATGAAAACACATAACTTGTTAAATTATCTGTGACTTACAAGATGAACAAGCCAAAAAGGCAGCTGAAATTCAGACATGGATACCGAGACGCTCAAAAATAACCCTTTGCTTGGCAAAATCATGGAATCACAGAATTGTTTTGGTTGGAAGAGACCCTCAGGATCATCGAGTCCAACCACAACCTGACTCTAAAAGTCACGAAAGACCCTTGGAAATGTCCTAAAATTCACAAATTCACATTTTTGAAGTCTTGCAGGTAACCAAGCATACTCCCCATCAATGCGAAAAGCTGAGCAGGTATGAATTGTGTAGAATCTTTACCAACACCTGACATACAACGCTCTTCTTGATTGGGAGATAATCCAAGGCAATTACAGCCAAATGCAGCGAGTATGACAGAGACACTCCACTTTTTTTCCCATTCCTAAATGCAGATGATAAGAGCATCTATTCTATCCATGGATTTCGTCTATGAACTGCAGTGACTATCAAATGCAACTAAAATCAGAGCAGTAATACTTCACACCCTCTTTCACTGGCATAAACTGATGCACGGGGTGAAGGCCAGTGGCAAACCGGGAGATATAAAACCACTTATCTCAACACTTTATAGTTATTGCACGATGGTGGAGATAAGTGATCTGGTTTCTTCAGGGCAGCATTAAACTTGCTTGCTGAGCAGGGTTTTATTAGGGTTTGTGAGCGAGGTTTGGCGGGTCCAGCTCCTTGTGCATCCATCACCTTTACTCACCTAAGCAGGAACGCAAAAAATTGTGTCACTAGCGATGCGTTATGAGCAGCGATTTCCTCATTCATCTGCTTTCAAGAGAGCTATTCCAGTGGAACGAAGGATTCCACTTGAGATTCCAGTAATGTTTGTGTGGGCACTTACAAAAACGCGGCACTTTCCTTGCAGGAATACCTTGTCGTGCACCTTCAAGGTAAGTTTATGAACTAACTGAAACGATTTGATTTCTGGGCAGAGAAGTCTGCAAAGAGGTGTTGAAAATGGGGGAAAAAAAGAGCATATATCTACACACATATATATATATATATATATGTCACATTTGAAAAGGGAAGTTTGACAAGACCGAATCCACAGAATAAATGGACTGAGCTCTGTTTGTAGTCGCTCTCTTTTTAATAAGATACACCTCCCAGCCCAAGTGAGCGGTGTTAATGTGGATCAAAAATAGATGCCCTGCTAAAGGGGAGTTAAACGGGTCACTCTCTTTTCCTTTTCTTTCTACCCACGGAAGGATTTTGACACCTCATCTTGCAAAACGACAAATAGTCTCCCAGGTTTTCTGCCGCAGATGCAGCCAGAACAGTTTCCCTCCCCACCCCAATATGTCAAATGTACTTGCGACCAGAACACCGATCACCCCCTGGCCAACCAGGAAAGGATTTTCTCATTCCCTTGGTGACTTCAAGTCCTGACAACTTAATTACTGTAATTGAAGGCAAATATTACTCGAACTCTACACATTTCTTTTATAAAATACATTAAGCATAAAAAAAAAAACAACCCAAGCAACGTTCCTTTGGTTAAGCTGAGGAGTTCAGAAGTTACGCACGACGCCAGAAAATAAGAACCTTGCTCAGAAAACTCCTTTATTGATAAGAATTTTAATAACCACGGGCCACTGAACACAGAACTAACAGGGCACGGAGACAAGCAAAGAGGTGCCAACCCTAGAAAACCTTTCAGCTTAGGAAAAGCTTATGTGAAGCCATAAATCACCTGGAAAGGCTGTTAAGTGCCAGAAATGTTCCCCCTCCCGGGATGTACCTGTCCCAGTAGCCATGGGAACACCGGTCAACTCTAAACATGAATTTTCTCCAACATCTACATAGGAGACTCACAATTTCTGCAACTCCTCCCCTGCTTGCCCCAACACATGCAGATAAAAGCTGCAAAGAAAAAGAAGATACACACACTTAAATGTGTACTGCGCTGCTGCAACTTCTGAAAAGCAATTTATTACGCAAGATAAAAGACAGAAAGAAACACTCCTGTTGCGTAGAACTAATACAAAAGGAAAAATGCAATCGTGCTGTGAGTGGTGGGAGGTCTGAAGATTGAGCTTGGGAGGAGACACGTGTGTCCACACTGAGAGTTCCAAAATGGGTGAGAACGTGAAGTTTAAAGGAGTTGGGAATACCGGCCTCTAGGGAATGGGTAGGATGGACCCAAGCAAGAGAAAAGGACGGCTTGAAACACGGTGTTAAATGTGGAATGAGTAAGAGGAAATAATAGGAAAATTCAAGGAGAGGCTGGGAAGTGCACAGGAAAAGATGAAGGTCAATTATAGTCAGAAGTCCCCTGTAAATATCATCTGTTTATGTAATTAGTTAAATGTATGGAAAATGATTTGAAGCACATAAAGTACTGTAAGTACCGTTGGTTTTTTTTTAAATTTTTTTCTGCCTGCTTTTGTCGCTTGAGGCACACAATGCTGATTTAATCATTAAGTGAGAACACTGAACTTATAGGTGAAATCCTGGTTCCCTCGATTCCCGCAGGATCAGGATGGCACCTCTCAAGGCTTCTTCTCCCAGATCACCTTTCAACCACAATTATTGAATGACCAAAAAACCAGGGGATTATGGTCAATTATGCAGAGAAAACAATTCACATCACATCATGGCAACAGTTTGGCAACGGCAGAAGCCCAAAGTTGAAACTATTTAGACACCTCATGAAATCAAATGAGTTTGAAACCCAAAAATCTTTGGTGATTAAGACCTTGGGTTGAAGAATTAAAATCCGAAAAGAAAAACTGCATCTGTCTGTTAATTTGGGAGGAAAAATGAGATAGAACCAACCAGCAAAGACAAAGGTGCCAGTACATAAACAACAGAAGGACCTTGGGTTAATTCAGTGAAGTTTCCCTCCTCTTCAGACTTCAAGTGTTTATTTCTTAGCACTTAAACTGTAGAATAAAGGAATTAAAACATCCACTATACAGTCTCAGATCCGCCACATACGAAGAACAATTACTTGAGTAATTCCACATGCCTTCCTCATTTGCAAACGAGGGGGTACTAATTCATAATGCTGTTAGCTCACATTCACAAAAATGACACAAAAGGAAGAGTACAGAAGGGGTGAGCATAAAGGTGGAATAAAGCCAAACTCTAATTTCAGTAGCTCTGTTAAATCACAGAAAATGATGAATTAAGTAAAGCCTAAACCTCTAGTCTGAGTTACAAGGCAATCGTGTGATCATCCACAGCCTTAAAATGCAACAACCCCTTTCTGCGGCCTGGCTGAACCACAGCGATCAGTTACTTGCTTGTTGAGAAACCAGAACAATAAGATTAATATAATCCAGTTCTGTTTCTGCTACTTCAGCTCCTCACCGCAGAGCCGCGTCGGTTTGAGCCCCGCGCAGGGCACAAAACTTGACAGGCGAGAACCGAGGGCATCCCTGTATCTTTCTAACCCAGGTCTAACTGTAACGGAGAAAATCTCAGATTATTCACAAAGAGTCACTCTGGAGTTCTGCAGACATTGAGGATGACAGAGGTTTGCTTAAGGAGATGACAACTTAAAGTGAAATAAGAGCATAAACATTTGGATCGGGATCAAACAGGCAGGAGAGTGAACAAAGACCTGCAGCACGATGAGTTTAAGCAGGATTAAAATAAATACATGCATAAATAAGGCCATGTACCATCAGTTCTGAAGTCAATTCTGGTACAAGGATGGGTACCCAGGAGGCTGTAATGTTTTAAATTTACCTGATTAAGATTGGTACGCGTACGAAGAACTAAAGACAACAGACTTCCAATACAGAAAGGGCTGATCAAAGATAAAAAGGGACAATTTTCCCTGTACTTACGCTGACCAGATGTGAATTACCAACATGACACTTTGTCAGTAGCACAAATCTATCAGTATATATGCAAAGTCTCAACAATCCCGGGGAGTCTCGACCACTGAAAGCAATTCAGACAACTATCAGGAAAGTGTTAGATAGAGTTAATACTTGCTTGGAATGGAAAACGGATGATCTGGACTCTAGAAGTGTCTTCCAGCCCTGAAATGCTTTAAAAACTTGGAGCTACAATTTGACCTCCTGGTAATAAAAGAGGGTTTAATGAAAGAGATGAAAAGCAGGAACACCAAACCTGGAAAGAGATGGTAAAAATTCAGGTCACCTGCAATTTCCTTCTTTTGTTGACCTCGGTATTCCAACCACCAGGATACCTCATATAAGCGTAGCAAGGTTTAATTTTACTACTATTTATACTGAGTGCCAATATAGCAAGAAATCCACTTGCGGGAAAAGGAATGAAAATCTTGAATGTCTAATACCTGGCTGGGCTGTATGACTTGATAGCACTTTTTAAAAGTTCCAATTTACTATAGAGAAGCGCTTTCCTGTTTGACTCCATTAAAATAAATTCTGTGCTAGAATACACTGAAAATTCAGCTGCTATCTTATTAACTATATTAACTACTACACCCCACATGAACTACCAGCTCCGTCTCTTACCCAGCAAAGATGAGGAGAGAGGTTAGGAAGTAACTAATGGAAAGGGGACAAGGAAAAAGCTTCTATAAAAAATCCAACTGTTTTCTCCACGGAATTATCAAGATCCATTTTTGCTACACCTGCCTCCATCTGTAGCTAAAAAGGAAGGAGCTTCCAATTAAAAATGCCGAGGAATTTTATTGTAGTAAATCTCTGCTTAGGATAATTTTGGGGTGATTCACAGAACCACTGATTGGAAGTGACCTCTGGATTCATGGAAACATCCAAAGATGGATGTTCCACAATCCTTCCCAACACCCCTTCCGATGTGGCATCGCATCCCAGTGGGGAGGTTTTATTACCAAATACCAGCAGGCTTTTCATTCTACTGTGTGCTTGGTTCTTTCATTCTACAGGTGCTTGGTTTTCAAGTACATTTACCTTGTATCTGCTGACTCAATTTTTTATTTCGGTGTCAAACTTAGTTTTAAGTTCTGAGGTGATGTTTTCCTAAACTGCATTCAAATTCTCCTAGGCTGTCTTGTAATTCTGTTTCATATTTCTGCCCAAAGCTCATCCCTCAGCAACAGACCCATTTTAGCATGTTTATTTATTCTTATAACTCCTACATTACCACCGCTAACACAGAAAGCCACCATCTCGCTTGCTGAATGTGATCTCTAGGTGTCCAAAATGCCATTTCGCTTATCACATGAATATTTTTACCGTCCTATGACGTACTAGATCCCAGCCTAATTCCAACAACAAAACGGGAGCCGTAGAATAAGCCGGGTTTTGCCTTCAGCCTGAAAACAACAGCGTTAACAGGAAGCCGCAGGGTTGCAAAAGTGCAGCGGATTATATTTTGGCCGGAGACTTGATTACAGATGATAGTCATGGGGATTCATTCCAGCTGTCGTGGTCCTGGTCGGTCCTACAGTAACTAACAGTTACAACACCTGTATTTCTCATGTCAGCTCGGGAACCCTGACACTGCGTCGTGCAGAGCGCACAAACTTCCTTCTACTGTTCTTAACACTTTTCAGGAAAGAAGAAACCAAAAAACAACATTAAAGTTTTAGCAAACAAAGGCAGCGAGTAAAATCCAGGAGCAGAAGGCAGCCTGTGAAAGGCCAAGGGAGAATAAATACAGGGAGATAACGCGCCAGACGTGCGGAAGACTGAAGGCACATAGGGAAAGAGTTAAAAAAAAAATCAGAGAAGAAAAATCCTTTTCATATCTTGAGAGGCACTTAGATATCCTTGTGACATCTCATTTCACTCCAGCTACACTGCTGAGGCCAGCAAAACCTCCATTCCTCCGCATTTCCTTACAAATTACATCTCTGCGTTAGGCTGAATATCAACAAAACTAAAGGAAGAGATTTCCCCTAGGATCTCTCTACTGGCACGATGCAGAGATCCAAACATAGTGACTTCATCTTCCCAGAAGCACCTAAATCAATTCTAACCGTCCTTTTCTCACCTTGAATAACAGAGGAAATGCGGTCCGGTAAAGCGAGCACAGGACGGGGAAGGTCACGTTTCCCAAGTTCTCTTCCCAGCTACAAAACAGAACTGGTGGGAAACCCCGGAGAAGTTATTAATATTCCCTCCAGCTGGGGCACAGACTATCAAAGCACAAAACACCCATTAGCAACTATACGAAACTTGCAGCGGGGCTAAGAGTTGCATTAAGTGTTTGTAAAGTGTTTTGAGGTCCTTCCAAGAGGTTTCATGGATGTGCAAGGCACTTTGCAAGTACTGAAATAACCTCTGCTCACCTGACACTGCTCCATGGCTATGACGCTGAACAGCAAACAGACACGTCACAATTTTTGTCCGTTCTGTGATATATGTAATCACAGAATCCCAGCCTGGCTGGGGTTGAAGGGACCTCTGGAGATCCCCCAGTGCAACCCCCCTGCTCACCAGGGTCACAGAGCAGATCACACAGGATCCCAGGCGGGTTTGAATGGCTCAGAGAAGGAGACTCCACACCCGCTCTGGGCAGCCTGGGCCAGGCTCTGGCACCTCCCAGCACACAAGTTTCTCCTCATGTTCACATGGACCCTCCTGTGTTTCAGTCTGTGCCCGTTGCCCCTCACCCTGGCGTTGGGCACCACTGAACAGAGTCTGGTCCATCCTCTGACACCCACCCTGAGATATTGATCCCATTGATCAGATCCCTCTCAGCTTCTCTTCTCCAGCTCAACAGCCCCAGCTCTCTCAGTCTCTCCTCATCACAAAGATGCTCCAGACCCCTCAGCATCTTTGTGTCCCTCCCTGGACTCCCTCCAGTAATTCCTTGTCCTTCTTCAACTGGGGAGCCCAGCACTGGCTGATCAAATCATCAAGAGACTCTCAAATACAGTATTTGAAAGGAATGGATGGGATTATAATAAAATGCATAGATGAGCTCCTTAGGGACATGGTTTAGAGGTGGACTTGGCAGTGTGAGGTTAATGGTTGGACTTGATGATCTTAAAGGTCTTTTCCAACCAAAACGATTCTATGAAATCAGTGCAGACTGGTCTTTTCATCCTATACCCATACTCTAAATGCCAATGCCTCCAGGACAGTGATTCCATAACGTAGGTATGATCCACGTGGCCATAGTGCTGTAAGGCACACTCAGAAGTAATCCAAGTCTTCTCCACATAGTAGTTTACTACTGTCATTCCCTGGGCACTTTTCATTACCCTTTTTGTAACACATGTGGAATAGGCAGCTGCTGTTAATCCCTTGTAACCAGGATTCAGAAGACCAAACTCTTCCTGATTCTTGAGTTCAGGATTTCTTCCTATACCCCACAGCCACAGAATAAACCGTATGGACTACATGAGAAGTACCAAGTGGGCTTGGCCAGCCAAATTGTGAACACAAAGGTATTGATTAACAAGGGCTCTAAAGATTTAAGATGCCGAGATAAGCCACTGAGAGCAACGACGCACTAAAAATCATGGGAAGTACCCAGCGGAGAGAAAGCAGTAATGGTAGAAATTCTAAGAGCAAGAACAGTCAGCACCGTAACGTGGCTTCTGGTGGAGGAAACTGCACGTACTTTGAAATCTGAAAATAACATTTGCCTATAGAAAACTTCACTTCTCTCTCTTTTCTAATAATAAATGCAGAAAAAAAATGTATCTGTGCCTAAATAAAGTGCTTCTAGGAGCATTTGAAGCAGATAGTTTAAATGGCCAAACCTTCACTTCTTTCCCCTTCTCCTTAGAAAATGCTTCTCAGAAGGAAAACACACACTCGAAACTCTTCCGCTTCTCTGCTCTGAGAGGGGGAGATGCAAGAGAGCCGATCCACGTATCAAAATCCAGCCGGACCTCCGTGCGAGGGCACAGACGTTTCCTGTTTTTCAGCACGAGCAGCGGCCGAGGAGCTGCCGAGAAACACCTCCTTGTGTCACTTTTTAGTCACCTATTTGTTGTGTCTTCACCACGACTTGGTTCCTTTTCTCTAAGCAGGTGCGAAGAAGCAGTCGCGGCGCAGGAAAGTGAATCAGAACATCGCGATTTAGAGGAGCGCAGACCATAAATACCAGCGGAGAGCCCTTGCCTGAAAGCATGAGAACTAAAAGACAAACGCAGAAAACCAGGACAAACAGCAAGACTGAGAAGTGAAATACGAAATACAACTGCACGGAGGCGTATGCACGTTTTGGTTTTTCTTCTCTCCCATCTATAAGGGTGTGAAGAAAAGAGTTTTTCTGAGGAAATGGTTCTGTTTCACTCCTGTAGTGTACTTCTGGATCTCGCTCTTGTTTTCAAGAATTCACATAGTACAGCCCTGCAACTATAACCAAGCCAGGCACAATCTCCCTGCAGCCTTCTTTCATAAATTTCTGCATTTTTTCTTCATTGCTCCCGTTAGTTTTGGTACTTCCCTTGCACAACTATTCCGATAAGTCAACTCCGCAGATCAGTTCAAATTAGCACCCATTCTCTCCCCCTACAAGCCAAACCAAGTCTTTTACACTACGTTTCATAACACTATTCCATTTTCAAACACAGACATAAGTGTTTAACTAACCATATTGCCCGCGTCTTACCTTACCCTTTTACTCTCTGATATATGTAACATCCTGCCCTTGTTCTGTCCATCATTTTATTGTAAGCTCTCTGGGGAAGCAATTAGCCCACATGTGAGCACTATATAACATAATTAACAAATAATAACCACCGAGAAATGTAGGCCAAAAAAGCAAAGTTATCAGAGCAGCATTTCTGCAGAGACTTGTGTTGTTCTGCACTCACTTGCAGCGTTCGCTTCCAAGTTCCTGGAGGCACATTTTACGCTCCAAGCCGCACAAACGCAAAGGTGAACATTGTGCTTTAAATGAGACATAAGATGTTCTGACTCTATTTGGATTTACAGGCTTTGCTATTTTTTTCCACATTCATTAACGTTACCAGTAGTAAGTATCCACACAGCACACTGCAGTTAAGAAATTGCAGAATTCGAGGTGGAAAGCTTAGAATTTGGTTCTAAACGAACTTTGGCAACAAAAGTATTGAAGGAAGGAAAGGCGAGATGACTGTAACCACGAGCAAGACGCAACACAAACTTTGTACGTGACATCATTTGGTATGGAAAAAATTGCTTGAGGAGGCGAGGACAGAACCTCCGTTCTTGGGTATTCATCCCCATGCTCCACAGCAGTTGCAGGGAATGGCAGTAATTGTTGCTGCCCGAACAGAGGAAGAATAAAAACTCCCTCTTATTTCAGCAGGAAACAAAATATTTCCCGTTCCTGAGGCTTCCTACTGTAGGACGGGTATTTCAGCCTCTTGCACATTTGCTAGAAAGTGTAGACTTGGGTATCCCTTCAACATTGCCTCTGTCCCCTTAATACTGAAAAATAAGTCTGGTAGTTAAGGTGGCAAAGCAATTAAACAAAGGTTTCTAATTAGCCTGAAGCAGACTTGCCACTCCATGGGGACCTGGGGAGCTAAGGAAGGATGAAAGAAGGGAAGAAAAGGAGAAAAGGATCAGTTTGGAGTGGTTATTGAGATGAAGAAAGCTGACACTTGGGATGTACAGAGGAGGAATAATGTTCAGGAAAGAAGAGGGTGAAAGTACGTGATAGAATACTGGAACAGGTTGGGCAGAGAGGTGGTGGCTGAACCATCCCTGGAGACATCCCAGGCCAGGCTGGACGGGGCTCTGAGCAACCTGAGCTGGTGAAGATGTCCCTGTCATGGCAGGGGGGGCACTGGATGAGCTCTGAAGGTCCCTTCCAACCCAAACTGTTCTATGATCTCCACATTTCTCATCCTCGAGTATGTTAGCAACAGCGACCATCTTCTGAAATACTGATTTCAGATCCAGCAATACCCGATCTTGTCTCGAAACACCAAATTAAAGCGGTTCCCACCAAGGACGTGACAATGAACAGAACATTTCAGCCACAGAGCAGGTGGAAAACTTGTCATCAAGCTGTTGTCACTACATTGTGGACAATCTCTGGAGACAACAAGTGCCAACATGACCCATGCAGCCTTGTAGCCTGAGCAAGATAGAGCACGTATTCCGCGACCTGTAACAAAGCTGCTGGCTTTTCATGGTCAGTTTGTGAAATCTTTAATCTTTGGCAGAACTTTGGCTCTATCAACCTGCAAAACGACTCATCTGTTTTAACCTATGTAAGCAAGCCATTTGAGAAGATAACAGCTTAGATCAGCATGTATGGTATCTATGTTACCAATGCTTCAATGCCAAAGAGAATCTTAATTATCCAAGTGAAGAAGGCAGGTCTCACGCTTCAAAACCTATAGATAGCTATACGATGTTGAGACAGTTTGTACCCTCACAGTCAGTGTCTTATCTCAGCTTTTCTGCTCATAGGCAACCCAGCTCTGATCTCCTAAGCATTAAAGGTGAAAACATCTTGTTTATTTGTGTTTCACATCCGTATCTATCCAGACTGCTCTTGGGTTTACATCACTTTCCTCCCCTGGGATTAAAGAGCCTCACTCTCCACCTTCAAAACCCTCCTCAGACTTAATTTCCTTTGGCTTGCTTTCCACAGCTGACCTTTGTGTTTCTGCTCTGCTTTTCTTGCCTCCTTTTGATCCTTTGACTTCTGCACCTTGCAAACCATCACCTTCATTTCATACCCTTTGCTGCTTCCCAACCTCCTTTTTTTTGGTAATACTTGCTACTATAATTTTGACCTGGGTAAATTTTAAAGACACACATGTCTTTCATTACGCTAAGTATTAGCTTTATGGTACTGTAAAAGATTTAGCGGCAATATAAAAAAACGACAGTGAGAAAATCCCTGCGCCTGTAATTCTAAATAGATTTCCTAGGATTTTATTATTAACACTTTATGTAATGCCCCACGGGGAGCGAAGTGCTCTATGGTTGCTCAGTGAACCACACAAAACACATAATCTGTGCCTTGCAGGTTAAAGCTACGAGTGGGTACAAAACAATACAAATAATTGCCAGGTAGGCAATCCCGCAGGCAGCGCGAGTGTTCCGAGCCAGAACGTCTCCTGGCACAGGATTTTCAAAAGGAGCAAGAATGGGATGCTTATCACAGCTTAACAGCAAACTGCTCCAGGAATAAGCAGCAAAATGAAAAGAAGACTCAGAAGGAAATGTCAGATTAAAGGAAAGACCAATTTGTTCCCAGTGTCTCACTCGCTCCTAATACTCTGCTGTCTCCAGGTAAGCAAAGGTGCAAACCAGAGTTGCTGTCTCCAGTCCCTCTGCTGCGTCGTGGAAGCTGTTCTGGAGAGAAATGGTGCTGGTTGGGGTGTCAAACCCTCAGTGGAAGGCTCGTAGTTCACCCAGATGTCCTGAGTGTACTGAAGCAGAAAGAAACCAGATCACAGAACCATTTTAGTTGGAAGAGACCCTCAGGATCACAGAGTCCAACCATAAGCCAACTCTAGCACTAAACCATGTCCCTAAGAACCTTGTCTACACACCTTTTAAACCCCTCCAGGGATGGTGACTCCAGCACTGCCCTGGGCAGCCTGTTCCAATGCCCCACAGCCATTTCCATGAAGAAATTGTTCCCAGATCCAACCTCAACCTCCCCTGGTGCAACTTGAGGCCGTTTCCTCTGCTCCTGGCGCTTGTTCCTGGGGAGCAGAGCCCGACCCCCCTGGCTCCAAGCTCCTTTCAGGCAGTTCAGAGATCAGAAGGTCTCCCCTCAGCTCCTGTTCTCCAGCTGAACCCCCAGCTCCCTCAGCCGCTCCCATCACACTTGTGCTCCAGCCCCTTCCCCAGCTCCGTTCCCTTCTCTCCACTCGCTCCAGCACCTCAAGGCCTTTCTTGGCGTGAGGGGCCCAAAACTGATCCCAGGATTCGCGTTTTTTCCTCCCCAGTGCCCAGCACAGGTTCGGTCACTGCCCTGGGCCTGCTGCCCACACCAGTGCTGCTACCAGCCAGGATGCTGTGGCCTCTTGGCCACCTGGGCACACACTGGCTCATATCCAGGACACCCCCAGGTCCTTTTCCGCCGGGCAGCTTTCCAGTCACTCTTCCCCAAGATGACAGCACAGATATTCCTGCTTTACGTTGACTAAAAGCCACGTTCTACTTTTGCTTTGCCTCCTTTCAGCCTCCCTGCTGCCCTGCTCCCCTTTCACGAGGTGAGCCCTGTGCTAATCCCTCCTGCCGCCTGCAAAGGCTGGGAGGTCCCAGCTCCACCACCGCGTCTCCAATCTCAGCTGTGACTCAGCAGCGCCAGCTCAGTTTTATTTCTTCCCTTCGTTAC
Organism: Pampusana beccarii; assembly: GCA_013399365.1. Classification (NCBI taxonomy): domain Eukaryota; kingdom Metazoa; phylum Chordata; class Aves; order Columbiformes; family Columbidae; genus Pampusana; species Pampusana beccarii. Next base: position 195,981 of record VWYH01011134.1, read on the forward strand.
CCCACGCTTAATGCCATAAGAAAAGCAGTGGGGTGGAGCCGCGGAGTTTTTCAATAAGTCATTCCAAGCACAGGCGAAGGTCAAGGCTACTCCAAGATCTGAGCTATTTTTTTCGTTTAAAAAAGGATGGTTGTAGTAACTCTCAAGTAAAGCAACTTGGCTTCCTGTGGTTTTGCATCTTGTGGCTGGATGACCTCGTATCTAATGAGGTGCAAGTCCTGACAGAAGCTGATCCTGTGGTTACGGCATTTGCAACGGTTTGCTCTGTGTGGATTCTCTGATGTCTAATAATACAGTTGAGCCCAGCTAGGAAAACAATTTGTCTTTCCTTTTTATGCGACCATTTATTTTCACAGAGAGTAGGAACTTCATATTTGCAAGGCTGCTGTCTGCCCTTGTAATGTGGTAGAAATCAGTGAAAGAGAATCAGAGAATCACAGAATATCCTGAGTTGGAAGGGACCCACAAGGATCATCGAGTCCAACTCCTGTCCCTGCACGGGACAACCCCAAAATTCACACCACGTTGTGGCATTGTCCAGTCTCTTCTTGAATACTCAGATGACATGATAGACAAATGGCTAAAAATGAGGTAGCACTTTAAGTACTTGAAATGACAGCAAAAAAAATTCAGTGTTGCTAAATATAAAGTAATGCACTTGGGTGAAAGATAAACTAACTTAAAATAGTATAAAAATTAGGAAGTCGGGACATATTTCAGCAGTCCATCCAGCCTGCTACTGCTCCTGATAATTCTGTGGCATGCATCAGTAGTTGGACAACTTTAAAAGCAGCATACCACACAGATGCAGATTAAAAAGAAATTCTATATAACACTGATTAAAGAAGTCCAAAATTCCCAAAGTGAAGTGTGACAGCACTGCTTACCATCAATGCACATTCATGCTGCCTTTATACTGGTTTCTCAGACATCTCTCCTTCATGAGAACCTGACTTGTGCTAAAAAGTTGATTTAAGATGGAAACGGGGCTCTATGAGGAACAGGAAAACAATAGTGACAGTACAAACCACCACTAAAGACGATTTAGAGTAACTGGTTGATTTTGTGCTGAAGCAGATGAGAAGATGTCACAGAGTATGTTCCACCACTTTTGCCGCTGGGGAAATCACCTCTGGAAAAGGGGCAATAACACAGAAGTGGAAATGGTGAGGGTAAGGTGCAGATGGCAACCATTAACACGACTATTTTTGCAGCAATCAACACCTCTTGAAGAAAAAAAGTCTAAGTCATAGGTGGTAAGAAGCCAAGACACCACTGAAGAGGAGGAATTGTTCAATTATTATTCTGGGTATGAGCATTGCAAACGCAGGCACCAACATCCATGTTACAACCTGTTATCAACCGCAGCGTGTTGAAGGGATTAAAAGCCAACGTTGCACCACCATTCCTCCTAAAATCCTGTGCCAGGCCAGGGTCTTCCAATTTCTCAGCTTAAATATCCCTGGAGTTGCAACATCAGACCAACTTTGTTCCAAATGAAAGAGGCGATTCAGCTCCTTTCAAGGAGCTACACCGTATAATGTTGATTAAAGCGCAAACTGCCCCCAAAATTTAAAGCAGAGGGAAAAAAGAATACGAAGTGAGGCGTAAAAGAAGATGGGAGTTGAGGGGAGAATCAAAGCAGAGAATTCACCAGGAGGTAGAGATTTTTATCAAAGCGATTGGTTCATTAGGCAGAAAATTTGACTGTGCATTAACACTGTACTGTACTGTTTTTCGTTACTAAGTTCTTCAGGGCAGACACCTCTGCCTTTATACTTGTAAAACACCAATTAGTATCTTAGGCAGACTACAAACAAATCAACATTAAAACAAAGCGGAGAAATAGAACCATTTGTATATCTTGTTATGCCTGGAGTCACAAGGACAGATTCAACTCTCTGGAGAGAGACCATATCCTCTTTAATAGTCCTGCCCATGTGTGCAGCACGTTTCTGGTAGTAAAAAAGCACAAACTTTTGATTTATCTCTCTTCTTCAGTTCAGAAGGAGTTCACCATAGGATGCCGCTCTGGGAGTTCTTGTTACACTTCTTGTGTACGTGTATTTAAGCTGGTTTAAAATTACTCAGCGTCTACGTGCGGGAGCAGAGTCCTCTGCAAGCTGCAAAGCCCACCCAGGGCCCTGCTAAATATTGCATGAGTCAGACCTGTGGCATCACTGTTTTCCCAACATGAACCTGAGGGTCCTTATACACATCTTCCAAAGGGAGATGGGCACATTTGGGAGTTTAACGACAGCAGGAATGGTACTGGAGGACTACATAGGATGGAAGGAGCCAGCTCTGGCTCAGTCTTGACCATATGGTGGAACCAGGAAGGGTCCCAGGCATAAACTGTCTCCAAAAGTGCAAAGGAGGTGGTTTGTCTTGGTGAGATTTTGAAGCACGGCCTGGGAAGGAATTTATTTATGTGGATGGCTTGTCACCAGGACCCAGGAGGGAAAAGGAGTTCCAAACCACAACAGGTTGGCCAGAGAGGTGGTGGATGAACCATCCCTGGAGACATCCCAGGCCAGGCTGGACGGGGCTCTGAGCAACCTGAGCTGGTGAAGATGTCCCTGCTCATGGCAAGGGGGGCACTGGATGAGCTTTGAAGGTCCCTTCCAACCCAAACTATTCTATGATATCAGCAAAAGCATACATGGAAACTCAAGAGAACTTAACCCAAAGCCACAGCAAGCTTCCCTTTCAACCTGCCCTACCCAACCCAGCATCTTCCCCCATGTCCCACATCATTTCTAAAGTGGAAAAGTAATTTAATATTGTTTAACTCCTTAAAACATGTTCAGAGGAAAGGCCACACAAGAAAAATCAGCTGGTTTAGGGTCACGGTATTGGTTAAGATCCTGTATTATGAATTCAGAGTCTGAGCCTTCTCCTGATTCACACTAAGGGCTGGCCAGGTTGTACTTGCTGTAAGTAGAAAGATGGTAATTTAGACTTCTGATGGAAAAAACCTGAAAATATGCCAGTCACATCCCTGTCTGGCATGCCAGAAGCTATTAAAACCCTAACCGAGGCTACAAAAGTAGGAATGTGCAATTTGGGGTTTACGATTCCTAGAGCAACCTTAATGTCAAAGGTTGGAAAAGAACAGCAACCTTATCTCCGTGTTCTACTCCCCATGGTAAAGAACTAATGATCTTAAATAGTGGCGACAGAGATTACTTTTTAAGAGTTGGAAAAGCTTTCGGATGTTTAGTCAAGCGCGCAAAAGACTCTGAAGAGTTTGTGGGGTTCATGTAAGAGAGACTCCATTTATCTCCATGAATCTTGACTCCAATCTGTCAAGATTCACGTGAACCGAGCTGATCCCTCTTAGGGAAAAGGTGATGGATTTGATGAGCCCTTAGGATCCTTTCCAAACTTAGCTCCTATGAAAAGAAACCTAAAGCACAGAAACACAGAAGAATTAATAACTGCATCCTACGAGTGAAAAATTGTTCCAGGTCGCCTTGCACCTTGTCCCGAGAAGCTCTGGTGGACACCAGCTTGGTAACAGAAAACGGTGAGATTTCGAGATCTCAGGAAAGAGTTAAATCTTCAAAACAGGCAATATCTGAATTTTGAAAGAATTTGGCCACCAGAGCTACTTCCCTGCAACGCTTACAAGAAGCTGCTGCCAATGTTAACATCAGAAGGCAGATACTGACAGGTTTTTTTGCCCAGTCAGATGCCAGTATTGACACTCATTTAGACAAGCCAGTACAAACACGTACAGAAAGGACATTTTCTATAGCAACGGCTTCTCAAGTAACTAAGGAATTTACCGACAAGTCATGAAATCTCTGGCAGGCGGGTGGAAGGAGCTGGGGTGAAGCTTCCCAAATGTCCTGGGGCACGGAAAAGCTGATGCGACTCACGTAACAACGGTTCCTACCGAAGCCTGGGGAGCTTGAGAGATGAGTGACAGCCTCCCCGAGCCCTGCAATAACGCAACAGGAATTCTTGAAACGTGTCCTTTCCGAGGGTGGCCAAGTGATGTGGAGGATGGGTAATAAATTAACAGTTGCAGGTCGGGCTTCTCATGGAAGAAATTTCTGCAGAACCAATGGCGACTTGATTTTTTTCTTTAGACTGGAAAGCAAACGCCAACAAGAGCTACTGAGCAGTTCTTAAAACTGGAAGCAATAAATAGTATCATTTCCCGGGGAAAGCCTCAAAATGCTTTGTCAGTGTGAGACCTGAACAGGACCAAACTGTTGTGAAAAAGGGAGCCTTGCAAAGAAATACAAGTAACAAAGGCGTGGGTATAATTACCGTCCAAATTTCTGGCTCTGCATTTTATGCCCCAGCTCACAGCACACACTGTGCTAGTGCAGAAAGTCAAAACTGATTCAGAGAGAGGAAGCTGAGCTAATTTTGCAAAGTCCAGGGGAAGGGTGAGCTGTGCATGAGGTGCGGTGTGTTCCCTGCAGGCTGCGATCTCCACACCCAGTGCTCAGACCAGTTTCCAGTTTTCCTTCCTTGAAGAAAAAGTGACGTGGGTCTAAGATTGGAGCTGCTCCGCTTCTCAGAAGACCATCCCCAGCAGCCCTATATTTGGATTTCCCATCCAAAACTCTGAAAATTTACACCTGGTTTGAAGGCAGAAGGAAAACCTTAGTCTCAAGAAACGTAATCTGGTCTCAGATTCGCAGCACTTCAGGAAAAGATTCTGCAGCTTTCACCAGCAGTCGTGCTTTTGTCTTTAAAACAGAGCTGAAAATAGTGTGAAACCTGGAGAGCTGAGAGCCGCGTGAGGAAGATGTGAAAGGTTCCATGATGATTTTTTGAAATACCAGAAGAGAAGGTCTGGATGGGTAGCTGACAGTCTGCTGTTGATGACAGATGAGCCAACTCTACCGGGTACAATTTGCAACTGATTCACGGGGACTGGAAGAGAACTAGAAAGTTGAGATGATAATGAGATTAATCATATGACCCTAGGGATCCCATTCATCCTGCTGCTGAAGGGTCCTAGAGCCGCTTCGTACGATCTGAGCTGCATTTGGGAAGTTATTTGGGGTCTGCTGGGACAGAAACATCCGACTGGAAGGAGGGAAGACATAAAAATTTGCTAGTTTTCCAATCAAAGCCAATCCGTACCAAAGTTATGCAACCACAAGCTGAGATTAAGGACTGAAGTAAAGCTCAAGTTCCAGACTAGAGCTGAAAAGCATTGAGATTTAATGCTAATAATTCACACGGCTCTTGCATTTAACAGGAGTGACTCTTAAAAAAAAAAAAATCGATCTGGAGGAACCGTTCTGCATCCTGAAACAAAGGGAAAAAATGAGATCATACCTATTTCTTCAGCCTCGGTGAGGTCTCCACGTTAACACACGAAACAGATGAGGAGCCTCGTATTAGCAAGGCACGCCAATGTCATCGCAATAAATAAATGTTCGAATAATAAGGCTGATGTGGCAGCACACCGCACTGCTGTCAAACCCGGGCAAACCACACTAGTCCCCGGATCCTTGGGTCACCGAAGATCTGGCACCACGCTTACCTGAACGTAGACTTCAAGGCACAACCACTATATAAAGCGCTGTGTTGCCAGGCAGGCAGTTAATCAGCAGAGAAATACGGTGCACTTGCAAAGTTTCTCTCCCATAGCGATCTTCTGTGTTGGACTTGGCATTATCATGGAGTTCTTGAGCTGTTCTACCAGTGGGGACACCAAGGCCCGGAAAGCAGTGAAAGAGTTTGCCCCAAACTGTAGAGCATCGATATTTGACGTGGGACTCCTGGTTTTGTTCCTGGATTTCTAGCCCTGGGCTTTGGCCACTGTTTTTTTCCACATGTGGCCAGAGGAAGAGCTGCAAGCTGGGGCTTCTTGTGCCTATCGTAATGGCAAAAATTAGGAATGAAACCTAACTATTAAGTGTAACAGAAATAAGCTGGTTTAACCAATTCATAACTATGCTTATATTTTCACAAGAATTGTTTACTAACCTAGAGTCACAGCCCAGATCCTGGTGGAAGGTTCTCTTTGCTCTAATTCACATTCCCTTTGACTCAGACCCTTCATTTCTAGGTCACATCAAGACAATACATAAAAGAAAACCTCTGATCTTCGTCAGTAAAGACAATCTGTCTAAATAATAACCACTTCTTTGAGGACAATTTTTGTCTGACCTTTGTTTCAAATCTGATAGCACAACCCTGAGTTTTGTAAAACCCTCTTAGAAAAAAACAGTTATTTTATTTTTATTCTTTTCTAAAGCTTAATTTACTTTCTGGTAGAAGTCTAAACAAACGATTAGGAGCCATGCTGAATTTATGCCTTTTGGAAAAAAAAACCAAAACAAACCAAAACAAATCCCCCAAACCACACAACACTACAATGTCTAGAGAGATGGCTATTGACCCAGCAGTTATCAGAAATGTGATTTTATTTTTTTTTCTTTTATTTCTGGCACGAAACCAGCTTTCTAAACAGCCAGTGACCCACTTTCACCTAGTTGGCCTCTGAAGTTGAGAGAAGATTCATACGCTGTAGACGTTGGAGGTTGTGTTTGAAGTCCCTGCTGTCAGGAGATGGTCAGTTTACGTCTCCTGTCCTAGGACAGGAAAAGGATGCACTCTCAGCTCCATGTGTTGCGGTGAGATAAGCGCAAAGATTTCTGTCCTACGCTCTTATCAGCTTTTCCTGCTGCTCTCCAGAACAGACACCACACCAAGACTGGCAGTAAAAAATTCAACTTGCTTAAGCAAAAGGAAAAAAAAAAAAAATTAAAAAAAAGACTCATGTATTTCTCATAACTGTAATCTAAAAGGTTGAAGTTTTGGGAAAAAAATCATGTTGGGATTTTTGGGAGCACAGAAAACTACCTGAAATCTTCTGTATCCTCAGTATAAACTGATCCTCTCTAACACATCCAGGATGACTTACAGTTTAAACCATATCTCATTAGTTAAATACAAGTCTTTACTGCATGAAAGACACAAATATTCCCCTTGCAAATAAAACCAATTAGCTGGCAAAAGGACATTGCTTGCATATGGAAATTATGTCAATAATAATTTTTCTTCCATGGTTCCCTTTGCTTTTCATTCTCTCTCCTGCTCCCTCGTCCTCTTAGGTTACTTCTGTCCTTTCACCTCAGTTTCTTAGCGTGCAGGACCTTGGTTTATCTCTTATCTTTCCATCACCTGTCCACATATGACTTAATTTACGGGTTCTACGGTCTCCACCCTGTATAAAACTGGTGTCACTGCTTGTCGAAACACTGTCATCCACATGTGAGACGGACTCAACCTCACAGCAGCACATCGGTCCAATAAAGGCATTTTATAAAGTTATTTTTCTCACCTTGTGGAAGACTTGGTTGAGCTTCCCACATTCTCCTCAAATACTCATCTGGTGGGTGAGCAGCACTGTCAGGATCTTACATCCAAGCCTATATCTATAAATATACGTTGTGGTTTTCACATCTGACACAATCCATTTAACCCTCCAGGGATGGTGCAAACAGCCTGTGCAGTGCAGGCCCAGGAATCAGACCCCACCACAGGATCACGGAATAGTCTGGGTTGAAGGGAGCTTCAAAGCTCATCCGGTGCCCCCCCTGCCATGAGCAGGGACGTCTTCAGCAGCTCAGGTTGCTCAGAGCCCCGTCCAGCCTGGCCTGGGATGTCTCCAGGGATGGGGTCACTTGTTTTACACCAACCACCCAAATGACAGCAAACGGTGTTGACCTTCATCATCCCAACCGGACAGATAAGGATTGGAAGGGACCTCGAAAGATCATCTAGATAGACATCCCAAGTGTCCCTTCAACACATCAGCACCGCTTTAGGAGGCATCCTCAACTAAGACTTGAACATAGAGGTGATAAATAAACCTTACAGATAGAAACCAAGTTCCCAGTCTCTCTACAAAGCTCCATTTTCACCTACCAGTGTATATAAAACCAAACAGCATTTAGCATATACACAGATATCGTAGCCATGGAACATCAGCGATTGCTCTTATGCTCCTCCCCAACCCTCAATATACATGATTAAATGTATAGAATGATGACTGCTGACTATTATTGCCTTTCTGCAGCACCAAACCCCAATCTATTTCTGCACACAGAAAGGAATAAAACAGAATGGTCATTTAAACAATTTTAGCAAATACACCACATTGGATTGCAGCAGCTATTAAATACACATCATAAAGTCACGGGGTGCCATAGAAATGGGGGGGGAGAACTTTATTGATGTGCAAGGTATCACTGAAAGCCAAGCCGTAAGAACCCCGTTGAGTAGTTCACGACTCCTGACTTCTAGACTCACTTCTGCCAGTGATTTCTTGTAGGAAAATGTATTTTGAGTACAGTTTAAAAGAACAATCCAGTTTCATTTTTAAAAGCACACATATTAACTTTCCAGGTGACTTAAAGACCTACCTATGTATCTCTACAGAAGAACATCTGGAGATCTAAAACGAGCACAAGCCACTGAAGCTATAATCCATGTATTGGTTCTCTAGTGTAAGCAGGACTTTCCTGTTGAGTAAATAATGAAGCTTCTAAAATTTTGCTTTTAAAATTAATAAACCAAAATTACCTTCAAACCTGACTCAATATCCTCACTGAAGTGAAAAATATATTAATACTTCCCTACATCCATATAACCCCAAAACGTAGTTTGCTACTCTTACTGCTATTAAACAGAATTTTCAAAAGGGAGAGGTTGATCTATTAGAATTTCTCTAATCCACTCTGCCATTTCTCTTTAAGTTCTACTACAATAAAGAAAAAATTACTCCCTTGAATCCTCCGCAATAATATGAAAATACGGAAAAGATTGATAATGAAATGATCCTTGGGCAGGAGAAGAACTATGGCGATAGCATCAAAAATGTCAAATACTAGAATGAAACAAGTATTTTAAGGCCCTAATCACATGAAACCAGCAGCATTGTGGATAAAACAACCTGTGTATGGATGTCTCCGGGTGTGTTTATCCCTAGATATCAGACAGAACAGGAAAGGAAGAGCTGCAACACTCGTCCAGAAAATCCTCAAAAAGCAAACACAGCCAGGACAAATTTAGCAGCTTTACTTCGTTGTAATATCAAAGGCAGCGTCGACTGTAAAAGCAACCAGTTCTCAAGAATGGCAAAATAAACTTAGACGAGTCTCAGGAGGAAAACGCCGAGCAGAGACTGGATATTGTTAAGTGCTGCTGTTTTGGTGAAGCGAGGTCCTTTTTGACATGACGAAGATAGCCTTGTCAAAGAACAACAAAAATGCAAAGCAAAAAAAAAATCATTAAAAAAAGACAGACAACAGCCATTTCAGAGGAATCTGTTTGGCAAAGCGTGGCTTTGAGCCGGTGTCTGAAGAAACAGAACTCGGAATGAACTTCCTAAACCATGGGGGTTTTTTTAATCTCCTTTGGAAAAGCACTACAGGGCCTTTTAAAAATTTCTATAGTCTGACGGGCAACTTCTTTCTTGATCAAAGCAAAAGTCTGAAATACATCTGACATAGATTTTCTGAAAGTAAAAAAAAAAAGGCATTTCATGCTCGATTCAGAAGGAACTTTCCCTAGCAGAAACTAGGCTATTTGAATTTACTTCTATTTCCCAAAAAGGAGGTTTCCATCAAATAAGATGAGCCAGATGTGACAGATTTTAATAACCTCTCAAAGACATACAGTTGACATACCCATTACCCCAAAGACATAGTTTATATAGCCATCACCTTAAAGACATACGGTTTACACACCCATTACCTGGATGTGATACCAGTGTACTGATATAATGGTTTGAATTTTCTATACAGTGTAATTTGCTTACATTACACCAAAGAGGATTTACCTCGGACTCCAAAAAACATCCAGATCTCTTCTACATTAACCATGATCACAAACTCACGCTTGGAAATAGTGCGTATTTAGATAGAAGTGGCCCATCTCTGCCAAAAAAAAATTAAGAAAGAAAACTCTCAACTTGGTTAGCAGCATTTCTTGAAACTGCTGCTCCTTTACCTGGGGAAGTCTAACCTTGAGGATTCAGCAAAAGCAATAAAGCATGTGTGTCATCAGGATCTATACCATCCAATGGATAAAACCGGCTCCGGAATTCACCCGCGGAGTGCCAAACTCCCGCTGTCTAAATATTCAGAAATTTAAGTGATGTCAAGCAATTTCCCTTGGCTTAAAGTAATGCCAGTAGACAGACACTCTGACGCCAAGAGAGGATGATGGCGAGATAGTGCGTCCCTCTCGTTTTCACAAGAACTCGAGGGAACGGCTCTCCTATCTTTTGCAGAATTAATCAAGATAAGTTAATGTGTGATAACATGTATCTTGAAGCGCTCCGAAGGGAAGAAAACCTGAGAAGCTTCTGGCTCTCCAGGATTGACTGTAACAGCTCTCCAAGAAACACAGTTTTCCTTTTTTTGCCCCCAAAACAGAGTTCATAGCATGGAGTCAGAAGCGTTGAGGATGGCAGTAGAAGCTGTGCCACAGGAATGTGACATGGTGGAGAAGCATCTCCTAATATAAAAGCATTAACATGCTATTGATGCTTTTGCACCCTGACCTGTCAACATTCCTCCTACTGTTACTCTTAAAGCACTGCACAATAAGTAAATGGTTTCTGAGCACACAAACATGGATGTTTCGAGATATTTCAGAGAGGTCTAAACTATATTTTATTGCTATGCTACGAATGCGAGGCATTTTCTATGAAACGCAAAAGTCCGAAATTATTGGAACATTTGACTTGTGGGGAAGGTGGGAAACTGGAAAAAGGTTTCGGTAGCAATCACATAAACTGGGGCATAAAGAAACTACTATCTCTGTGCACACAAATGCACTTTTCTCTCTGTAACCCATGTTTACCAAGCGAGCTGTTGCCTTCCCTTTCGGACGAGATTCCTTTTTATTCTTCTGAAAGCTCTTTCCACGAAAAGAGAACGAAAAGACGAGCTTGGCTTCTACTCGCTGTGTAACCAAGACGTTCGCGAGCCGGTTTGTTAGACACGGGAAGGTGGGTGATTGCAAAACCCCCCCGTGCAATCCATTCCGCTCGCACTCAGCTGACGGGGACGAGTCGCTGCACGCAGGCAGACAGGGGCGAGAACCAATTCCCCACAGCGGTCGGTGCCTAATTAAAAAGCTAACTGAAACAGTAAAACGAAGGCTTTGTAAGAGAATATGGTTTTGCTTACTTCAATATAAAACTACTTTGGTCCCTCTCTCTCCCCCCGCAAGCTGCCAAACACTGGGAGGTGAGATAGTCTGCAGGATATTTCTCTCCAAGGGGTTTGTGGTCCTTTGATTAAGAGCTTGAGAAGCGCGGCCTTCCCCAGCGTAACACAGCAATTAACACAGTTCCGAGCCGGCTATCAGTGTCTAAAGACTCCGGGATCTGCGTAGCTTTATTCATCACAAATGAGGCACTTTGCAGATTCAAGAAGTCTTCCAGCCACATGACAGTAACTAACGCAACAGGAATCGCACGCCGGCAAGCAAATATCTGCACCGAACGCTTTGAAGTGTTCACAGGGAATTCCCAATGAGCGCGATGAATTAGATCTAATTAATAAACCATGCCAGCAAGACATTTGTGCTCGCGATCACTTCTGGGCACACACAGGCATGGATGTGGTGGCAGGGAACCACCAGGCATGTGTACATTATACACAAGGACATCACATATAAAGAGTTAGATAGCTAAAGGCGTCTAAAAATATTATCTAGCCTACATTAAACGCAAGGACAAAATATACAAAGAGTTAGATAGCCAGAGGTGTCTACAAATATTATCCGGTGTATCTAGAGAAAATGCTATTTGAATAGAGAGCTCTCATGCTCCATTTTCTCACCTGCGCCGTTCGCAAGGTGACATATATAAGAAGCATCCCTGATGGCATGGATTAATAGAGCAACTTCAGAGGATGAGTTTCCAGCCAGGTATTTATGTCACCTCCCATTGTGAGTGAGCTGACTGCATTTATATAAGAAACTGTAACCCCCCCAAAAAAAGACAGAAGTGTCAATGCATCAAAAAATGAAATAAGAAAAAACATCCAGATTTGTCTGGTTTGTGTGCAGACACATTGGATATGGAATAGCCTTCTAAATGAAAGGGGATTTGACCAGTGTATTTCCCTGAAGAATAATTTGCCCCTCTAATAAAGAAATAACTTCTCACTGTGCAGTCATGAATAATATCACCTGAAATAACGCCTATTTCTTTAATCCAGGAATATATGGGAGGATAAAATAAAATGTTCCCATGTATAATGAATGAACAACAAAGTAGCAGGGCTGACATCAAAAACTCTCTATTCTTCTGAACTTCAGAGTTATTCTTGCCAGAGACTCATAGTGAAAATCCTAAATCTTCCACTCCAGGTGTGTAAACCTGAGTTTTGAAACCTTTATTAGAGAGAGATGATTTTCAGAGCTGAACACTAAACAGTCACAGAAGTCTATGGAGGGTTTACTATAACTCATATTCACAAGAATATGTGGGTGTCCAACCCTGTCAGCACCTTTCTATTTTTGCATCCCGATACCATTCTAACTACGCAGCTACACGTTGTGTTTTGCACAGGACCCCCCTCATGCGGTGAGCAGGACTTCTGCAGAGGTGTATCATGGGTCTGCAGTAAAGCAAGCTGCATTCTTCCCAGAGAGCACTGGTCAATGGCACAACGGATGGATGGACACCGGTCACAAGCGGTGTCTCTCAAAGGTGCATATTGGGACCAGCAAAGTCTTAATATCTTCATCAACGACACAGACAGTGGGATCGAGTGCTCCCTCAGCAAGTTTGCAGATGACACCAAGCTGAGTGGTGCAGTTGACACACCTGAGGGATGGGATCCAGCCAGAGGGACCTGGACAAGCATGAGAAGTGGGGCCATGTGAACCTCATGAGGTTGAACAAGGCCAAGTGCAAGGTCCTGCACCTGGGTCGGGGCAACCCCCGGTATCAGCACAGGCTGGGGATGAAGGG